>SRZU01000069.1:0-312477 GCA_013183765.1 Fusarium xylarioides
TGTAATTATCTTAATTCTGAGGTTATTACCTTAGATAAGAGAAATAGGGAAATTTTAGAAGAAGCCCCTGCTTTTAATAGTAAGTCTATAATTTTCTCTGATTTTTTACTATTTAATTAATATTATTTTAAGCCTTATTAGCCGGGTTAGGAGGCTTATTACTATTACTTAGTATACCTAAGAGCTTAAAAAGCTTCTAAATCAAGCTATTAATTCCCTTTTAAAAGAAGGGAAATTAAGTAGTGGAAAAAGGCAGATTCCTCTTGGTATAGTATTTTTTTCCCTATTTTATATTAATTTTTTACTAATTTATAAATTAGATAATGCTACTTACTGGAATTCTACTTTTCTTATACTTTTTACCTTTTTAGAGCTAAAGGAAGCACTTATATATATTTTGAAAAATACCTAAAATTTAGAATTTATTAAGCTATTTCCTAAAGCAGAAGAATGGGTAGAATTAGCCTATTTAAAGCGGATTTTCTATATTTTCTTTAAGCCTTCTATTAAATTACAAGGCTCCACTTATATAACTCTTTTATAATCTCTTTCTTATATTTATCTTATTTTTAAGTCTTTAGAGCATCTTTAGACTGAATTTAAGAGGCTAGAGGAAACAGTAAGTTTTTTCTTATTTAAAATCCTTTTATTTAATTAAATACTAATTTTATATATAGGCTATTTACTTTACTAGCTTTTATAANGATTACTAAGCTAGATAAGTATTTTCCTTGCTATCTTTCTTTTAGCTATTTAGCTACTTATAAGCCTTACTTTTTTGCTACTATCTTAAATCCTAGATTTAAGACTAGTCAGTTTAAAGATAGAGGTCTTTTATTTTACTATCCTACTATTAAAAGTAATATATTAGACCTCTTTAAGGCTGAATTTTATTTGTAAGCTTTTTTCCCTCTTTAATTAGGCTATTTATATAATTTATACTAATTTATATTTTTATAGAGTTTAAGATGAATATAATAAGGCCTTTAATGCCTCTAATTTAGAAGAGGAATCTGAGCCTTTTAAGGCTAATTCCCCTACTGAATTAGAAGACTTTGAAAATGAGCTATTTATAAGCCCTAGCCAGTCTAAAGATAAGGAAATTGAGGCCTATTTAACCGAAAAGCGATCAAATCAGGATGTAAGTTATATAAGGATTTTTATCTTTTTTTTATTATATTAATATTTTAATAGGTTAATATTTTAAAATACTGGGAATTTAAGGTTATTGAATTTTCTATTTTAGCTATTTTAACTAGAAGATACCTTGCTATTCCAGCTACTTCTGCAGCAGCTAAAAGTAGCTTTTCTATTAGAAATAATATTATTACTAAAAGTAGAAATAGACTAGAGCCAGATACAGTTAGTAGGATTTTATTATTAAAAAGCTGGAAAATGGGTAATAATAGTATAGAGGATGGATTATTAGATTAGTTTTATTTTTAGCTTTTTAGCCTTTTTTATTATATTTACTATAGCTTTTATTATAGCTTTTATTATAACTTAATTATATATATTTTTAAAGTATTTATTATAGCCTTTATTTTATATATTTAATATAGCCTTTATTATATATTTATTATAGTTTATATTATAGCCTTTAATATAGCCTTTATTATAACTTTAATTTTAGTTTTTAATTTATATATTTATTATAATTTTAATTATAATTTAAATAAGATTTAATTATATATATTAATTATATTTTATTTATCCTAAGTGTTAATTAGCTGTATTTACCCTTAATTTATATTCCCTATACTGCACTGCATTGCCTTACAACTTAATCTAATCTATTACTAACTTGCTAAGCTAGCTTCAGTCTGCTAACATTTACAGTTTTTCCCCTAATACTAAAACCTTTATTTCCTAATTTGCCTTTTTCCCCCTCTTTCCCCTCTCACTTCCCCTCCTTTATACTATAATAGCCTTTAATTCTTATAATATAATATTTATATTACTAAATTAACTATTATAACTGTATATCTTAACTCTATAAACTATAGCTAGTATAGACTATTGCTACTACTTAATATAATGCTATTAATAAAAGCCTGCTATTACCTTAATAGGCATTAACCCTATTTTAGGCAATTTACTAAGTCTTCTAATGCCTCTATCTAATCTATAATATAGTTAATAAAGGCCTTATCTTTAGCTTTATCTTTAGCTTTATTTTTATTAATACTAAGCAGCTATACTTAGTAGCTAAAGATTATAAAATTAACTTACTATATTATTAATAGTTTATTAATATATAGTAGGTATTCTCTTATAATTTTATAATACCTTAAGAAAGATTAAAGGATTAATATAATATTAAGCTTAAAGCTATAGATTTTTATTAGATTACTAGATATATAGGTATTAACTGCCTTAACTAGATAGTTATAGCTAGGTTAGCTGTTATTAATATTAATTGTATAGCAGTGTATCTTATAATAGATTTTAGGGTTCTTAGCCTGTTTTAAGATAATCTATTTAGGTTAAAGCCTTAGTAATAATTGCTTTAACTAGGTAATAATAGAGAAGGCATTTAGCCTGCTAAGGCTAGGAGAAATATCTTTTTTATGCTTATAGATTGAGGCTACTTATTTAGTTAGATTATAAGGTTTAAGGCAGCAGCGCTATATAACCTTAAGACTTAATTTTAAGGTTATTGTGTTTTTTAGTGTAGTATATAATGCCTTGTATTATAATATGCTAAAAATAAGCATTATATTGTATTCTCTCATTATATAAGACTCTATTAGCTATACCTTGCGTATTGCTGCAGAGACATTTTGACTTTTTAATAAAGTAAATAAAAAAAGAATTTAAATCTTTTAATTAAAAACCTATTTTAAAAGACTATTTTTTATATTAAATTAACTTATATTTATAAATTTCTAATATTAAAAAAATTATTTAAAAATTATTATATAGCCCTACTTTTTCCCTAATTAACTACTAGTTAGTTAGTAGTTAGTTAGTTAATTACTATTAACTAACTATAATTAACTACTAGTTAGTACTAGTTAGTTAATTTTTTTTTTAACTAACTACTAACTAACTACTTTAACTAGTAGTTAATTTTTTCCTATTAACTAACTAACTAAAAAAAAAACTAGTTAGTACTAACTAATTTAAAATTAACTAATTTTATTTTACTAACTAACTAACTAAAAAAAAAAAAAAACTAACTAACTACTAACTAGGAAATTCTAGTTAGTAGTTAGTTAAAAACTAGGCTAGTTAGTATTTAGTTAGTTAATAGTTAAAATTAACTAACTACTTTAGCCACCCTGATGGTGTCCCACCCAGAAGCTACCCACTCATACCCGCCCACCTTCTCACGATGAGGTCGATAATAAAGGAATCTTGTGCACGACAATGACAGAAAAAGGATATGAAGACAAGTATAAGATATCAAGTGCTTGCCATTGACGTCTCGAAAATACCTTATTGACTTGAGACGCGAAAAGACTTCATGCTACGGAATACATTGACGACCGCTGCTCCCCCGAATACGGAATGAAGCAGAACTGCCAACTAATCAAGGACATTTATGTTACATTGAGATTATACATATGTATGGAGTACTGTAGCAATGTTTGTCGCTATGGTGGGTAGGCTGTTGCAACGTGTATGGTAGTGTCCGAATCCTCCAATTTCTTAATTAACGATTTCAGCTTTTGCGACACAGAAGAAGGCCCTACACATATTAGCATCTTCTCAAGATCATTGAGTACAGAGACTTGAGCTTACATTTCCACATTGAGCCATCCGAGAGAAGCTCTGCTGATACGGCAAGCGGCAAGACTGATTGTAGACCATGATGCCCCAATTGCAGGTCCGTGACTTCTGCAAAACTCTCATTTATCAATGCGTTGAGAATATCGCGTGACTCGACGTGTGAAACACGAGATTTCGCGAATTGAAGGTACCAGCAAAGAAGCAGGCCTGCCTACAAGTTAGCTACTAAACAAAGGTTGACCACTGAATTCTCAAAACTTACAACCCTCTAAAGCGCCGACCGCGCTTTCGGGCCCGAATATTATGGGCGCTATTTTCTTAATGTAAGTTAGACCCACGCGGCAGTCGGATCTTAGCTGGTCTGCTGCATTGAAGAGTGCCTGGTAGAGTTCAGGTGAGATTGCCTCGTTCAAAAGATGCACGATCTCAGGATCATCGAGACTCGCAGGCGACCAGAGTATCTTCTTCATGATCGACAGCGGAACACTAGCGTGAAGATGGTAAAAGGCTGAGTTCAGTAGTGATCTGGCGCAGTGAACGGTGGGATTCGGGGCCAGTCCGCCATCATATTGGATCATACGAGCTTTGAGAATTGCATCTAGCACTTGCAATGACTGTTCCATTTTCTTGCCGAATTTCGCGTAGAGCTCGCCGTCGCGTGAGCCTGTTAGGAGCTCAAATGAGCATATCCTGTAGAGAAGAGCAGACACGATAGTTACGAGACCGAATTCGCTGACTGGCATAGACGGTTGTTGGCCTCCGATGACGCTGTCCAGTGCATCGTTACTGTATAATACTTCGGCTGGGGTGCTCCAGCTGGACTCTTCTTTTAGCCACTCTGCGTTGCTTGACGGAAGGGCGAATCTGGCTTCGACCATAGGTGTTGGAATCCATGCTTCCTGTTCCTTTGAGCAGACAGTGCCACCTATGAGTATCGTAGATGAAATACATCTTGTATAGTGTGAGCAATAATAACGCGGGCATGGTGTGAGTATAAGTACCTATTTAGACTCTCCCAGCGCACCCAATCCTTATACGTAGTGGGCGGACACGTCTGTAGCTCGCTGAGTGCTTCTTGTGTAAGCTGAAGATGTAAAAGTTAGCCATGACCGGAGTAGATGAGTTGGCGATAAAATTAACCTTGACGCAGTGAGGAAACGCGTGTCCTCTCTTGCCCTCCGAGCCGCAGTGAATCTCAAAATAAGCGAGGAGCAAATAGGTCTGCAGCATCCACGTTAGAGTCTCGGGGTCGGCCTTGCTGAATGCAATCATCCGTTCATGCTGGTTCCTCTGTCAACAAATTTATCATCCAAGTGCTCGGAATGACTGTCCTACCTCGAAAACAAGCTACACGGAGATGGTATGCATCGATGTAGCCCTGGAGTATTCACCGAGATACACGGCGCTGCAGGCCATTACGGCAAGCAGGAGGGGAGCTATGTCAAAGTTTGTTTCAGAACCTCTGTCGCACTGTCTGTGATGGCATACTACTACTTACATGGCGTTGTGGCGATGTCAAAGGTCAGTTCATGTAGGATGGGTATATGAGGAGCAATATGCTTAAAAAAGGCCTTGACAAACCGCCCCACGGCATATTTGGAAGGAAAGCGAAGGGAAGCGAGTATGTGAGCCGGGTATTTTGTGAGGTTGGCCCAGGCATTCTCACATTTATTGTCGTTGGCGACGAGGTTGCGCGGGGTGCAGGATTTGTCTGTCTGACCGAGAGTAGTTGGCTCCAGGGCTAGGATCGGTAGTTCCGGGGGATTGCAGATTGGTGCTTGGCCAAAAAGCCCTTGGGTATCCGCTAGAAGCGCGCCGAGATCGAATATGCCGGAAAGATTGGGGTTGATGAGGTCGGGGTCCATGAATGAAGCGTTGAATTCTGGGGGACTCCCTGAGAGGTAGGCAGGGAACATGTCGGGCTGCGAGGGCATGGCCATGTCCAGCGAATTAGCCTGGCTGCTCTGAGATCCATCTACCTCATTTATTTGCTGGAGACTCGTCGCGCTCCTCGATTGCGTCGTTAACTCCCTCTGAATGCCGATCTTGCTGTCCTCGGGTCGTTGTCGTGGCAGGTGATGCTCGCGCAGAGCCGTTCTTTGATCCTCTCGGACGCGAAGCTCCAGGGTGAGAATTGTTGTGACGCCTGCCTCGAAAGCCAGAGGACTTTCTGTTGCCGAGGCCGTGATGGAAATTTCTGGTATGTCGAACGATGACATCTTTTCTGGAAGATGTTAGGGAGCAATACATGCAGTTGTACGGTTTCTCGCCTCCATCTGCAGATGGTCAGTGGCTTCTAAGAAATAAAATAGCGAAAGGGTCGACTTGCGCGTGAGCTCATGGCGTCGTAGATGAGCTAAGCGGTTAAAACTGGCGTTGCATTGATCGCAGGAGAAGCCGCATCCTTGACGGTTAGAAGGTTTGTCTGCATTTTCACGAGTAGCCTGTTGCGTAGAGGTGTTGGTTTGACAAGACATTGTAGTGAGTCAATGGAGAGTGGGTATGAGGGAGATGAAGAGATGCCCCTCCCCGGGGATGGACTAGAAGGAAGAATGGTTGATTGATTGATACTGGGGTTGACAAATCCAGTCCGAAAATGTGGGGGATAAGATTGCGGGGAAGATCTTGAAGCTAACCTACATACTCTAGCTACTGTACGCTCGAGGGTTTAAGAGTAGAGCGTGCTTAGCTAAAGATGGGTGCGAAAGTATGGTATGTCAGCGGTACACTTTACTAGGGTCTATAGGGGATGGTCTGGTGTGTAATGTCCCCAGCTTCAGAGGTTAATAGCTAATCAGACCAGCGTATTCCCGGGGAAATATTGTACATACTACGGAAGACTATAGGGCTCAGTGGCTCAAAAGTCAGAAGTAAGAGATTTTCCTTACTAGACTTACCCTATATATGCATTACAAGCTAAAATATATATATAGATAACCTTTTATTACTCTACTGAATTTATTTATATAATACAGTATTACTAAGTATAAGATTAATGCCCTCTACTTATAGCATATTTAAGTATACTTAGGCAATTATAGGGCTCTATTCTAATCTATATAGACTTATTATTCTATTATATGTATTATCCTTCCTTATAGAGTATACTAAATACTACTTAAAAAGTAGTAAATGCTATAGTAATATTTATATAAGGCTAAATAATATTATAAATGCTATTTTCTGCCTATCTTATAGCTAGTTACTTACTATTAGTAAGGTTATTAACCTTACTAATAGCCTATAAGCTACCCTAGTAGTCCTTATATAAAGCACTTTAATAATAATACTAACTAAATAATCTTAATTAATCCCTTTAATATATAATAATGCCTATAATATAGCTATTAAAAGCTAGTAAAGAAGCATTATATTAATAGCTTATAATAGCCTAACTATAATTAAAATGCATATTAAGTTCTATATTATATCTAGAGTTAAGGATATAGTTGCTAGTATAGCTATTATAAAATATAATAAGCCTCCTACTAGGTCCTTTAGCTATAAGAGTAAGATTAAGGTTATACTAACTGCTTTATACTTATTATATATTGCTATAGTTATATTTCTTATATTAAGCTTCTAGGCATTACTAGCTGCAATAAAGTAAAAGCTTATTTCTAAGTTTAATACTACTATAAGCTTATATAGGCTTAAACACTTTAATAATATTATATATAATATAATATAATTAAAGGATTTCTTTAATAAGGTAAATATTTTACTCCCTTTAAGAGCTAAGATTCCTATTAACCTTTTATTTTTCTATTTTAATAAATAGGATAATTTAAAAGAGAATACTACTATTTACCCTTCTAAGAGATATATTAAGTAAGTAGAATTAATAGAAGTAAAAAGAAGCACTTTTAAATGCATAACTAAGCTAAAGTAGAAAAAGGGAATAAAGAAGGAAAAGGGAATAAAGAAGAAGGTAATATAGCTTACTAAGAAGGAAAAGGGCATAAAAGATAAAATTAAAGTTAAAATACCTTAAGAGTTAGTTATAAAAGAAAAAGGAAATAAAAGTAATATAAAGAGCTTTACTTTAGCTGCATTTAAGGCATTTCTAAATAGTATAGAAGAAATAAATTATATAAAAGAGGTAGAGGAAAAGGCTATAAAAACTAATGCTTACCTTAAGTAAAATATAGCATTATTATAGAGGTTTAAGTAGTAATATATATATAAAATGCCTTCTTTTATATTATATAAGGCTATATAAAGTTAATCTTATTAGTATTAACTGCTTTTTAGTTTAGGGTTATAATATTAATATTACAAGTAGCTAAATAATCCTATATGTAATTAATCCCTTTTATAGGTATTAGAAGGAGTTTAATAGCTAGTTAATGCCTATTAAGTATATACTCTTCTAATTAGCCCTGTAAGAATAGGTATATAGAGTATTTTAGGCTATTAAGGCTTTTAGTAGGAAAGACTTTCTCCTTAAGAATCTTATTATATACTTTAATTGTATCTTTAAGTAGATATACATTAATATTAATCTAATTATTATTATAAAGCTTTATAATTATCTATAGTTAATTAGAAGGGATAGAGAAAGTAAAGTCTTCTACTTCTTAAGCCTCTAGTTAATAGTATAAGACCTAAGGCTAACTAGAAACAACATGTAGCCTAGTAGGTTATTTATATATATAGTATAAATTCTAAAGCATTATAAACTTAGAGAGCTCTATATATATTATTAGCATATAAAGATATAGAATTGCAACTTGATCTAGAATAGAATCTAGTGAAAAGTTACCTTTAGTAGTAATTCTAGTAAAAAATGCCTATTTATAGTTAGTATATATAAGTATATAGAGCTATATAGGGCTATATATATGCTAGTAACCTGCCTAACTATTATTTAGTTAATGCTACTAGCTTTTAATCCTTTTATTTTATATACTTTTACTATATATCTAGCAATTATTAAATTAAATAAATTAATTTATATTACCTTTTATAGTATTATATAATTATAAAAGGTAATAATATATACTAGCTATAAGGAGGGTTTTATTACTATAATTAAATTAGACTATAAGAGGCATATAACCTTAGCTTTTAATAATATAAAGATATTACTTAAGCATACTGCATAATGTATTAGCTAATATACCTATATAAAGCTATATAATATACTATAAGTAAGCATTAATAGAAGCATATATACCTATACCCTAGGCCTTTAGCTTATTATAAGCATTAATTAACTATATAAAGTTAAGGCTTAAGGCTATCTATTCTGTTTAGTAATGCTATATTATATTCTATTAATTAAAGATATTTATAGGTAAAAAGCTTTAAAAGGCTTTATATATAGTATCTCTACTAAGAGATAGTTCTTGCTAGTAGATATAGGTATAGAGATAGGTTTAATTAAATGTTTAAAGCTTAGTACTTAGTAAAGCATTATTCTTAAAGAATTTATATAATTTAGCTAACTATACTGCTTTTTGCTTAAAAGTAGAATATTAATATATATTAAGGTCTTATTATATTCTCTCTAAGCCTATAAGTGTAACTATAAAGCCCTCCTTCTATAGTTAGTATAGGATATTCTTATCTTTAAAAACATTATAAAAGAAGAGCTCTTTAATATAGCTTTATAGGGCTTTAGTATCTTTTATATAGGCTTATTTAGTAATTAATATTAATTAATCTTCTTATTACATTTTAAAGTATTAATTTAATATTATATAAGATATAGATATATTAAACTCTATTAATATGCACTCTATAAGCTTATTTACAGTATATTACTTAATATCCCTCTATTATTTAATTTAGAAGCAAAATAGCATTAAGTCTTTTAGGGGGTAACTAAATGTACTTATTATAAGGGCTTATAGTATCTTATATAAAAAAGAAAGAGTACTAGGTAAAAAAGCTTATATAGCATTTTAAGACTATATATACTAATAGAAGGTTATATAACCTTAATAATCTTACTAATTATAGCGTTTTATTAAAAGATAAGATAAAGTAATTAAAAAACTTTTTACTCTAAATTATATATACTATACTACTCTATAGTACCTAGTATGCTAATAAAAACCTTTTTCTTAAGTATATTATAGTATTCTATAGTACTTAATATACTACTATAAACTCTATTATATACTTAAAATACTTATTATAGCATTATTAATTATTAAATTATATCTTTAAAAATAATAAAAATAAAGACTAAGCTACTATAGCTATATTAATATTAATATTATTTTAAAGTAGCTTATAGGGTATATAATTACCTTAATTCTTGCTTTTCTTAGCCTTCTTCTTCTTACTCTTTATAAAATCTATAGCTTTCTTAAAGAATTTAAAAAGTAACTAGCAGGTAGTATAATTAAGTAAATTAAAAAGCTTTATAGTAGCCTTTATAGTACTATCTAGCTTTAATTTACTATTATTATTATTACTATTATATTTATACTTAGAAGCTATTTAAGAGTTAATATAAGAGTAAATAAGTCTATATATAGCATTATATATAAGAAAGGGAGCATTAAGGCCTTAAATAGTTTTAATTACAATTAGTATACCTAGTAAGCTTAAAAAGGTAAATATAATATTTAGTAAAGGCTCTATTCTCCTTCTTATACTTATTATAGACTTCTAATTTAGATTATAAGATACTATAGAGGTAGTAAAGCATAGCATTAGCATTCTAAAAAGAGAATATTATAGTATAGAGGTTTATAATTCCCTTTTTAAACTCTTATAGCTTAAATTTATAGAGCTTAATAGGTTTTTAAATAAGTTAATATAATATAGTATAAAGCTTTATATAGCATATAACTTATACCTTAAATATTAAGGTAAATAGCCTTAATACCCTTATAGCTATACTTCTTTAAAGCATAATAGAAGACTTAAATAGTTAAATTAAGCTATATAGTAAGTTATTTAATAGTTTAGTTAAAATTACTAGTACCTTTACTATAGATTTCCTTAGAAAGATACTTAAAGCAGTTACTTAAATCCTTTTATAAAAGCTTCTTTTAAATTAAATAGTCCTTATCTTAATTACATGCTATAATGCAGCTAATATAATTAACTTTATTACTATTAAAGTTATTTTTACTACTAGAGTTAAAGTTATCTTTCTTAGGGTCCTTCTTAGTAGCTTCTTTAGCTTCCTTCTTTACCTTTTTAGCTTCTTTAGCCTTCTTTCTTGCTATTTTAGCCCTCTTCTTAGCTACATTATCCTTCTTCTCTTAGGCCTCCTTTATAGCTATAGCTTCCTCTTTAGCTTTATATAGGTCCTTAGCCTCTTTAGCTAATTATACTTCCTTCTTAAGCTTTATCTTATACTTCTTTAGCTTTAGCTTTAGCTTAGATAGTATAATACTTAGATTAGATTATATATACATTTATATAGATAGAATTAGTTTAAAAGAGAGTATTAATACTATAAGAAAAATATTAATAATTAGCTATAAATTAAGTATATTAAATATATATATAATAAGATAAAAGGTATATAAAAATAAAGCTCTTAATTATATAAAAATAATAGAGGCTATATAGCATTAATTAAAGGTATATATAAGGTAAGGAATAGGTTTATATAAAGTAAAAGTTACCTGCATAAGCGCTATAGCGCAGGTGCTAAATTAGGTAGGGTAAAGTGCTTATAGGGGAATGAAAATAGCATTATATAAAAGATTAGAAGCGTATAATTCTAAAAATACATTTATTAGGTTATATAAGGCTATTGCAGGTATATGCAGGCAAGGGAAAGTAAGGAATTCTTACCTTATAAGGTATTATTAATTTTAGAGAAAGAAAATGAAGCTAAAGCTAGGATCGCAAGGAAATGTATATTATATTATTACATAACCCTAAAGGGCCTATTTTAGCTTATATAAGGGGCCTATAATAATTCAATTCAAAAATCAGATAGATACAAATGTAACCTAGGGCGCCCTACGGGGGGGGGTCGGCCTACTACGAAATGACTTTTGAGCCACTAAGCCCTATAGTCTTCCGTATGTACGGCCGTTTCTGTTTCTACCTATCGTTGCTAAAGCTTTGTAATACCGTATTCTAGACACACAATATGTGATGCTGCCAGCCAGCATTGACAATGGACTTCGGGCTTTACTCGGTATTTACATACCCTATAACAGTACGTGTAGAGTTGTCTATACATTATGGTACTCGCTGCTGTGTATGAAAGATCACGCCACTTAAGCTGATGAATACGACTCACATCATTCGAGGCTCACTCTCTCCAAGTGATGGTCTTGTACCTCAGAAACTCAGCGAGTCCTTGCGCAGCATTGAATCTCCCGTAGCCACTCTTCTTAGCCCCGCCGTGCACCAGCGACGCCTCGTCGTGCACGGTCATGGAGTTGATGTGGACCGCCCCAGATTCGTACTTCCTAGCGACCCTCATAGCGGCCTTTAGGTCCTCGGAGAATACAGCCCCCGAGAGCCCGTAGTCGGTGTCATTGGCGATCGCGAGGGCCTCGTCCTCTGTGTCAAAGATGATGAGGGATACGGTAGGCCCGAAGGACTCGGTGTGGTAGATGTTCATTTCCTTGGACACGTTGGAGACGATGACGGGTCTCATCTTGGTGGGCTGGTCTTCTACAGCCCCGGCGTCACCCAGGAGGGTCGTCGCGCCCTTTGCGACCGCGTCGGCGACGAGACCCTTGTTTTTCTGAACAGCCGCTGGGTTTACTAGCACGAACGGCGGCTTCTCGGACCCGAAAAGACCCTCCGTGGTCTGTTTGAGTGCAGCGCTGAACTCGTCACTAATCGATCTGTGCACAAGAATGCGCTCCGTCGACATGCACACCTGACCGCCCTAGATATTATTGGCATCAATTGAATACATCGCATCACGGGCCAAACTCACGTGGATAAACGCGCCGACAGCACAACTCGTCGCAGCCTTCTTCACGTCGGCGTCCTTGAGGACGATGGCACTCGCTTTCCCGCCCAGCTCAAGCAAAAGCGGTTTGACGTGCTTCCCGGCCAAGCTAGCGATGATGCTTCCGACGAGAGTGCTGCCAGTGAAATTGATCTTTTTAATACTAGGATGCGCAATCAAGGCTTCTGTCACCGCAGCGGCATCCGCGGTTCGGTGGTAGATGACGTTGAGGCAACCGTCCGGTAGACCAGCCTGTCGAAAAATATCGCCGATTGCCCAGAAAACGCGCGGGCTCAGCTCGGAGCCCTTGAGAACTGTTGTGTTTCCCGTTGCGAGGACAAACGCAATTGATCGTGCTCCGAGCACATATGGGGCATTCCTGCGGTGAAAAGAAAAAAAGGATTGTCAGTTCTCAGTCAGCGTGCGAGTGATTTCCGTATATAGTTACATACCACGGTGCAATTGCGAGAACAACGCCGTACGGTTCCTTGACTACAATGGCATGGGACCCCTGCTCGGCCGTCGCAGGAACGGAACCTTCAACAGCCGCCTCGATTCTTCCTCCGATATCCCTCAGGATCTGCGCCGTAGCGTTGATGTTGATCTCCATAAATTGCCGCCCCGCACCCGTCTCCTGGGCTTGGTAGGCGAACAATTCCTCTTTTCTGCTGATAAAGAGATCTGCGGCCCGGAACATGATGTCCCGTCTAAAACTGGGCTTGGTCTGAGACCACGATGTGAAAGCCGCTTGGGCGGCCTCGACTGCCCCGGTTGCATCATTGATTGAAGCAGATGAACTACTCCAGATCTTTTCAGAGTTGGAGGGGCTATTCACAGGAAAGGATGTTTCCGAGTTGACATCTTTCCCATTGATGATTAGTGGGACGGTTGACCAACCCTTTGCATTGTTACCTGAGCTCATTGTTGTCTATAGATGGATGAGAATAACTAAAGAATGGTTGGAGTCTGAATGTTGGTCAAGGCGCGCTGTATCCATCTATCTAGTATTTATTTAATCTTTTCCTCGTGCAGAGTGGCCGACACGGATGGCTACAGGTGGGTGATAAGAAGCTAGAAAGGCATCGCCAGGTAGTTCCATTATTGTCGGTATAAGCTTTCTGTGTTGCATTTTCTTTCTCTTAATACATGTTTGCGTGGTGCTTCATAATCACATCTCCAACTGCACATCTGCCAATTCCACTCCCAACAGTCATCACCGCGATGAAGCTGGCCGGACGAAATATACAGGTCGTACCCGTTGCTATTGCACTGGTATTGTTATGGATCCTACATCGTACTGTTCTCTGGCTCAGATTCCATCGAAAGTACAAATTTCCTAATCTCGTGCCTGGGGTGCCCCTGTTCGGGAACATGCTGCAGATCCCAACCGATACAGCTGGGCGGCGTCTGTATCTCCATAAACTGGCTAGAAAATATGGCGAAATGTAAGTGTCACAAGCAGGGCCTCACCAAGACCAGCACTTACAAACCATTCCCCACCAGGTTTACTCTCAAAGTAGGCTCCAATTACTGGATATTCATGAACTCTCAGCGTGTCGCCAACGAGCTGCTCGACAAGCGCGGGGCACGCTACATCTCACGGCAGAATCTGCCCATGCCTGGAGACGTTGCTTCTGGCGGAAAGCGCGTCGTCTTCATGCCATACGGAAACCTCTGGAAGTGGGAGCGCAAGCTCATACACGAGATTATCGGCCCCGGAAACCGCAACGTCTTTGCTCCTCTCCAGGACGTCGAGTCACGAACACTATTATACGACTACCTCACAGAGCCTGATCTTTGGAACCAGGAAAACGCTCGATATGCCAGCTCCCTTATAATGAGCATGGTGTTTGGGCGGAGGACAAAGATGGGAGACCCAAACGTTGACAGGATCATTGAGACGAATAACGAAATCATGAAGATGTTTGAACCTGGCTCTAGCTTGATCGATTCATTTCCCTTCCTGGCATACATTCCTCTCCCAAAGGTTATTCAGCCATGGAGGTGGTGGGGCGACAGCGTCTTTGAACAATCCAAGAAGTATGTTGTCAATGCTCGTGATATCCGATAGCCACTGACTTCAAGACAGAAACTTTTCTGAAGAGTTTGAAGGTCTTGCCGCACGAGAACAGCAAGGCAAGAACGTGACGTGCTTTGTTTCAGAGTTCAAAAGGCTTGGGAGAGACCAGGTGCTGGACTATGAGTCAACAGTCTTCCTCGCTGGATCTCTAATTGAAGCGGGATCGGATACCACGCGTGTGGCTTTGAACCAACTCGTGGCTGGGGCAGCGCTGTTTCCCGACTTTGTACAGCGTGCGCGTCAGGACCTCGACGATATATGTGGCGCAGATGCGCAGAGGCTTCCGGTCGCGAGCGACATTGCAAGTTTGCCCTATATCAAAGCCATTGGCAAGGAAGTTCTTCGATGGAAGTAAGTAAAACAAGGAACCATTAAAGCACGGTTGTGGATCTTTTGGTGATATATCTGACAAGTATTCTGTAGCATTTCGCTTCCAGAAATTGCCCATTCCTTAATTGAGGATAATTCTTTTGAAGGATACAGCATTCCAGCGGGGACTAATGTCATCTGGAATAGCTGGGGCGTTCACATGGATACCTCCGAGTACGAGAATCCGGAAACATTCTGGCCCGAGAGATTTATGAACGAGGACCTTGACAAGCCCATCAAGGGACATTTGGCATTTGGAGCAGGTGAGCCAAGCCATCCATGCATCCAGTCATCATTATTTTACTAGGTCGCCGAGTATGTCCCGGATGGGTCATAGCTAGTAACAGCCTGCACCTGCTGATCGCGCGTGTACTTTACTGCTTTGACTTCCACCAAGTTCCAGGGCATCCAATTCCAGTTGGGAAGCCGTTCGATATCGGAACAGAGAAGCCCTATGAGGCTAGAATTAGTGTTCGTAGTGCGGCTCATGCGGCATTGATCAAGAAGGATTGTACAGAGGCAGCAAACTTTTGAGTAGAGAATGGTCTTGGAGATTGTGCCTTTTAGGAGTAGACAGCAAGGAAGCGAAGACAGTTATGTGCTGCAACATGACTATGGGTATTGAACATGTTTTGTGAAGATCAACTTTGCACAAGATAGAAGACGTGTAGAATGCCATTTTATAGTTCTGTTTGTATCTTCTTCAAGCGTACTTTGCAACCTAGAATGTGCAGGGGAGCCATGATTTGCTGTGTTGCTCGATACTTGCTCGACTTGGGGGAATGAACATCAGTCTAGTAATGAAATACCATGTAGGCATAGCCTCATGTCAAAGCCACATAAAGGTCACAACGGATTATCACCCGAAACAAAACAGAGATTCATGGGGAGCATAATATGTTATCGATCTTGTGAGAAGTGTGCTACAAATCTGCCCTTGCATCCTCGCCAGCCCATGCCCTCTTAATGACCTCCCGGATGAGATCCCTGTCAATCTCTCTTGGATTAGCATAAGACCTGCTGACGGCAATATCCGCCGCCTTGTCGATATCATCCTCCCTGAAACCAATAGACTTCAAGCTCCGTGGAACACCAAGCTTGTTAAGCAACGTGTTGAGACCGCGTAAAGCATCCCCCTGGCTATCTGGAAGCACTCCAGCCAGGACCTTCATAGCCTGGGGAACCTTGGGAGCGTTATACGCCAAGGCATGAGGGAGAACAATTGTGTGCGTCTCTGCATGGGGCAGATTGAAAGAGCCACCTAGTGTGTGACAAAGCTTGTGGTGCAGAGACATTCCAACGCTGCCTAGGCAAGTTCCGCAGAGCCATGCTCCGTATTGGCAGATCGATCGAGCTACGATAGAATCGGGGTCGTCGAGTAACTCGTATGATCCGTTCGCGAGGGATCTCACGCCTTCAGCGGCCATGAGACTAACGATAGGGTTTGTGTTGGGGGCGTAGAGCGCCTCGACACCATGTGCGATAGCGTTGATAGTGCTGGTGAGCGACATGGGAAGAGGGAGGGTGAATGTCAAGTCGACGTCGTATATAACAGTTTTGGGCAAGATTTCGATCTGCGTCTTGGTCGTTTTGATACCGTCCACGGTCTCGCCGAGGATCGGTGTCACCTCACTACCAGCGTATGTTGTAGGAATGGAGATATGGTATATCCCTTTTCGGAAGCTGATTGCCTTGCCGAGTCCGGTAGTGCTGCCGCCCCCGATGGAGACGAGAACATCGGGCTTGTTCTGCTGGCAAAATGCGAGGGCCTTCTCGGTGATATTCAAGGGAGTGTGCATGGTGGCCTCGGAGAAGATCCAACTGGCTTCGACGTGTGACTCGAGAATATCGGTGATTTGCTTTGCTTGGTCGGTTTGGTAGGGAGTCGATAGGACGAGTGCCCGCCGGAAGCCAAGTTGTTCAAGGCATTGCGGAAGTTCACGGATTGAACCTCGTCCAAAGATGATCTTGTGAGGGAGAGGGCTGTACACGAAGGGCTCCATCTTGAACAAGAGTGTCTAAGAGTGTCTTTTCTTTGAAACAAGTCTTGAGAGCGGTATATTGATATGCTATCAAGGTAATATTCTTTGCTTTATCGTGGTTCCGGTTCCTGAGCGGCCAGACGCATTTAGCCACCGAGCCACCCGGCTTTTCCGTGCCCACCGGCCCCACCGTCGTCGGCATTTTACAGGTACTCGTCGGTGGGAACGGTCCTAAAAAGACATCGGTACCGTGCCGGCAATCCCAAAGATCCATTGATTAGCCTAACACCTGATACCTGTATTCTTCCATTTCCAATCATACTCATCGTCCGCCCGCGCATATCACCTCTGGCCACCATGTCGCATACTAATTCAGGCATCCCGCTTCTCAAAGATCTCACAACCGAAAATATTACCGAAAATGTCGTGGCTATCAACTCCAACTGCCAAGATCCCCGAACGCGCTTTCTTTTTGAGAGGCTAGTTCATCATCTCCATGACTTCGCGCGTGAGACTCGTCTTAGCACCGTCGAGTGGGAGAAAGCTGTTCAGTTTCTCACCAGAACTGGAAAGATTTGCAGCGACACCAGACAAGAATTCATTCTTCTATCTGACGTCCTAGGACTATCCCTTCTGGTGGATTCAATTGACCACCCCAAGCCACCTGCGTCTACCGAGGGTACTGTTCTTGGCCCCTTCCATGCACATGGGGCTGAGAATGTTGCTTCCGGAGACACTATTTCTCATGATCCTGATGGAGAGCCACTCTTGGTTGTGTGTACCGTACGAGACTCTCGGGGTAACCCACTAGAAGACGTTGAGGTTGATATTTGGGAGACCGACTCCAAGGGTTTCTATGATGTGCAGTATGCAGACCGAGAAGGCTTCGATAACAGAGCTATATTGCACAGCGACAGTGAAGGGAAGTTTCATTTCAAGGCCATTGTGCCCGTTCCTTATCCAATCCCGGGCGACGGCCCTGTTGGAGACCTTCTGAAGACTCTGAACCGACATATCTACCGCCCAAGCCACATGCACTTCAAATTCAACAAGGCTGGATATGACCCTCTAATAACGTAAGTCACACCCAGAAACCCAGTCGGAATTATCATGCTGACGTGGACAGGGCACTTTATATTCGCGGAGACCCATATGAGACCTCTGATGCCGTTTTCGGTGTCAAGGAGTCTCTCATTGTAGATCTGGGAACTCTATCTGAGGTGCCGGGATTCTCGGAAAGATATGGATTACCAGGAACGACGAAGCTGTTGAGGTATGACTTTTCCCTTGTTTCTGAAGCCGAGGTTGGGGCGTTGCGGCATGCAGAGGCAGTAAAGTCAGCTGGTAAGCTTGACCGTGACGTGAAAGTAGTTGATGGTACCATCACCTATTGAGATATGAAGATAGATGAATGGAAAGTGTTAAAAACACTACTTGTTTGCTTGGACTCTGCCTCTGTGTAAAGAATACTGCTTGCGTATCATCACCTATGCGTCCAAAACTCTGAAAATGCCAAAGATGAAAGTGATCCATATGCACAAGGACATCAGACGCTTGCCTGTGCCTCACCTCTAGGTAGGCCAGCTCGACGTGTCAAAGTTATGCGAAAATCTCTCCGCTGTGATCTTGAGATAATCTACTTGAACATTGTATATATATTGTGTATCATTGATGAGGTCTTGTATATATAGCATCTTCATTTCCAGCAAACCAGCCATCTCAGGCCCCACGAGATGGTAAATGAACCAAACTCTTGAGGGGCCATATTCTCTGCTTACCAGGCGATAGGATTCCATTAGGGTCTACGGCAGCCTGGAAAAGTACGTTAGAAGGGGTAAGACTTCAAACCTTCGATCGACAACATACCTTTAAAGTCTCAACGAATCTCCTATAAATGTGACCATTGTACGCATACAAGTTCTGAACCGCATCTGGCTATTGTCAGCAAACCATCCGCGGAGTCTAGGGACCATACTTACCCATGTGCTGAACATGAGATCTATAATTTGCGAATCCATTCAATTCTGCCTCCGCAAGCAAGGCCTTGACCACCTTGCGGCCACCTTCGCGCGTCTTCTTGTTAGATTTGTCAAAAACATACTCTTGAACAAACAAGATGTATTTTGAGAAGACGTGGCAGCCGATAAAAGGATCAACTCCTTGCTCCTCCATAATAGCCCTTGCTTTGCGGAACCATGTAAGGACTGTTTCACCCTCACAAGGAAGGATGAGGGTAGTGTCGATATGAGCTCCCGCCCCTGTCCCGTCCGCAGGGAGATTGTACTCTGCGAGCTTCACAGCACCCATTGAGGGAATACCCGCGGCGAGCGTTCCAATCTGGATTTTCATCCACCGGCTTGCCATCCTGACCTTCAAAGAGGGTATTCTCAACCCAGGCGTTGGGAACTTTCTGGGCGACAACTTCTTGCAACCTGCTCCAACGCGCGAGAACCATTTGCTTAGATCCGTAGAAAGACACCGAGCATCGCCAGTATCCCGTGTTGTACTTTTTCTTCAGCGCAGCGATGCTCTCGGGTGTTAGAGGCCCCGGCACACTCTGCTGTTGGTGCTTGGGGGCATCGTGCGAGGCAAAGTGGTTGATGTTGGTGATCATGTGGTGACTTTGCGTGATGCCCTCACGGTCCAGCTGCTGCAGCGTGTCGATCAGGGGCGCAATGTCTTCAACCTCGGGACAGTGGATCTTGACGTCCATGAAAGACGGAGGTGCTACGTCGAGAGCCACAGCCATTTTGGTCACGATGCCCAGGTTGCTTTGCAAAAAGAGACCATCGATTTGAGGACCGAAGCTGTTGGGGCAAGCATGTGCGCTGGGGGAATTGGGTACAGCCCATTGGCCTGTCCGCAGGATTTCTCCTGAGGCCAAAAGAACCTCCAAACTACCGATAAAATGCTGGCGATCACCAGAGACGGTGTAACCGTGACCGCGATCCAGAGTCTAGAAGCTCGTCAGTGGTTATCACCAATATCTAGCAGCGAAAATTGACTTACATTGCCCACGACACTTCCCCATCCCAACGCCGGGACAGAGACCCAGAGATCAAGTTTGTTCTCAACGATGTAGTTGTATACATCGAAGAAAGTGACACCAGGCTCAACTACAATGTAGGCCAGCTTCTCGTTCACTTCTAGAATGCGCTTCATCCGATGGAGAGAGAGCACCATGGACCCAGCAACACGAGGGGCAGGTCCGCCATATCTGCCACCAGATTAGCTGAACTGCCGGTGACATCATGGGAGTCTGCCTCAATCATACCCAAAATTCTTTCCCTGCGAGCATGTCCATAAAGGAACATGGTGTTGATTGGCGACTTTGAGAATTGCCTGGATCTCTTCAACAGTTGCTGGGCTACAGCCACGTCAGCAGTGTCGCAATAGTGCAAATGGTAGTGTAGAATCAAGGACCTTACCATAATCCAGCGGATGCTTCAAATCCCTCCTCGAACAAAGGATATGGGTCACGGAAGTTGGCCAAGCCTTCGTCAATTATCACGTTTTCGTCGCCTATGATAGCTCGAAACTCATTCACGACACGTTGGAAGCTGACTTCATTGTGGCCTGGAGGAAGACTTCTCGTCCCTGGCAGTCGAGTACTGAACGCATTGTCATGATGCGACTGCAGCTCGGGAGATGTGTACCACTGAACCATTGAGGGCAAAATCGTGAAAGTTATGGTGAGGTAGTTCAAATTGAAAGAATGTGAGGCTAGACTCTGACCGATTGCAAATCACTCATCCTTGTAGGACAAGCAGATCCTTATGGGGTCATGAAGCCTCTTGTGAGCATCCACCCCGCCCTAAGTCGAGGCCCTGCAACTGAGGTTAGTGCATTCCCAGGTGGTACACCAAGAGGTCTGTGTTTGCTGTATCACATCGGCACATCGGAAGACCTTGGTGGGGAGGCGAGCTTATTACCCACTCCAATGTTTCAATTAGTGGGTGGAGGCGCCACTCGCAACGGGACGAGCGGATAGCAGCTGGGTATGTGAACTTTATACCCAAGCCAAGAGCAAATTGATATTGGGATCAACTGAGCATAAAAGGCTTAAGGATCTTCTGAGTAGAGAACATTGAAGGCATAAATAAAATCCCTCTTTGGTCTTTGCAGCGCCAATATACACTCTCATCAACACAACCCATCATGGCACATGTTGTTCCCGGAGTGCCAGGCACACGCTTCCCCAAGCACTATGCTATGAGCAAGTGGAACGAGGATCATCTGCGATTTGAAGCAGATGCCTACGAGCTTGAAGTCATAGGAGAAATCACCAGTGCCATCCACGGCGCTTTCTACCGCGTCCAGCCCGACCATGCATTCCCACCCATTTTTGCCGAGACCGAGATCCCGCTCAACGGCGATGGCAACGTCAGCTCATTCTACATCAAGGATGGGCATGTGGACTTCAAGCAGCGCTATGTGCGCACTCCTAAGCTCATCGCTGAGCGTGAAGCGAGACGTGCCCTCTTTGGCAGATATCGCAACAAGTACACAGATGATCCACGCGTTCAGAATGTTCTCAAGGGTACTACGGCAAACACCCATGTCGTATTCCATGATAACAAGTTGATGGCCCTCAAGGAGGATGCGCCGCCCATGGAGCTTGACCCCATTACTCTCGAGACCCTCGGCTACATTGACTACCACGGCACATTCCGCGCGCCCACGCATACTGCGCATCCCAAGGCAGACTCAGCCACGGGAGAGTTGGTCTCTTATTCCTATGAGGCCGCTGGCGACGCGTCACCAGACATCTGCTCCTTCACCGTCGACAAACACGGCAAGCTCTCAGAGGAGGTCTGGTTCAAAGCGCCTTGGCCGTGCATGATCCACGACTTCTGGGCCACGGACAACTGGGTCGTGTTTCCCATCAACGGCCTCAAGGCTAGCCTGGAGCAGATGAAAAACGGCGGTGACCACTTCTACTGGGATGAGACTCTGGACTACCAGCTGCTGGGCGTTATTCCTCGCCGCGGCGCCAAGCCCGAGGATGCGAAGTGGTTCAAGACACCTCAGGGCTGCTACTCGCACACCATCAACGCCTATGAGGAGGACGGAAAGCTTGTCTTGGATGCCAACGTCTGGACCGACGTTCACTTTCCCTTCTTCCCCAACACCAAGGGTGAGAGGTTCTTTACCGACCCCAGGAAGGTCACTGCACCTATCACTCGCTACCGATTTGACCCCAACGGTAGTACTGACAAGATGATCCACCCTGAGGCTATTCTCGTCCCCGGCGTCAACGAATTCGGTCGCATAGACGATCGTCTTCTGGGTAAAAAATACTCCCGCGTCTGGATTCTCAAGGTCGATCCTAGGCATGAAGTCAAGCTCAACGACCACGAGACGGCCCAGGGCAATGTTGGCTTCAACACCCTAGTTTGCTACAACTTTGAGACAGGAGATATGCAGTCATACCGTCACGGTGATGACACCACGTTCCAGGAGCCCGTCTTTGTTCCGAGACATGAGGGTGCTGATGACGAGGATGGGTATATCCTCGTTGTGGCTGATCGCTATCGCGAGGGTCGTAATGTCCTGCTACTCTTTGAGGCTTCGGACATTACCCGGGGCCCTCTTGCTGAGATCAAGTTGCCGTTCAAGCTGATGGATGGACTTCATGGTAGTTGGGTTGATGGAAAGGATGTTGATGCGGCCAGGGAGGCGAGCGAGGCTCGAAGGGCAAATGGAACTGTGAATGGGAAGTAAAGTAGGCGTGGTATATTTTTGGCTTAACAGAATTCATTTCTTTGAAACCCGTTTTGGATTCTCCGCGCGCTGTATGTTTTTTTTCTCGTCCCTAATGTGTTTATGGCATGGCTGCATATCATGCCAACAGGGAGGATCTCTGCGAGGTGATACCAGTCGAAATGAATACATCAAGGTATTTTCATGTTGATAGTGTCACGGGTTGCACAGTAATATACGTATGCCAGTATGTCCTGTGTTGTAGCCAGTCCTTGTTGGGCAATGGCTCTTAAGCTAGCTAGGTGCGGCAGGATGTTGTCAAAGTAAGCAGCTTCACGTCAATGTCGTGGTAGATGAGTCAAGCAAGATTCTTTAGTTACTCGCTAGTGGCTATCCTTTCGTGTTGCTTTCAATACTGTAATTCCATCCTCTTCGACACATGGATATTGAAAGCGATCTATCCAGGAGTGAGATTTTCAAGAACCATGCAAAACCTCCACCTAGGAGGTAGTATATGAGTCCAATCTAAGCCTAAACCCATCAATTTACACATGCTTGCCACTTTAAAATATACTGGATCCTCCGGTGATGGGAATATAGGCCCCGTTGATCCACCCCGCCTTCTCCTCAGCCAGAGTCGCAACAGCCCATGCTACCTCCTCAGGCGTTCCGACGCGTGAAGCAACAGGAGTCGCATCTATCATGGGCTGCAGTGCTTCTCTCACGAAGTTGGGCGCAGCGTTGAAGGCATCCGTTCCAACGGGCCCCGGAGCGACAGCATTGACGGTGCACCCATACTTCCGGGGCAGTTCTGTCGCCCAGCATTGAGTATAGACCTCGACAAGTCCCTTGGTGCCGGCATAGATGCTTGACTCCGGTCCTGGAGACCGCGAAATAGAGCTACCGATATTAATGATGCGTGAGTTCTCTCGCGACAGATGCTTTAGAACAGCGCGTGTGAGGAAGAAGACACCTCTGGCGTTGAGATTGACGACGTCGTGCCAGGTCTTGTAGACCTTTTCATCGTCAGGATCGTCGAGTAAGGTGGGGCGATTGATGCCAGCGCTGTTGACAAGGATGTCAATTTTGCCGAAAGCTTCTGCGGCCGCATCGGCTAGCAACTGCGGCCCTTCCGGTGTGGAGAGGTCTGCCTCTACGGCTTTTCCGGGCCCATCGAGGGTCTGGAGAACCTTGTCCGCGTTTGCTTTTTCGCTTTGGTTGGGGTAGTTGATGACCACAGAGGCTCCGCGGCTGGATAGCTCACGAGCAATGGCTGCTCCGAGTCCCGCCGATGAGCCACTGATCAGAGCCACCTTGCCAGCCAGTGATGCCATCTTGAACGATTTTGGAGTCAGGTTTGGAAGAGAAATGGTGATAGTTGGTGAAGTAGATGAATGTATTTGCGATTTGGGCCAGATTTGTTGGAATACCATCTATATATCATGAATCTTTGTTGTCTAAACTGACCACCTTGCATCTTACCAAGTAACAGATCAGTCCTTGGGTGGTGGCTAGCTTGACTGCTGTAAAATAACTCAGCACCCACCTGGGTGGGGAATAGAGGTTTAGAACAATTTAACAACCGTTTATAAAGCCGTGGCGAGTCGAATGAGGTATTTCGCAAAGAAATGATAGCCCTGCAGAAATTTAACAAGCCAAAAGCCATCATGCCTCTTAAAATTGTTGTTATCGGAGCTGGCCTCGGTGGACTCGCCGCCGCCCTTTCCATCAAGCAAGAGTCGCCCGCTCATGACGTTCTGGTTGTGGAATCAGCGCCTGTGCTAGCAGAGGCATGTTTTGTTCAGGGTATTCTTGTAATCTTATACAGTGGAAACTAACTTGTTGAAACACTCAGATCGGCGCAGGACTTCAACTTACGCCCAATGCTACGCGGCTTCTCCTCAGGTGGGGATTGAAGCCCAGCCTCGAGCATTTGGCCAGCAGTCCCGAGGAGTTTGTTATCCGTCGCTTCGATGGCGGCAAGGTCCTTGGTCACCGCCAGAATTTCGCTGCTGAAATGCTCAGCAAGTACAAGTCACCTTACTGGGACATGCACCGGGCAGATCTACAGCTTGCAATGTTTGAGAGGGCCAAGAGCCTTGGTATTCGCTTCCAGTTCGGTACAACGGTGACTGACTTAGACCTTGCTATTCCGCAGCTTACAACAGATAAGGGTGACAAGATCATCGGGGACTTGGTGATAGCTGCAGATGGTGAAGATCCCTAAACCCCCAAAGATGCAATATCTAATACATAACAGGGCTTTGGTCTAAGACCCGGTCCAAGGTTCTAGGTAGACCCAGCCAGCCTATAGCTACCGGAGATCTTGCATACCGCATTGTTCTCAAGAAGGAGGACATTCAAGATACTCAGCTGCGCGAGTTCATTGACAAGCCCCGTGTTTGTTTATGGGCTGGCCCGGAATGTCATGCCATCTATTACCCGCTGAGGAACAACACCATGGCAAATATTGTCCTTTTGGTGCCAGATAATCTGCCAGACAACGTCGCCAAGATGTCTGGTGACCTTTCAGAAATGAGAGAGATCTTTGAGAAGTGGGATCCGCTGTGAGTCAGCAACTCTTACATACGACACATGTCGACTGATCATTCCAGATTGCAGAAGTTTCTCTCTCAAGTGGACAAGATTGATAAGTGGAAGCTGATGCATCGTAAGTGCAACGTAAACTATGCTCTTCACCAAACCTGACACCTGATAGTGGACGAGCTGGAGCGCTGGTATAACGAAGAAGCCACGGTCGCATTTTTAGGTGATTCTTGCCACCCAATGCTGCCGTATATGGCGCAGGGAGCTGGGTCTGCTATTGAAGATGGCGCTGCACTGGGTATCATCCTGTCAAAGGTGGACCAAAGAGAGCAGCTCCCTCAAGCTCTGAAGACGTACGAGAACCTGAGAATTCCTCGGAGCAGCGCGTTGCAGAAATGGAGCATGAAACAGGTAAGTATACTACAGGTGCAACAGATAACCAACCAAGCTCTGATCATCCATTTCTGTTATAGAGGCACATTAATCACTTGCCTGATGGCCCTGAGCAAGAAGCTCGGGACCGTCTTGCGGAATCGCAACTTTACGATCAGCAGGCCGGCTACCCATTTTACTGGTAGGTGTCGCCAATGAAATGTCTAGGGAAATGGTACTGACTTCCATTTCAGGATCGATCCAGCCGCACAAGACTTCGTCTACGGGTATGATGTTGTTGCTGAGGTCAGTGGGTTCGATCTGCCTCCTTCTACATAAGCTAACGATGATGGGAAATCAGTTGGAGAAGCTCGGCGTCAAGGCTAGAGTATCAGTTAACGGTCAAGGAAGTCGGTCAAGTTTGTGAGTGGGGCAAATATCAAGGCTCTGTAGTTCAGAAGCGACGCTGCCTGGAAGTCGACGAAATGTAGATGGGTTCTGGCTGCAGCTGGGCCCTCAGACCAAGTGGAGACTATTCATTAGGAAGCTATAGGGGAGCTTGATAGACTAACCAATATCTTATTGTATTAAATTGCATACTGTCAGCGTAGGGCGCCGGCGTGATTGTGTGGCTCGATTTAAATAAATCCAACACCATAAGAAAGATTAGATTCAGATGGTCATGACACTGGACCCTGTGCGGCAGCTTCTAATCGCAGAGCAGAATACCGAGCCTGTTTTCATCAGGCATCCTAATCCTTTACTTAATACCCACACTATAAGATCATATAACTAGATATATGTTCAATTGCATTACGTAGTCTTCTGTATTCTCCAGCGAATTACATGATTGCCGGCCATAACATTGAATTTTAGGCCGCTAGCACAGGTGATGATCCAACGCGGCTTACGGTGGGGTTGGGTGGCGTTCCCAGTGCCTGAACTGTACAAGTGGCTACTTGGTGGGTTTTGCTTGTTTACGTTGCCGACGCCGTAACGAAGCACTAAGGGCAAGACATCCGAGACATCCATGACATCGGCTTTTAAATAACTTAATATTTTCACAAGTTTAGCTAATAATTATCTCTCTATTCTGTACCACTATCAACCCTCATCTACCTCTTCATCTTCATCTCAATATGGCCTCACTTCCGAAGATCCTGTCCCAGGACTCTGAAGGCTACGACCAAGCACGCCGCAAGTTCTTCAACGGCCGGGTCCCCGATATACACCCAACCGAAATAGCCATTCCATCAACCACTGCCGAGGTCGTCACCGCCGTCAACAGGGCACGAGAGAATGGCTGGAAGATTGGTGTCCGCTCAGGTGGCCACCTGTTCTTCTGCAACGCGCTCCTTGAAGGCGGTCTTCTCATCGACACGCGCAATTTGAACAAAGATATCGAATACAATACCTCTACAAACATCGCCTCCGTCAGTCCTGGCCATAGAGTTGAGGACGTGACCACGTTCCTCGAAGCACACGGCAGGTTCTTCCCCTCTGGCCATTCACGATCCGTGGCCGTTGGTGGTTTTCTGCTCGCTGGTGGGCAAGGCTGCTTCATGCGCGGATGGGGCTATACCGCTCCTACCTGGGTCACCCAGCTTGAAGTCGTCACTTCGCAGGGCGAGACCGTTATCGCCAACAAGACTCAGAATGCTGACCTGTTCTGGGCGGCTCCAGGCAGTGGACAAGGTTTCTTTGGCGTTGTGACGAGGATCTGGGTCAAGACGATCCCCACGAGAAAGCTCTTTGACAAGACGATCATCGTGGATTCGACCGATATCTTCAAGCCGTTGCTTAAATGGACGCTTGAAATGTCTAGGAAGGTTCCCAAATACGGTGTTGATCTCTTTTACTGCACGTTCTTTGCCGATAAGGATGACCCCAATGGAGGCCACGAGTCAGCGGCAAAGCGCGTCTTCTTTGCTATTAACTTCACCATTTTTGCTGATTCCTTGGATGAGGCTGCGGTATTGGCAAGTCCGTTGGAGACGTTCCCCGACGAATTCAAGAAGTATATCGTTACGACGGTCCCGCTGGTGGAGAGAACGTGGGACGAGCTCTGGGGCCTTCAGGAAAGCTTCCAGCCCCAGGGCAATGGTGAGAGGTGGAACGTGGACAGCATCCTAGTGAATCCCAAAGCGTCGGATGACGAGGTAAGTGTACCGAATCTAGAACCAGGAATGTTATACTAATCTCCGACCTTGCAGCTTATTGAGGCCATCACACCGGCTCTATACGATCTACCATCTCGCCTCTCATCGGGCACCTTGTGTCCAATGGACTATTACCCCGACGAGGCTGACCAGGCTTTGAGTCTACCTCAGAAGGCTTACGTGTCTACAATGTGCTGCTGGAAGGACCCCAAGCACGACGCCGCTGTGGATAAGTGGCTGCTCGATGCGTATACCAAGGCAGATCAAGTTTCATGTGGTGTGTATGTCGCCGATTTCAACGTGAAGCACAGAAAGCCAAAGGTATGTCGCGTCTATACTTGCATCTTCATGTTCAATGCTGACTCGTGGGAAAGGTTATGTCGGACTCTGCGCTGAAGAAGTGGATTGAGATTAGGAATAAGTGGGATCCTTCTGAGACGTTCATCGGCCATCGCGGGTTCAGCAGTGTTTTGGATGGAAAGAATGGCCTAGGAAGTAGGCTGTAGGGCGTTTATCATTCACTTCACGAGAAATGATATTATCAACTCAATTTCATGATTTGCGCTGAAGTTTCTGCTTGGAGCGGGTTATTGGGGTAGATCCTTAGTCATTCATGGTTTATATTACCCAAGATTAAGCTGTATACACAGCATCGAACAAAGCCTTGCCTACCGGAGACCCAAGTTCTAGGTCAGGTACTTGTTAAATCTGATCCAGCATGATAGGTGTATGATAAGAAAAGACCCTTTTAGTGTGAACATCTGCCATCTTTCCTATCGAGGCTTCCGCGTTGATCATACCATCAAGGGCTTTTAGTTCCCATCCTCAATTAGTACTCTAATCCATTCCACTTATTTGCTGGTCGTTGAAAATTGAGATCACATTAATGCACATCGTGAAAATAATTGAGACGTTTTCGTTACCAAAACCACATGCATTCCAACGATTAGTGTGATTGATCTCTGGAGGTACAAGTTCGAGGAGTTGCTATGTGGCGACAAGAGACCAACATGTTGCACTAGGTTCCCTCTTGATTTAAGCTCTCAACGAGTAGCTCCCATGAAGCAGTCCTTTTCGGTTAGGGACCTACAGTTGTTTGGAGCGACCACGATCCTTTTTGAGTTCGTAGTTGGGAAGTTCATCCGGCTGCCAATGAACTATGCCCTTCCAATCCCCCGTAAGCGGACCCCTTCAAATCTTGCTCCAAGGTACTTTTCGGCAGACCCAATTTCTCGTTCCAGATTCCCAGCGGGCGGAAATCACCGATGCCATGGCCTTGCGAGTCATAACTAAAGAGAATGGCTTGGACTTGGTGGCCCAAACCCCAGTTCAAGCCTTTCTTAATGTCCTCTAGGGCTTCTGGCATAACTCCCTCAGAGGTGACATGCTCGACCTGCCATTCCTGGCCGGTCAGCATTCTCACGACATCGAGAATCTCGTTTTGCGTCACTGTGTAGGAGGCGACGTGGATGTACTGATTCTTTGCCTCTGCGAGACGCTGGGGATTGGTGATGAGCGCGTAGAGAGACTGGGCAGCCAAGTCACGGAGACCCGTGGAGAATGGGACATCGCCACCGTTGTAAATGCGTGCTTTGCGCTCCTTCATGTCAAAGCCCAAAAGTCCATCGATTACACACTGCACGTTCTAATCAGCTTTTGACCTTCACATTACTATCACAATACTCACAAAGTCGACCCAAGGATTGCACATGATGCCGGTCCAGCTCATGATATGCTGCGTCTTCTCCAGATGCTTCACGATAGATCGCTTCTTAGTCGCGAGCAAAACGCCGTCGGCGAATGCTGGGTGGTAAGTTCTAACCCCGTACTCAGAGGGGAAGAAACGCTTGACACCTGCCTTTACCGCTGCGTCGATGACGGTCTCGTGGTCAACGGTGGACTCTGGGGGGAGGAGCATGATGACTACATCCTGTCCTCTCAAGCCCCGTTCGAGAGACTCGGGGCTGTAGTCCGTCGAGATGACATTCAAGCCCTTTGAGAACTTGGCACCAGAGTTCTCCCTGGTCAAAACGGAGAGGTGGAGAGGTGAGTCCTTTAGGGCGAGGAAATGGTCCTGGATGACAACTCCAAGGTTACCACTGGCCTGTGAGTTGTTCAGTATTATGAAGTTCAATTGGGTTGTCACCGTGTATACATACACCAATCAGTGCGACGTTCCTGGCTTGAGTCGACATGGATGTTACTGTAACAGAGATAAGGTACAATACGACGCCTAAAGTTTGGCACCGGATGAGCAGCAAGGGTTTACTGGCGGCGATTTTGATATGGGCCGATTAGGTTTCTTTTTATCCTCGCTAACTTAGTAGATTCGTTTAGCGTCAATTTCACTGGCGTACCGTGCCCACCGGCTCGGTGGTTCGTTCCATCCATCAGGAACTCAGATTCACTGCAACCCTCTTCAATACCACTTCGAGATGATGGCAGTGTATTCAATGAACCCACTTTTGTATACCGAGACGCCTTTGGCTCATCAATTACACTTCATTACGTTGAACGGGCGGGTTCTCGGAGTCCGAAAATTGTCCGGGCTGGTACCAAGTCAAGCCCGGGGTTTCAAGCGGACCCCGAATATGGCCTAGGCCCAGGTAGTTATGTGCGGGGCCCCGCCCTTTTTACCCCTTCCCCGCCTCCGTCATGATACGGAGATGGGAGAAAGGGACTCCACCCAGTGGTAGAGGCTAAAGAATCAAGTCCAGTTTACTGCATTCCATCCATCTCTTGAGTCTACCATATTTATTACCTCTACTTAAGCTTGAAACTTGCTGTATTACAATTACTATGTGAGATTTCTACTTCATGTTTAGCATTTTACCTTGTTAGCAATGACTATTGTTCGCTGTTACACGGTTGGTTTGCCACTAGCGTAAAAGGCTAAGACAGGCGAAGTTACTCTGTAGACTCCGGCAACACAGCGCTCAATGATTGCTGAGTAAGTGCCTCAAGGAGAGAGAAAGCGGGATATAATGCAAAGTAGGTAATGAATGTCTTCATCTTCATATAAGTTTTTTTTACCGACTTTACATACATCCATAAACCCCTCGGCTTTGACATGGCATCGGGTACCCTAGACCTAAGCAACAGAGTTACCATGCTTAATATTTGCCGCATCAACCTGCTGAATGACATCCCAATGCTCCACAACCTTGCCATTCTTCCATCGATAAAGGTCAAAGACATGCTCGCCCGCGTCTCCAGGCCAGCGCTCAGAAAAGATCTGGGCAACAATGTAGTTTCCATCAACCAGTATCCTTTTGAACATCATGTTGAAATGCGGTTCTCCCGGACCCGTCCAGTGCTTTGCGGCGATTGACTTCAGAACCTTGGATGCCTCGATGATAGAGTCGCGGCCGTCGGAGACCATTTGACTGTGCTGTTTGTAGTTCTCATCCACGAGCTCGAATGTTCTCTTGTAGTCATAATATTTGAAGGTCGCCAGATGAAGTTCAATGATCTTCTTGGCCATGATTTTCTGCTCCTCGGTATGAGGAGGCTGGTCGGTTAGGCCAGCGTAGATCTGTTCGACCTCTGCGGTGTAGTCGCCCATGTTGTGCTGCGGTGCATGTTTGGGTTGGTTTGAGGGTTTGGCAGAAGGGAAGGTACTTGACAAGGGCTCTTAGCTAGTTGGGCATCAGGCTCATTAAGGTCATTTTGATCTATGGCAGGCCAAGACGGAGTTGAGTTTGGATAAGCATTTGGAATTCCTATGTCGGTGGGGATGAGCATGACTTTGCTGGAAGCAGATACTACACTTAAGCCGGTGGGGATCATAGGTTCGCGCGTAGACCAGACAATTGATGAAAGAACTCGGACCAGCAAGTTCTACGCGGCCACAAGCAACTCCACCGACATCAATAATCCCACCGACATCAACATCCCATGGTTACGAGCATACTTGATCTCGCTCAGCCATATCAGCAATCTTCTTGGCTGTCTTATTATAAATCGTATCGGATATTTTACCAACTTGAGATACGCCACAATTCAATCAAACATTATTTTCGCCTTCTCAAACAGCGAGTATGGCATTCTTACGAGATGCTGAGAGTAACCCGACGGTGCAAGCCATCTTATCAAGGCTGCAGCATCTCGATACCAAGGCAGTCGCTGCTGGCTTGCCCTTGACTCTTGTCGGCATTGCCTTCTCTTACTACTTTATTGCATTACTTTACAGCCTCTTCCTCTCACCTCTGAGAAGTATTCCCGGTCTGTTTCTGGCTCGTGTCACACGTTGGTGGGAGTATCGAGTGGTGAAGCAGGGTAACTCGAACCAAGAATTCATCCGCTTGCACAAGAAATACGGTTAGTCCCTTTTTAAGCACTACCTGACATCCTCTCTAATCCTGAGATACCCAGGGCCCGTTGTACGAATAGGACCAAACCGATACAGTCTTAGTCAGCCGAAAGATGTGAAAAAGATCTATGAATTGGGGGGCAAATACATCAAGACAACTTACTACAGTCCACTCCTTAGCCCGGTCGTCCACGAGCAAAACATATTTGCCATCCAAGATAATGGACTACACAAGGAGAGGCGAAGGAAGATTTCGCCGATGTACACCATGTCATCTATGGTATCTTATGAGCCTGCTGTAGACGAGATGACCCATGTGTGCATCCACAAGCTAAACGAGTTTGCCAAAGAAAGCCGTGTTGTTGACGTTCCTCACTGGATGCAATACTATGCCTTTGACGTTATTGGCGCCATTACCGTATGTAACCCGATTCCGCCGTTAAGGAGACTGATTGACCAATGCGATCTAGTTCAACAAGAGTTTCAACATGATGGAGAACGAGGGGGATACCACCGGAATGATCAAAGGTATCCGAGAGGCCAATGACTTTTTGGCCTTCTGGGGCATCGTTCCTAACCTGGTCCCGTGGCTCATTGGCATCGCTACCGCATTGGGTATGACGTCAAACACCTCAACGCTTGTCAGCTATGCCCTCAAGCAGATCGACAACACCCGCAAAGAAAACGCCAAATCCACAGTCAAGGGGACCACCAAGTACGACACATTCCTGAAGAAGCTGCTGGAAGGCGAGTCTGAGGGTCGTCTCAAGACGCCTAATCTTCTTGACGCATGCGGTAGCAACATCGGAGCCGGCTCTGATACAACTGCGGTGACGCTAAGTTCCGCGCTGTACTACCTGTTCCAGAACCCAGATAAACTAAAGAAGCTTCGAGAGGAGATCGATCAGAAAGCAGCTCAAGGAGGTCTCTCGGACCCTGTTACCTTCCAGGAAGCACAGGATATGCCGTATCTACAAGCTGTCATCAAGGAGACACTGCGTATTCACCCCGCCGTCGGAACAATCTTGCCTCGCGTCGTGCCCCCTGGTGGCATGGAGCTATCAGGAACTTACTTTCCTGAAGGGATATGTAATTGCCGCTTTATTATGGACGCTTACTAACTCTTGACTAGACCGAAGTTGGCGTTAATGCATGGGTCTTGCATTATGACAAGGACATCTACGGTCCAGACCCTAAGGTCTTCCGTCCAGAGCGCTGGCTCGGTGACGAGAAGACGAGCATTATGGACTCTATGATGTTTGCTGTAAGTATACGGCCTCTGTACAGAAAGGCTCACAAGACTGATTATCGTTATAGTTTGGAGGTGGTGCTCGGACTTGCATTGGTAGGAACATCAGTCTGCTGGAGTTGACAAAGATGGTGCCTCAGATTGTCCGCAAGTTTGATCTGGTCATCGAAGACGCAGAGAAACCATTGGAAACTTTCTGTGCGTGGTTCGTGTATCCTCATTACAATGGTCGGTTCAGGGTGCGAGAATAAGCAGTGGTGGCATTATACACTATGCCTTGGTACTCACCAAATGGCTGTTACCATTATCTCATTTTACCTGAGTCATACAAGGAGCTTTCATGCTTGCATAGTTGTTTATATTAAATATATTCACCAGGAAACGTGTTTACATCACTCTTGTCCGTATGTCTCATGCATTTTACTTACGAATCTAAAATCGGGTTCCAAAGATTGGAAGGAAATCCATACGTCGTAAGTTGAACCGTATACTGTAAACCTCACTCGGATCTGTGTCTTATCATGCCCTTCGACCTAGCATAGACATCCGAACTTCTGATTACCTATCCGTGATAGGAGACTGTCAGAGATGAGGTCCCTACTCTGATCGTAGACTTGGTTCACCAGATTCGCTTTTTACTTTATTTCCCACGAAACCCTAACGGCGCGATTCATTGAATTGGTTCCTTGTTAATTATGCGAATTTGATCGGTTACATCAGGTGAGACTATGCCCAATCACATTGTGACACTGTCTTTCCCCAACTCTGCCAAAGTTGTCAAATTCTCCCCATTAGACAGATCTCCCTTGGTCATTAAACCTTGTGCTTCCAATATCAAATCCAGGCTCCAGGGAAAGATATCGGCATTTCGGTAGAATTATCGGCTCCACATCAAGAGTGTCAGATGACGGTACTAGCGTGGCCGGTGGCAATCACCAATTCAACTGTTCATCCACATTTGGCACAAGCTACACCAGCCGACGAAGGAGCCTCGATCGCGCCCAAGCGGTGTTCCACCCTATTAATTACCCACCTACATTCTCACCACATCACTAACCCCGCTGGCAACTCCAAATCCCACCGGTTACCACCCGGACACGTGAACCTTATTGGCTAGAGTGGACAGCCTTGGTGAACTAGCTAACTCAGCTGCCGTCTGGGGTAAATCTGGGGTATCTAACAGTCGCTAGAAAAGGACACCAAAGGCTCAAGGCTTGATTATTATTTGTGATTAATCTGTATGCTTTTGGCAGAAATTGGAAAACATGTCTTCTTCTCCGGACCTCCGTATTGGAACAAAGTCGATACGAAATCGAGCCGATCTGGACGACTATGTCTATCATTTTAATGACAACGACAAGGCTGAATACACTGCCTACTACTCCAAAGATGCAGTGGTAAGTGCCTATTCTCGAGTCCTCTCAGTCACGTTGCTTATTCTTCTCCCCTTAGTTCAGATTCAGTGGTTTCCCCGACAGGACCATTGACGAATTTCTGTCATGGGTGGACGAAATTCATGCTGGAATGCGTGAAACCCTCGAATTGAAAAGGGTAGTGTTCGGACAGGACATCGTTGTCACCGAGATGCACACCCAATTTCGCGGCATCAACGGCTATGAGACAGACAATCTCGCTGGCAGATGGGGGCCAGTGTGGCCCGGAAACGGCCCTCTTGTCAAGATGTTTGTCTGGTACACTCTTGACAAGGACGGCCACATCATCCAACTGACTGAAGATGCTTACCTTGAGAAAGAGGCCTCTAGGGATGTCATCCGCACCCACGAGGACTTCAAATTGTATCTCAATGCATTCAACACCAATGACTTTGACACTTTCCCGCGGTATTATACCTCAGATGTAACCATCATACTTGATGGAAAACAAACTCTTCGCGGCAAGGATGAGGCCGTGGGCTTCTTTCGTAACGCCCGCAATCAGGTGAATGAGGACGTTGCGATCCAGTCGATAGTTTTGGATAAAACCGGCATCGCACTGAAATCGTACATCAAGTTCACCGCTCTTGCAACTATCGAAGTACGGCAAGGCTCTTAGGATCTGAACTACGGCTAATCTTGATTCATAGGACATACTGAACTTTGGATCGGGCGTACGAAAGGGAGGAGGATATGAGGCTCATTTCTTGATCCATTATGAGCTTACTCCTGAAGGCAAGATTCATTACATCACTGCCGCGCAATCTGGAACGGTCAAGATCTTTAACCCCTCTCCGTAGTTCATGGTTGTGTAGGTTAGAATTCGGTTTCGTGAGGTTACATAGTCAACAGAGCTTATCTCTACCATTTCTATGTTACTTCGATTGGGTTCATCGTTTCTCCGTCTCCCGGTGTCAATGGCAAAAGCATTTGCAAAACTTGTGTAAGTCGTCTGTCTTTCGAAGCATTGGTGGTTCGATGGCAGATGGGACATTTAGACAGTCTACCATGCAATTCAACCTTCGAATGATATCTCTATTATTGTCTGCACTCTCGGGCTTTTAGCATTGCAGTGCGTTAATAATTCTGAGACTTGCATGAGTCGCTGTCAGAAATGCAGCAAGTCGCGGTAATTGATGGACTACTTGAAGAACTGTCTGCCGTAACCATGGTTGGCGATACTATAAGTCTCATGGTAGATCACACTTGTGCGACGCTATCTTGGACTTTGCACCTTTAATGATGTCGACGATGGCATTGGCAACTGTCAACCCGCGCTCGGGATGTCCCAACTTACGGAATGGCGAGTAAGGATTACCCCTGGCAGATTTTATTCACTACCCATATCTACCCTTATTGAACGCTTCATGGCCCTTCATTCTGAGTCCACGATCTTACCAAAGCAACATGTATTCTTTCACCTGGAGCTTCTAGAGAATGCGCAGTTCGGATCATTGGCTCCTGGAGGCCCAAAACAAAGACTTGCCCATGCTAATCTGGAATGTCATGTGCCCTCATGGACTGTCCCACCCACGATCTTCTTGAGTGGAGTGGTAATTGGTCGGTGGCAATCCCGAGGCGGTAGGACTTCTATCCCGGCCCCATAGCATTCAGTCCACTCCACCGGCGACCTCACAACTGCCTGTTAGTGATGGGTGGCAAAGAACCCAACTTATTTGTATTTGTGCCGCCGGGAATCTGTTGCTGGATCTTCCAGAATAAAAGATACCTCATCCAGTTCTACTCGCAGATTTCCTTCTGAGCGACTGTCTTTGACTCGTGAATCCACTCTAGCCAATCAATATGGTTGATCTGCATAGCCTCCCAGCAGGATCACGGCCCGATACTGCTATCCGGAACAATGGACCAGACCACCTGGTACTTGAAAGGCTTAAGCTTCGAGAGCTAGCTGAGGGCTGGCCTGCATACAGGTAAAGCGACCCTTGCCTGGTGTTTAGAGCAACAAATTGACCGTTGCCATTAGAGATTCCTGTGAATGGGAGAATTTTGAGTCCATCTTCCATCCTGGAGCCCATGTATATACTACCTGGTCAGGCCGCGTTACCTACAAGGACTTCATCGCTGCATCCAAAGCCGGCATGGACAAGGGAGCTTTTATTATGCATCGGTGTCACGGCTCAAGCACAGATATCAACATCGAAGGGAACCGTGGAGTCACAAAGCTAAAGGCCACTATCACGCAGCGCTTTCTAGTAGACTGCGTGGAATTCGATGTTGAGGCTGATTGTCGCTTTTGCTTCTATTTTGAAAAGATCCAAGGACTCTGGGGTGCTTGCTTGGTTAGGCATTGGTATGAGAAGGATAAGATGATCCTTTGCGACCTATCTATGGCCCTGCAGGTTACTGTTGATCAGGAGAAGTTGGCTATATATCCCCCTGGCTATAAGTATCTTGCATACTGGCAAGAAGCTACTATGGGGGTCAAGGTGTTGCTGGACATGCCTGGACATAGGAGGCATATCGGCACAGTTAACCTCGAAGAGCATGACGAGTTGTACTGGTTGGCTAAGACTTGGCTCGAGGGAGGAGAGATTAAGGGGTAAGTTCTATTAATATTTGGGAGATTAGAGTAGGTTAAAATCAGGAATCGCGACATTAAACTGACATTATACTTTCTCCTTGATGTGTATAAACCTTTATATACGAATGCACAGCGATATCCTCATTACTCCTCATTTGTAATTAATGACACCTCCCACTTTTATACTTCATTGTGAGTGCTTGATAGTCTCAACATTAAAGTTGCAGGTAAATTTCTGGTAGCCCTTACCGTGGTGGATGTCGTACTCCAAGGGTCAGGATCCTAGGCTAGACCTTTAATCGATATACATTCACTGATTGGGATATTGAAGATGTTTCTAGCCACAAGATGCTGCCTTTGCCGCTAAAACAAAGCGTTGGATTATTAGTGGCATTTGAAAGTGCAGCTATTAATTCAATTGAAATGTTTGCCTATAGACTTATGCTCATCCTGGTTGCCAGGTAGCTCGGAAGAACATTGACCTCTTCCCTTTGAAACGTAATCTGCTAACGCAGTAACCATATTCTGCCCCTGCCCACACAAATATGCCATGTTTTGACGTTAAATCTTCCCAGCAACCAGGTTTTAGCCGATCTAAAGTCCCAGCTTAAGCTTTTTCTTGAGAGTTATCGCTGACAGTGTTTGACTCGATATGCTCGGTCCCAGTTACGCTTTTACTCCCATGTTCCAAGCCCTGATCAAGCCCTTTAACAATATCTCCCTCAACCGGCGCATCCACGTGCATGTTGAAGCTGTCGCGGGGGTCATGAACAAAAAGCGCAAGTATCAGCCCAACCGCCGAGACAGCTGCCGCAGCACTCCAAGTGCCGCGGAAGGCTATGTGATAAGCTGACCTTAGCCCAACAACTCCCGCCGAGATGACTTGAGGAGTGACACCTGGAATAGCAGCCAGAGCCCGTTGATCGTTATTCGTAAGAGCAGTGACAAAGGCTGGTAAGTCCTTGGCAGAGAGCCCGAGCGGAACAACCCTTTCGGCTATCTTTGGCCAAGGTGTTTAGACAAAGAGGAGTTGAGGATGGCGGTATAGACAGGGAGCGCTACTGAGCCACCCAAGGATCTTGAGGTCAAGATCAGGCCACTGGTTGTGGCAATCAAACCAGGCGGAGTGCTCATCTGGCCAGTCGTGACGGCGATGACTAGACCAAAGCCGAGGCCAAAGCCAGCCAGGACAGTATATCCCCACATCTCAGCTAGTTGGCCCGGCTTGAGAGTAGCCATACGTGCTTAAGACGATTCAATTAATAAAGTGTGACTGTGGAAAGATGTTACAAGACTCACCAAAGTATGTGACAAAGAGTGCCATCCCAGCCATCAAAGGCGGCCGGACTCGCCTCGCCTTGGTGGAGTAAAGACCGCCAATTACTGACGAGATTGCTCCACCGATGAAAATAAGGGACATCATAGCGCCAACCTTGAGAAGGTCACTGTCGAAGTAAACAGAGTACGCCAGAGGAAGAAAGTTGTTGGCCGCATAGAATGAGAACCCTTCGATGAAGATGAATACCAGGGCAAGTGCAAAGTTGCGGCTTGTTTGGAAAAGCCCATGATGACAAAATCCGTCCTTTTTCTTGACTTCCCAAATCACCGTGACGATGATAAAGACAACGCCAATGATGAATGTGCTGAGAACTGGGGCACTTTGCCAGGAATAAGGGTTGTTAGCCCATGTCAGTCCTACACTAAACATTATTATTCCAATGGAGAAGAGAGTATATCCTATCAAGTCGAGAGCCTTGAGCTTGTCCTTCCAGGTCAATGATGACTCTAGGCGTCGTTTAGGCGGTTTGAAGAAGAGAAAGATGGCCACAAAGTTAAAGGCAAAAAGCCCTGTGCCAACATACCAAACGACTCGAAAGTTTTCGTCGTTCTTTCTGACGAGTCCAAAGCCAAGGAGTAGTGTGAATATTCCACCAAGTGAGTTGGCGATATTCACACCGGCTTGAGCGATTGGTCGATACTGTCGTGGCATAATCTCTGATGCAACTGCATATAGCAGTGAAGTTGTTCCTGCCCCAACACCGACGACTAGCGATCCAGCGATCGCCATGGTCATGGAATGGGCTCTGCTGATGATGAGAGACCCAATGATGCAGAGGGCGGTGCAAATCAGGATAGGTAACCTTCGACCCCAGAAATCGGACGACTGCGCAATGGGAGCTGCTGTGAAGGTGCTGCAGATGATAAGGCCCTGAGGAATCCAGATATACTTGTGGTGTCCGCCCAAGACATTTGCCATGTTTCTAGCAAACTGACATGGTCATCAGTACAATACAAGACTGGCTGGCTGTTTGGGCAAAATACTTACTGCGCCGGTCGCAACAATTGCAAGGACTTGTGCAAAGCAACCACTAAGTATGGACTGGGCTGTTAGCTTGGCCATGAGATGGAGTCGTCTGTAGGGATCCTACCAAGTAAACAAGGACACACTTCAAAGTCAGACCTTGGTAGTTGTCATCCTCTTCGACGGCGAGTAGCTCAACCTCAACCGCATTCGGCTCCTCGCCGTTGTTCTTGTTGTTCTGTTCCGACATGGTTTGAACTTGAAGTAATGCCAGATATTGGCTTCAGCGTAAAGAAGCTGTGATGACCGAGTTGAATTCATTATGATCCTCAAGATATCCAGGGTGTATTAATAGTCTGGGGTAGCTGGTCAGATCAGTGGAGTTCGGATCTTATCCTCAGTCCCCCCGGACTGCGCTAAGGGTGGGACAACGCGGGGAAGTCATCCCCACCAAGATAAGAATGTGTACATCGGAACGACAGCTATTATGACCTGTCTGGCTAATGACACGGGACAACTGCTTAGTTTAGGTGGAATATAAATTGATATTTGATCAAATAACTAAGGTAGCCTATTCTATCGACCTCCCCACCCAACGAGTTCCTCGTGACACCTCTCCCATCCGTCAAAATACGGAAACCTATAATCTCCTCCAAGTTTCGATTTCGCCGATCTTGCAAGATACTCCAGAATCATATTTCCCCATAACCAACTCAAAGCGCCCTCACCAGGATGTGTACCATCTTCATACCAGCTCCCCATAAGACTAATAATACGACCCCATTCAAAGACCTCATGCCCATACTGCTCCGCCAAAGCGCGTCCAAGACGGTCCATCTCGATTACCATGATATCCCCCGATCCAGTCTTTTGGTGATACGTCAGACTTCGCCACATCATAGGCGTGTCTGGAAACTCTCTGATGATCATCTCTGCATACTTCTTCGTGCGAGCTAAGAAGAAGTGCAGTTCGTCCCAGACCATTTTCCTGTGTCTTCCGTTGAGGGTGACGTTCTGTCCTTCGTGGAGCTTTTGTCCGCCGACTTGGAATCCTCGCTGATCCCAGAGACCGTTCTGCCACAGGATCAAGTCGGGTCTGCCGTTAGGGCCATGGATATCTCGCTGATGTGGCTGCCAGAGTTCTTCCCAGCGTCTCTCAAAGGGAATGATGCGCATTTGCTTGTACCAGAACCATTCGGGCCTGTATGTAAAGCCGCCTGCGGAATGGAAGGCAGTGAAGGTAAGGTTGAACGCCGGGATATGGCAGACACCCATGGGCCACTGCTCTATCTCGTGAAGCTTGGGGAAGACCATGTCGTGGCCGAACTCGTGACAGACATACCTGGCTGCTCGCCTGTCAACTGAGTCGCCGAATGATACGACTCGGCGACCCCAGAGCCATCCAAACTCAGCATCGTTTCTCATCCTGTGATAGTCTTCTGATGTCGCGTTCGTGATATGCGCCATCGCTTCCTTTCGACGTTTATTCTCTTTTACCGCTAGCTTCATCCATTCTATAGGTATATCCGATCCTTTGAAGAATGTTCGTGGGACATCTGTATCGTTGAAGATGAGGTCTCCTCCCGTGTGAGGATACTCTGCAGTTTCGGGGTCCTCAGAGTTGATAAATTTGTCTGTAAACGGCATCCATCGTGTCTCTCGGTATCTCTCTGTTTCGGCTGGGACATAGAGATAGCCCGGGCGGCGATAGGGGTCTTTGCAGTTACCGAACTTTCCGTCTTTGGGATCAGCCTCGGCTGTAGCTTGTGGAGCCGAACTGTTCGTCGCGAGTGGTTAATAACATGTGGTGCTATTTGTATTAGTTGGCACTTACTCGCTGCAGAACTCTGCGGCCTTTGCATGGGCGTAGTCCAAGGGCGACTTAATCGAATCGGTGTAAAATGCGAAGAGAAGAAAAAAGAGAAAGACAATGCCTGTCGACAGAAACCACAGCTTGTATGCTGGACCGGCAGTGGCCACAGCCATTATAACGGATAATATGTTCTCACGAGAGAAAAGGACGGACAAGCCTCAAGGTTATGAGGACAGGGCATCAGCTCAAATAGCCAAATGATCAACGCAAGGGATGAAACAACCTTCTTTTTAGAGCCAGGTATTGGAATGGAGATAAGCAGGGCTGGATCATTATTTCCAGCCACAAACGCCACTAGACCGATAACCTCATGGATTCCTCTGCGAAAGGGCAACGGTGTCTTTGGGCTGATAATTGTACTGGACGATTAAAACATGAGAAATGCGCCACCAGTATTCGCCTGAAACAGTCAATTTACCCCTTGAGAAACGTTGTCGCTTGTGATCTGCGACCCCTTGCAGCCGCCTTCGACCCTAAGAGCATAGTTCACGCCAATTGGTCCAGCGGGGAATGCATGTCCCTTGTGGCTTACAACATGAGGGGTCGATAACCTTTTGGTCTAGATGGATAATAACTGTTTAAGTCCGACACTGCAATTGAGAATACAATATCCCATCGAGTTAAGACATATAAATACCTCTACTAATCAGCGTTGTAGTGACTATCTACTTCCGTGATAAACATAAGCAACCCAAGGAGCAGGCCTTTCGTTCTCGTCCTCCTCCAACGGTACGATATCCCTCGCCGATCTCCCGCCACTAAGCACATCTTTAGAGCCATTCTCACTATCTTTGACACTTACAATCGAGCGATTAAGATCATCTTTGACTGCCCGAATACGCGCACCCGTCACCCACTTATCACGAAGCTTCCGAACAGCTTTATGCAACCCCCGACACACAGATCCATCATCCATCTCAGAGTCCTTCAGCTCTTGATAAACTGTCCCCGCAACATCAACGCAAGCCTCATCGCCAACCTCCCAGAGCGTTCCGACCACGTGCCTAAACCCAGCTAGTCGGCATGCACTGATCAAGTGCAGACTCTCATCTAACAGCCGTTTATCTTTAATCTGGCTCGTTCCGCAAGCTGAGAGATATGCCAGGAACGGCGGATTATCGCGCAACTTGAGATTCAGCAGATCGGACACTGCTAAAGACTGTGTCTTCCAGTCTTCAAGACGTAGTTGACTCTTGAGCGGGTTTGTCTCGTCTGTCTCGCCGTGGCCGGCAAAGTGGAAGATGTCACAGTCCTTCAACTCAGCAAGTACTTCTTGAGTGTGTCGTTTTGGTTCCACGGTACAGAGCTCCATTGTATCACACAGCTTTCGAACAATCGATATCTCTTTGGGTGCATGCGGGAGGCTGGAACTACCTGGCGTTTTCTGCATGGCAACTAAAACCGCCTTGGCAGACGAGTTTCGTTTATCCTTCGCTCCGCCCTCAAGAATAGCGTTCAGCGACGAGCTGTAAGACGATACGACCCTATCTATGACGGTGCGGCCAGTTTTGTCTTGGTGATAGCCCGCTGCGTGCAGTGGAAAGCGACTCAATGCTCCCGTAGGGATCCAGCATATCTGTGGCCACTCGCCATACGGCATCTCTGAATAACCCAGATGTTCAAGGATGGGTTCCGTGATAGTGTTCCAGAGCCACTCCAAAGTGTTTAGGCTTCCTAAGTTTCCGTCGCGGAGTCTCTGCTCCAACTCTTCTTCAGATAACAGAGGTAAAGGTATGGTCTCCACAACGTGTTTAATAATGAAAGCATCACAATGGAAACTGACATTAATAATCACAATAGGGCCGTTTCTTGTGAACCCTGTGAACCCGGTATTGTCTGGCTTTAGACGTGCACTAAAACTTTCCATGAAATCGTCCACAATCTTGCTTGCTTCTAGTCTTCTAGAAAGTTCTGCTGTGCCAGACGTTAGGTCATCGGAAGCTAGACCTGGTAGCTGTACAGGATTCTCAAGTCTCCCTATACTGCTCAAAAGCGTCTCTTTGTACTCCGGCGTCAGATCCGCAAACTTACGACTGTCGAAGTCAAGACGAAGATCATACAAAAGGTCCGCGGCGACTCCCCGACCCTTTTCAAGCAGGGCTAAAGTAGCTCCCTCAGCTTTCCCGCTTTGCAAGGAGAAGGCAGCCGCGAACGATGCAAGACCGCTAATCCTTGAAAGCAGGGATTGAGCTTCCGACCATCGCAGATATCGAGGCGTGTAGGCAGGGATGAGTTCGAGTGCGTACTCGGCAATCTTTAAGCCTTTTTCCCAGTTCCCGAGAGTTTTGTACGACTCCATTAGTCGCTGGGCAAGCACCAAGCTGTCTGATGTGTTTGTAACTGGCACAAAGACCCAAAAGTCGCTCTCGTCGGCGTCGATGGCCTTGAGAAGATCTTCCTCACACTTTGTAACCTTGTACTTGGTCGTGTAGCATAGTCCTAATAGGCCAGCGATATCGACAACTTGAAAGGCTTCTTGAGCTTCAACTCCCACAGCATCCTGTGCGTAGCGAATCGCCTGCTCGATGTCATTGAGAGTGCCGCCGCAATGATGTTTCGCGAGATAGCAATTTGCCAGATTTTGGAGCACTTGAACAACATCTGAGACTTCCAGTTCCTTCCGAGCTAGCTTGAGAGCCTTCTCCAAATTGGATATGGCCAGATTCATGTCCGCCGGTGCCTTTGTCAGCTCAAACCGGATACGATAAGCACTGCTGAGCCAAGGAATCGTGATATACTCCGGGAGAGCGGAATAGAGATATAGCTCGATGGCAGCGTCAATGTCTTTGATGTTCCTCGTAATCATGAACTTGGAACGGTAGGCACTGGCAAGGCCTGGAAGAAGTTCCTTGTCGTTGAGATTTTGGTGTTTCGCTTGCTCAAGTAGCTTGATGGATTCTTGTAAATCGTCTCCGTCCTTGAATACTCGGTAGGAGATAAGCTTGGAGCATCCGAGATGACGTAGCCACTTTGCACGTTCGACCTCATTCTCCTTTGCAAAGTTGAGACATTCCTGGTGCACTTCCAATGCCATTTTCAAGTCATCCAGTTTGTAGTTGTAGAATAGCTTATCCGAATACAAATAGCCAAGACGACCGAGAACATCAGGACGAAGAGGGTCTTCCGAAGAGAGATGACTGATAAGATCTCGGAATTTTGAAATGGCCATACCAAGATGACTAAGACGATCTTTCTGATCCTCTTCGCCGCAATCAGATGCTATCGATCTCTTGTAGTACTCCTCGTAGCATCGCCCAACGAGATGAAGTCGTGCGGAATGTGTGATATGGCCATCTTGAATAAAGGCGAGTGCCGAATTCGCAGCATCCAAAGCCAGGGAGAGGTAGTTCTCATCGTTTGACTCTTGGTAGTATCGGAAGCATTGCTCCGCGACGGCAAACAGACGATGGTGGCAGTCCAGCTTGTCTGGGAGTAAGGCATACACACGTCTTTTGTTGGCGAGCGTGAAAGACCCTTTCGTGTTGGTGCCAAGATGGACATTGTAAGCCCCATCAGGAGAACTTCGAACCCAGTTGAAATATGCGTCATCTCTCTTCAGCTTCTGTATACATCTACGAGCCTCTTGATGAAGTTCTTCAGACTGTTCAAGATCTCTCGCAATGCCCTCTCTGAGATACTTATGCTGTAAACAGAATGATAACTGGTCCGATGCTAGGTATCGATTAGCACAGTCCGGGAGTGTTTCGCCAAGTGTCAAGTTGTAAGCTTTAACCCCGTACTCGATCGACAAGTTGAGATCAGAAGACCTCCCCGTTTTCCTGAATCGTCTTTGAAGGGTCATGGATAGAACTGACAGATAAAATGATCTGCCAGGGTGATCTTCTAGGGAGAGCTCTACAGCCTTTTCCGCTGACCTGACCATCTCTTCTAAGTCGGAAGCGCTATTTGAGGTTGCAAGGTCAGCTCCTAGGCTCAGCGCAAGGCAGGACAAGTGCCAAGGCAGGTCGGGGTTGTCTGGCGGAACAAGGTCTAAACTCTCTCTTGCATGCCCCATGGCCAAATCGTTTTCATCTGCACCCATGAGCATCAGGGCCAGGCTACTAATGTACCGTGACCTGAGCTCCGGAGCGTACGACATGGCCTCCAAGTGATCATGTAGCTTATTCGAAAGCTGGTACGATTTCTCGGTATCGAGAATATACGGAACGTACACACGGTCCCCTCTGAAGCACCAGATGGAATGACCGTCAACATTCCTTGTTTCTCTTTCCATTTCCATCGCATCTTGGAGGTGTTCTCGATCTTCTGTCGCGATGTGCAGCTCAGAAAGCAGCGAAGTGAGATTAGCATGAGAAAGATAACGAGTGAACTGGCCAGGCTCTAGATTTTGCCTCTCCAGCTCAATAGCTTCTTTCAGGGTAGACAACGTCGCTGTCTGTAAGTACTGCTCGTGTAGCGCTATTGCAAGTCTATGACGTATGATACAATGATGATTGGGGTATCTGTTTGGTAGTGAACTCTCAGCAAGTCTTGCAAGCTCAACTGCGAGGTTTAGATGTGTAGCTTCGTTTGTTATGCGGTATTTCCAGAGGAGGCACTCAACCAGCTTGCTCAGAGGCTTGGTAGGGGCATGTGAAATGGTGGAATCTCTCATCTTTTGTAATATGTCGATGATGTGATCGACATTGGACATTGTCTTGCTGACGCGACACTGCTGGTAGATTACTTCGCCTAAATTGTTCAAGGCTAACGCATAGTCTAGATTGTCGACTTGAGCCGTCTCGAAAATCTTTGTCACCATGTTGACGGCTTCAGTGAGATCAACTGAGTCTCCGGTTCGCTCGTGCTGGAAGCAAAGGCAATGCGCCAGCTGCAAGGAATACCGCCTGTGGTCTTCTGATTCTGATTCCGACTCCTCAACTAACTGCCAAAAAATGGCTTTTGACTGCATAAGTAGGAGCTGTAGAAAGTTTAATTCGGAGTATAACTGCATCAAGCGGCTAGCGAGACTGCTCCGCAATGCCTGACTAGGCACCAGTTCAACCATCTGTCTCAGAATATTCACAACATCCTTAAGATCGCCGCCCATACCCTTTACTTCGTATCGTTCATAATGTCGTCGGCACAATTCATGAAGAGAATCCATTCGGCTTGTGCCAAATAGTGTAATGCATGCAGGCCATTCGATGGCTTCAGTAAAATGTGCTTGGTCTGCTGTAGCCTCAGTTCTGTAGACCCAATCACTTTCCAGCATGCTAAAGAGTGTAGCCTTTGACTTGGGGCCTGGTGTAAAGAGAATCTTGGCGACGGCTGCCGCTGAGGTCATTGAGTCATCAAGGTCAGTCAAATCGCCAGTCAGCTGGTATCGTGTATACAGGAGCCCACTCCTAAATCTGTGACACCTGACACTCAGCGACATTAAGCTTCCTCGTTCCGACTCTGTTGCTCTTCTGGAGTCTGTGACGCTCTCGTTGATATGTTCCATCATTCCACTTAAATAGTAGAGGAAGTAGAAAGCTTCAGAACGGGACTGCAAGATTGCCTTCTTTCTATCCCTCGGAGACTCCATCAGCATTTCGTCACAGATGTCTATGACTTCGAGTATATCAGACTCGCCCCAGGTAGCAGGAATCCGGGTAAGAAGGGCCTCTATCAGAGTTTCTGAGGGACCAAAGTTGGCATCGTCGGATGCAATTCTGCATATCTCGACAGCTTTGTCAATGTCTTCGATTGCTTTGCTCGAAGAATATCGATGAAGGATATTTGAACCATGGTGATCCAACCATTCGCTCCGAAGAGGAAAGTCATCAGGGATGAGCTCAAATGCGGCATTTGACTTATCAATGCCTTCATCTATGTCCACAAAAGCGGAATCCAGATCTGTTTGTTCCAAGCTGTCATTTCTATGACCGAAGCTAAGCATGTCATTTGTATATGGAGGTCCCTGTGCTGGGGGTAGATATATCTGCTCTTTTGCTGCTTTGATCGAATATTCCATGTCCCACACAGCTTTCTTGCGGCGAAATCTCAGGCTCAGCATGTCTCCCAGGACCAGCAGACACTTTGCATGTTGAAAGCCAGTGCTGATATACTCCAGAGCCTTTCGTTCTAACGTGATTGCATCATCCAAAGACTTTCCTGTTCCAAAGCGTAGATAGTGTTGCAAAATGAGCCTCGAAAGTTCACAAAACATTCTTCTTTCTTGAAGATGTGTCGGTGTCGAGGCGAGACTATTTCTTCGTGATTCGATCTCTTCGTTCAACCACTCGTCGGTTGTGACTGGGTCAAACCAGTCCACGGTTTGGCTATGTGTGTCATCCGGAGCAAGTTTCACCCCAGGGCCGTACTTGAAAAACGGATCTCGAGCTCTATCTTCCGTTTGCATCTCTTCCATCTCTGCTAACTCGCCGTTGTTGCCTATTCCCAGCTCATAGAGATGAGATGCGGGGTAATGTTATGTCGTGGATACCGCTGAATGAAGGAAAAGGTGATGAATGGTAGAGAATTGGGGGGATATAAACGATACACTCGTTTTCTCTGCGAGATGAAAGTATAACGTTATCAGAGGGCCGGTTGGATCGCGGTGAATGGATGGTCATTCTGTCTTGTGAGAATGTTAAGGTTGCTCAGCCGCACACGTGCTTATTGCTGACATGGTGGACAGAGCTTGACTGCAGACTAGTCTAATATTTCCAGTGACCATAACCGACAAAGACATCCGGGTGTATATAGAGCTGCCGAAGTCTTTGGCCTAAATCACATTATTAAGACAATTGATTGTCATGGAGGTCGGCTTAGGGTAGATCGGTATGCTTCCCGGAACGACGGTAGCATTTCTTATCAGCGTAGACCCGCTACGATAAGATGTTAATTGATTGATAGGTCAGTAAAAATAGACAAGAGATACGTGAAGTTCAAGCTTAATTTAGAAAGCCACTTAATGAGCTGCAGTTAGCGCTTGTGTTTCCAACTGTTGTAATATTTCTATTTTATATGTAGAGAAAAGTTACTTTATCAGTTTACTAGGTTCTCCCTGCCAGATTAAGCTCTTAGCTATAAGTCTTAACTGTAAATAATTTACTAAAGCTTATAAGCTAACTCTAGTACCTTTTATATTTATATAAAAAACATTAATCTGCATTCTAGATAAGTTTTAAGTAGTTTAATTAAATTATATAGCAGTTCTATTTTATAAGATGTTAATAATTAAGTAAGTTACTATACTTCTTTACTAACTTTAAAATTATCTTTAGCTATGCGGCCAGCTGTATGCTAAAACCCTCAGCCTCACCTTTAACGAAAGCAAGACCAGCTCTGTGTACATAACAAAGAATGCAAAAGAGTGAGATGTTGATGTTGTAAGCGCTTTGCCGGAGGGTTCAGTCTGATTCGGGCATCTAGACGAAACTCAAAGCATTTATCTCATCTGAGAGCCTGGTGGGACTGCATACTGGCGGATCTGTGACCGATTCCCCTTGTTTCTATGACCCTAGTTTCGACATGGAAGGAGCCTCACTTTTTACCAAATGCAAACGCACTAAGGTCTAATACCCCAGTCACACAGTGAGATTATAAGTCACATGAACCGCCGATCACCTCCATTATTCACTAACAAGGTGAAATTAAGCATAAAACAGTGGCTGGCTATTGGTGCACTTTTGGTGCGGCTGAAGTGATCTTCAGGAATTGTATGCCTTAAATCCGCATGACCGGCGTAAATTTCCTCCTTAACAAATTCTGCTTACCTTGCCCATCGTTTGCGCGATTTACCGTCTCTTGGTTTTCTATCCTTCGAGGACCGTGTCTTGCTTGTATGCCATAGTCAAGATGGCATATCTAGTAATGCTTCGTTTCCAGCTCTTGATTATTGTGCTTCTTGCAAATGCGCTCTACGTGCAGGGACGTCGAGGTGGAGGAGGCGGCAGCGACTACGACGGTGGATCAAGCGGCGGTGGAGGAAGCAGTGACGGCGACAGTGGTGGTGACAGTGTTCCTAGCCCAGAGGAAGAAGCGCGCAGTGACCCGTGTCGGATGGAAGCTGGTCATGTCAGTCCAGTATGGCTGCATCGCTGGATTGGCACGTACTACAACGGAACAGTAGTAAGTTGGCAAAGGTTTATTCATCTAGAGGTGAGAGCATGCAGTTATCTAACTCTCAAAATAGGAAATTTCGCTCGAGCTCGACCGTTGTAATGGAACCTGCCAGAAGTCAGAAAGTAAGGCCAACTGGGAGCTGACAGGCGTGCTGGCTATACTCGATCCTATTCATTCCGCTGCAGGGAATTCAAGACCCTATATCCCACGCCCCAAAAATCCCTTTCTTGGCGTACTCTATGGCTGGCCCAAGGACACCAACCAGTCCGAGCTCCTCGCACAACGGGACGATACATTTCTCCCGCCGGCCGTTAACCTCGCCATGGAAACCGTATCGGACTTTCACTACAATGAAGTCATGTATGGGCTCGATCCGTCCGATACTGTGAGCCGGAGCAACCCAACCTGCCGGGTGCAGAACGTAACCGATACGGATGACGGATACCAATTTGAATGCGCATATGATGGGCTTGGAGTCTACAGAGCAACTGACAGCAGCCAGTTCTCATCTCCAGTACTCAACTCCAACGGAAGCAATCACCTAGTGGTAGAACCTGGAAACAACACTATGCTCTCCGGAAGCTTTGATCCCCATTCAGCTGAGTTCCAATGGAAGGGTCCCTTTCATGCGTTTGCTGGAACGTTTGGTAAAGATTCTATAAGGAAGTCTTACTCAACCGATCGTAACCGTATAAACGAAGATGAAACGGCTTATACTGGTGATTTTACGGTTCGCTTTAGAGGTACAGCGGACCTAGAGCATAGCCATGAAATGGTAGTTAAAAGCGGGCGTGATGTGAGCTGGGATAAGGATGAAGAAAAGGTTAAAGATATTACTTATTGCTCTGCGGCCTCTGGAAGATTGTCTTACCAGCTATGGGGGCTCGGTTTATTTCTGTCTTTACTTTTAATAGTTTAAACTTAAAACATTTACAATCTCTCTGGTAAGGACATAGCCCTACAGCAAGTTAGAAGATAGTAAAACAGACAGTTTTTAGTTCGGTCCGCTCTTTAATTAAGTAGATCCTTTAGATCTCTTTCCCTAAACGTTTACTTCAGTTTCAATACTGCAGCCTTTAATAGAGTAACTATTATTAGTATACTAATACTTATAGTATGTGCTATTATAGTTGAACTTACTACTAGAAGTATTTAATAGATTAGAATAACTGAATTATTGTTATATTTATCAAACCATTCATCGCTGAGATAAGGGTTAAACCAGTTCACGCGTTAACTATGTGTGTCATCTGGGGCAAGATGTCTATCAGAGCGGTATGTAAAGATCGAATGTTGAGGCTTTTCTTGAGTCCCTATTGACAATATGTCAACGGGTCGACTCGACATTACTGGCTATCGACTGGACTTTCAGGCCTGGTTCTTGTTATTGATGAATGGTTAATTACTATTGATATTGGCATAGAGTAGAGCAGCATGCATTACGTATCAACTGATGCATGCTATTGGGAAGTAGCAGAAACCAATGGCTATGAGGGGAGCTTTATGGGGTATATCCCAAACACGAGGTCGCCATTCTAGAAATGCAGGTACTGTTCTCAAACATGTGGTATCATCTGCAACCACGAAGGTGTCCAGTAAGCCCCTATCGGAAACGCTCTCAGACTAATAAAGGATTCAATAACGAGAAAGATTCTCGAGAGACTATATCCAAGAAAAATAAGATGTGCCGGAAATTTGTAAAACGTAGCCCATGAGTCATGTGTTATGGATTCATACTTAAGATATCGTTGGGAAAAGCCAAGGCCAAGCACAGATATTAATAGGAAAATGGGCATCGAGACGATAATGTCAATGGATGCGATTTTCCAAAGAAGCTTCTCGACTTCAGTGGGAAATGGTATTTGGGCGGTCCCAAGATGAATGCCGCCGTATAGACCCGGGAGAACGAGGAGCAGGACTAGCAGGATTGGATTGTCCATAATGAAGCTAAGAATCTGATCGGGGTCAACCCGGCTTTCTTCTGAGTACTGGAAGTATCCGGCAGATCGTAAAAACGCGTTGTGAAAGTTTTGATCCTGATATCGAGCTTTTTGGTGACTGTCACGGAACGGTTGTGGCTCCTGGATTTGCCCTTCGAGATTCTCGATTGCTCGTATAACATGGTTCCATCGTTGAATATCCTCAGCGTAGAGATCCACTGTTGGAGGAACTGGCTCAGCCTCAACCCACTCGGTAACCCAAATGCTGTCTGGAATGTCCCAGGGATCATCGTATCGGTGTTCATCGTACCATGAAGGCAGAACTTTTCGCTGAATAGTCTCCGTTTCCCAACTAGAGGATCTGGCAACAACCCCAAGACCTGATGGGAGAACCTCGCCAGTTTTTAACATAATACGATTTCCATCATCTTCAACCAAATTGATTTGTTGAGCCAAACTTTGTTCATCTTGAAGATACTTGCGTCGAGACGTATCGGTAGAGTGCACCCAGACCAGCGCAGCTTGGCTTTGGATATCGTCGTGTTCATCGGCCAATGGTTTGGCATACAAAATAAACTCATCGCTCTTGTTCCAGTGAAACTGTTCTTGAACCATGAGGGCAATAATGTCCTCAAATTTGGTCGTGTCGACCCAATCTGGGTCCAACAAGTCTTTTGGCTTCTAGGAAAATAATAGTCAGTATTAAAATCCCGCACAACGGAAGTCAGAGCTGACCTTGATCCAGAACATAAACATTACAACAGCACATATGACATGTACCATTGTATGTATCTCCAAGAGCGAGAGAGGAAGTCCATATCCCAAACGAAAAATACACTGAGTTGCCATCCAAAGGACCTGCGTCATGACAAGAACCTTTTGCAAAGTATCTGCTTTGCTTTTATCGTTGATCTTGGATCGTTCAACGGGAAGGAAATGGCCCATTCTTGCAAGTTGGAGCACACCGTTGACTGATAGCCGTAATGTGCCAGATTGCAACGTCCCTCGAGCTGCCCAATGTCCTGTGAAGTGCTCAAACTTGCTGGCGTCGACCTCAAGGCCACCCATTATAACAAAAAAGCCATATCTTATATCAAAACACGGAACCTAGGTTGGGTCGTTAGCCACCGACCACCAAAATTATTTGAACATGGAGTTCTGACCTTGATGCCAGTTTGTTCTTCTGATTCAGACAGTAAGGTGCTGTCGCTTTCAGACTGGTGTTGCTGCCGCCATAAAAGCGCAAGTTCTTTAGAAAGTCGCCTGGCGTCAAGAAATTGTGATGAAGCAAGATAAAGCACGACTTCAGGAGCCACGAGCCCGATCACTACCCATTTGAACTTTTCCCGGAGCATTGGAAGAGCCTTTGTATCGCCAGGGACATTAAGATGAAGCGCTGTATATAGGCAAGCGATCAGAGTGATGACGCAACTCCAAAGAATGTCCATCGTGCCGCGGTTTTCTGGGCTTCCGACAAAAGACGGAGCCTCAATAGTGCGTAATGCTGTATCATTACGAGCTTTCAGGTACTTGAAAATCCGGTCTTTCACGAACTCCAAGCCAGGATCTTCATGCCATCCATCATCCATGCTTGAGGCTATGTCATAAGTTTTAAAAACAAAAGCTGAGATGTTAGAATAATGAAAAGGAGAAGGAAAAACCCTCACAGCCTGATTTTGAGAGGACACAGGACGCGTGCCTTTTTTTACACGCTATGCAAGCCACAAGCGCCTATCCCTCACTTCCGCATCTCAGCCCCAAGCCTTCTTGACTATAAATAGTGTCGAGGAACTTGGCATTATATAGCATATAGCCTATCATTTGGTGAGGGCTTGTAGTAATAATTTTTCTCAATGACAAACAATTGAGTGCCTGGAGATTGGCGTAGGGTAAATCGGCACGCTTCCCTTATCAACTCAAAGTGACTTGTTTGACATCAGTGATGGATGGACCCACCCAGATAAGATAAGATAAAGCGATAAGATGCAACCGTGATCTCTTGTTACGCATAAGACTGCTTCTTCACAAAGTGACAAGGCGGTTACGATAGAGTTAGGTACACAGTGAAGACAAAATTCAGTTTAAATTTACTATCGAGGCGTGTATACAGAGCTCTACAAAACACAGCCAAGCTCCTGTGCTAAGATCCATAGGACAACCCTGCGACAGTACCATTCGCACTGACATACAAGAGATAAATTTCCGTTGCAGATACTGGCTGAACAATAAGCGACCGCATTTGCTTGCAAGAACCAGGGCCAAGGTCCTCGAATACAGGCCAATCGGGGGTCGATGTTGCTTGGAGCTTGGAGAGATCCACGTTCGTCCTCCTGAGATCGCTTGACTGTCCGATCCACCATATGGAACACTGATTTGTTTCCATGGAATAAGCTGCTATACCCGTCCCTCCTAAAACCGGCTGAGCTATGGTAAGAGGTAGCTGTATGTTTTGAGGTGATTCACCACCATAAATAAGAGACATTTCGAGGTTATTCTGTGTCGTAGTCCATACAACCGCAATCTCCTGTGTGCTTACGCTGAAGGAAGCCAACCCACCCTCAGGTGCTGCAGTGCCAGATGACGGAACTGCAAATTGGGACATGAAACCCAAATTACCGCCCGAGGCACTGAACCATTTGCCACCGACAACTGCACCACTGGGAGAAACACAGAACAGATAGACACTGCTGCCGACAGACAGGACAGACAGCTGAGTAGTAGCGCTTGCTGTTCCGCGAGGAAGCGCGTCAAGGACAGTTTTCCATCCCGAGCTAGCAAGCCATGTGTAGCATGCGATGGCACCGTAAGGATCGACCCAGAAAAGGATTGCTCCAGTGTTGCCCTCTAGTACGAGACTTGTCATGGAACCACCATTGGTTGTTGAAGCTGTACCAGCTACATTGAAGGGAATTGCTTCGCCAGCTCCAGTCCCGGGAGACACCCAACCGTTAGCAGTTTGAACTTTTCCATCAATAGCCCCAGTTTCTGTGATCCACCAAATCTGTTGGTTGGCAGAGCTGACAAATATTGAAGCTAGACAAGATCCTGTATTAGAAATTGTCGACGCGCGGGCGAATCCATATGGGTCCGAGTCGGGAAACCAAGCTGTCTCAATGGCTCCTTCGGCGGTTCCCCACCAAACCTGCATAGGGCTTGTTGCTTGCAAACGTAGACTGGCCATAGTACAGTTAGGGGATATAGGAGGTGAACCCTTGATCGAATAAGGCGTCATTTGACTGGACTGGGGAATGGAAAAAGTGGTAGTAACAGGAGTAGCCCATAAGCCCGGTGAGATGGGAGTACATCGGATAGTCATCTTCTGGCCCGGCGAGAACATATTATTGGCTTGGGCCATGGTGAAGGTGGCAGAAACCTCCGGGCTGTCAACTATCGTTGTGATCGGTTGTTGTCCCGGAATAATCAGGGCAACTTGCTGTGCAGTTGCACCCATCCCCGCAATCCATGTCCAGGTTACTTCGACAGATCCAAGAGAACTGAAACTGGCCGATGCCGGGCTAGTAAAAGGCGACGAAGTGATTACAGGAAACTGCCATGGATCGCTGGGAGTACCCGTATCCCAAGACGTGTCTAGAGAGGCGACTGTGAGTTGGCCTCTTTGAGAAGCCGAAGTCAATGCCAGTGGCATCACCAACGTTCCCGTATTTGAATTGGCTGGAAAGATTGGGGCTCCATCTCCAACTCTAGTTGGGGTTGTAGATGAGGGTGTGATGAGGTTGACCACTATGCCTTTGGGCCAGAGAGAAAAGCCGCTGGGATAGGTGATGAATAGATTCAACTGCTGGGTACCAACGTCATAGTAAGTCGCTGCATTGATCGCGGGTGTTGGGAGGTTTGGGTTCGTGTTCGACATTGTGTTTACAAACAGCAGGCAGAATATGTAACAAAGTAAATGGTAAATATATCTATATTGGCCAAAACTCTCTCAACGAGGCGCAGAAGTACGGGTAGTGCAGATGCTCGCGTTATCAGACTTATCCACTGTGGTAAGATGCGACGCTGACTTTATAAAGTGCCGCAGCTTGCTTCCCAGAGGATTCCCCAGTCTGCCGTTCACTTGCTCATTTATTCAAGCCCTCAAGCCACGAATCTGTGTCTCCTACATAATCACATAGCTATTGAAACGCTAGTCTCAATATTGTGTTCTCGACTCTTGTTAATGTCTCAAATTCTATGAATGGCGAACCGGGGCACTCCCGATTACGCGCTACAGCGTACTACAACCAATGGGAATTTGCTAGTGTGGAATTTCAGCCCCGCCTTCAACCGCCATTTTTTTTTATTTTTTTTTAGTTACTGTTAGCCCTGTATGAGGCTATTAAGCTTTTAACTTTTCAATTAAAGGCTTAAATAATAAGGCCCCTATAGTAGGCTAGAATTATAGAAATCAAAATCAGAGAAGGTTTATTTGCCTCTATAGTGCAATTGCTGCCTTAATTAAGCAGTATAAATACCGCCTGTAGGTTTACCCCTTAGCAGCTATGTTAACCTTCTTCCTTTACCCCAGCCAAAAGATCTTCAATTAACCCTTACAACATACCGGGCCTGGTATGCCCATTATAAAGTATATTCCCTAACCTGACTTTCCCTATTAGTTACAGTTGCTAACATTAATTATAGCTACTAACATAATGCTTGCTGTATATAAGAGCCTAGAGCCTGATTAGGGCTATTGCATAACTAATTACAATCTTATTAATGCAATTAAATTAGTATTAGGTTAGGCTAAGAGGAAAGATTACTATAAGATCTATATAATAGCTATAGCTATTATAAAGAACTTCTTATTAAAAAGCCTATCTAGCCTAGTTAAAATAGCTATTTTTAATTATACTCTAATTAACTTAATTAATTATATAAACTTAGCCTATTTAAGTTATTATATTTATTTAGTTTTGCTAGCTAAAAAGCTATTTAGATTAAAGAGGCTAGAAAGGGCTATAAGGAAAGGCTTGCCTCTTAATATAGAAGGGGTAGCTTTCCTTGCTGCATTAATAGGTTTAGCCTTATATAAAGAGTGGCTTAAGAATGTAATTATAGAGGCTAAATATATATGCTGTATACTCCTGCTTATATGTAATTGAGGATGAAGGCAGGGTAATGGCAGGGTTTAAAGGTTTAAAGGAATTAGGTTAACTTTTATATAAGTTAGTTAGTGAAAGTCAAATTAACCTCTATCAATTGAATGCATATGCTAAGGCACGTGACCAATCGACCTTGCCATCTGAGAACAGATAAAGTGAAATCAGTGAAGAAACAGTGGTTTGAACTGTTCAACCGCCATAATCTGAATGAGAACAGGTCATCGCCAGGACTCATGGCGAGTCTAACCTCGAGTTGTAAAGAAATTCTCCTGTGTTCGTGGAGCCGACGACGGTACTGCTGGAATAAAGATTTATAGCTTTACGCAATGCCTCAATATCTCAGTGAAGGGTCTTTCTGCCTAGGCCTGTAAATGCGGGCGAAAACACTGCCCCAACCCGATGTAGCGGGTGGGCTCATGTTGGCAACATTCAAATATCGGTGTTTCTGTGTTTTTATATTTGAAGACTGTATTAATCTTCTATCGTGACGGATTATAAATCCACTTTGCTTACTTCCAACTGATGGGTGGTGTCATGAGACTCAAATAAGGGCCGCGGAGTTCCGACCTGCCCATTTCTTCTGATCGCTTACCTGCGCAAAGATGCATTTCGAGGCCCCGCTCCGTAGGCTGTGCTGATGCTGATATCAGTGGGCTGACATGTTAGGCTTCAACCTCATTTATCTCATGACCTTGACAGTATAATAAGGACCAGAAGTCAGACTGGATATGCCAAGACAGATGTTCATTCAATAACCTTTATGTCTTTTACTACTATGCAATCGCAAGACACTCCAGCCAGTTTCGGAGTCATCGGCGCTGAGGCGCCAGTACTCTCGACTTCGTCATCACCATATTCCATCATCTTCGAATGGGCAGCACTCCTCCCACTAGTTATTTATCTCTCCAGCAGCCGGCTACCACATAGATTGGTCGGCCAAACCGCATTAACTGGTTATGTCCCCGTCGCACTATTCCCCCGCCTGGGGGTTATAGCAACTATAGCCGATTTCCTTCAACAAGGCCAAGAGTTCCTGGATCGTGCATCATCTGGTAACGACCTTCGGAGGAAGGTTTGGGACGTCAACTGGGGAAGCATATTCCCTTGCGCCAATGGAGCAGTAGCCGGTATGCTCAGCGCTTACGCACTTCACAAAGTCAATGTTCAAAGGGTACCGGAAGAAGTGGAACAGATTCCTGGGTCTAAGGGAGGTTATAAATCTTTAAAGCCCAACAGCCCGTTTCGTCGCTACCAGAAGCTTCACATCCTGCGCTTCACTGAGACCACAAAAAAGATCAGCCATGCCCGATACCTTTGGTCTGGTCTCCCCACTATCCTTGAAATCCTTCTCCTCTCGGGGCTTTCCGGGGCCAGCGTCGTCTGTTTTCTATGCGGGCTCTATGGAACTGGTGTCGCAATGCTACTCGCCATTCTCTTACGCATAAGCAGACACCTTATGGTTATCGAGCGACCAGATGGGTACCTCAAAAACAATGAGGTTGGTCTCCCTGGTTGTATGTTGATGGCTCTGAATGAGAATGCTTCTACATGGTATCTATATATCGGCTCACGTGGAGTCATCGATACCATGCTTAACAAGACCATGGTCCAGTCGGTTCACTCTCCACTGGGTATCTGGCATGCTTACGCCCTACGAGCTTCAGAGGCGTTACAAATACTCGTTATGACTTATGTCGCAGCTCAAAAAGGCTGGGATGGAGTCGCACTTCTATCACTTGTTGTTGTTTCTTCTATTCTTGACTATACAGCTTATAGCGATGATCGATTGGCGTCTCAATGGCTTAAGCGAGAAGGCGTAAAGGTCGACGCGACTACTCTCCAGTTTAGTGGTCGAACGCCTATGATTGGAACAATCCAGACTTTGGGCAACCAGAGATCGACGACGTGGATGGATGGAATCATTGCTCCCTCAACTCGCCGAGATGCGTGGCTTCGGAGGCTTTCATCTGATGGAAAAGAAGATGCTTTTGAGAAGGACCTCAGTCTTGATGATGAAGATTGGGTCTATCTGAATGAGAGACTAACTCTTGCGGCACGAGATATGATTCCACCCGATATCAAAGCTGAGTCAAGCCCATAAGACCAGTCTGAGCTAGTTGGTTAACTCTCATTTCGTCACCGCTTACATGCGATCAATTTACTAGACGTTTCTCCTTGTATATCTCTCCCCGACTACGATACCCTTTGTCTTTTTGTAGCATTCTCGTTACCATCTGACTGCCTTGGTTTTATGAATCGATCCATGTTTGTTTCCAATCGAGCCACTGAAACTCTCAACATGTATTCTCGTAATCCCAGGCTGCGTCCTACATATTCTGCACTCCTTCGTGGCGGCTTGGGAAGGATGTTCGTAGAGATAGACAGATTACCGATCTTGGTCATGCCGACCAACGGATATGTTGAATCCGATGGGCGAGTTCGATGGATATGGCTTGCCAATGCATTGTACATGGCGTTGCTCACAGAGTCATTCATTGGATCTCCAAGCCGTTGCCATGGCTGTGCACCCCTCCCCAAGGTACCGACATATGGGAAGCAGGTTTCTGTGAGGCTAATGATCACATCCAGCTGTAGTTTGGTGCCCTCTTCTTTAAGTTCAATGTTAAGGAAGACTACACTTTTCGGCCCAATAGACAGCTCTTTCGTTTTAAACCCGTTAGCAAATGTCTCATTCGTGAGATTGCTGAAAGGCCGTATTCCGTGGTTTGTGAAAGAATTTCCGAAGGTGGCGACATATGTTGCGACAATTTGGATTTGCTCGGGATATTCTATTACGAACGTAGCTGACGACGTGGCCGGCTCCAAATAGTTATCGGCTCGAATAAATAGAGGCTCGCGACGTCGTTCTTCATACCAATCATTGAGATCAAGGTGACCTAGATCGCAGAGCTCATGAATGCGCGCTCGGTAGTAGACGTCGGCGACAGCGTCGTGGGTGAGATGTATCCCGGTCTCTTTCTCGGCGTCGGAGGCGGACCCATTTTTGCAGTTCAGACGCACAATTACCCCGTCGGGATTGCTTCGCTGTCTCCAGTACTTGGAAGTAATTTCCAGGCCTCTGTTCGTCATGGAGTATGCATTGCCGTACTGTCCTGCTGTAACCTTCGAAGCATCCCAAAAGTCCTTCACTGAGCGAGCAAGTATCCCAACTCCTGGCTTGGGATCTGGCTGGGAGCTTTTCCAGGCAAACACCGAGTCGTCGTGGTAGACATGAATGAGCTGTCGCTGCAGTCTGTTGAAAGCCTGTCTGCCCCCTTCACCATAGATGAGAGGAAGGCTGATCCCAAAGAGACCCAACAATGAATATGACTCGTCTTCTTCTACCGTCGTTTCCCGGCCGGAAGCCCAAGAGAATCTCATCGCTGTAGAGCAAGACGCAAAGTCCGTCGGATTGAAGGCATTCAAGTGGCGTGCTTCAATATTACTAGCCTTCTCAATCTCAAGAGCCCAGCTTTCTCGGGTGCCCATATGGCGCCACGCGTGGTCGACAAAAATCAGGTAGTGGGGGGCGAGAAGTTCTTGGAGCGTCCAGCCTCTGGTGAACCATTTAGCACCGATGAATCCATTCTTAGCGGCTGTTCGAAGACTGTTCATGCTAGAGTCAAGACTTGTATCCTCCGGAAGAGAGAGGATCTGGCTGGTTGTCAAAGAATCGACGTCGCTCAGATGAGCATAGCAGACGCCGGAATTTTGGTACCATCGGAACATGGCATTGATAGCTTCCTGAGTATCAGCTGGATTAGTCTTGTCGATGCAGCAGGTATCCATCCAGGCCCATTCCCAGCCATCCTTAGAAGCCCGGTCGCAATAATCTTTCAATTTTGACCAGCCCTTCTGCTTGTATACATTATTCTTGATGTCCCCTGTTCTTGTTTTCATGTCTTGGTATGTGATTTCATCTCTGGATGATATCCAAGTATGAGACAGAATAGCATAGGAAGGAAATGGAACAGGGATATCGCTGGCTTCGGAGAGCTCGTAGGATTTGGTTTGCAGCAGCCTCATAATATTGCGTTATTATGATCGAGTGGTCAAGATTGTTACGATGCCATTTTACTCCGAAAAGCTAAATAGGATGCTGATGATGATATGGGTAGTTGGAAAGCTTGCGCAAATGCGATGCGTAATTGCTTAATTGTCTTTAGGTGGTTGGGGTTGATGCACAGTTCAGCCGATAGAAGCTCACCAAGAATGTGATAGCCTCTCCTCCATTATTACGGCTCAGCATTATCGCAATTGTGTACGGTAGCTGTGGACGTTGGTAGCATTTCAAACCGGAAAATTGAGCATCCAGTGGCTAAATAAGACATGATTGGCTTACAATACAGAGGTCCGTACCAAAAGTCTTTGCCAACTCAAAAAAGGCGCTAAGTGGGGCAAAAGATCAGGTACTTGCAAATCTTGATTTTTATGCCTATTTATCCCTGCCTTCTTTATACTCATTTCTACCTTCTAATTCTATGATTTTTCTAACATGCATAGGAATTCTCTCAATCCACGCCTGGATCTTCTCTTATGGAAGGTCATTCCACGCAGCCTCCTACTTCTAAATAGCTTCCTTTCTATTTTTCAGGGCGCCTTTCTTTGTTATTACCCTCTTCATCTACAGCCAGGCAGGCTTAATAGCGTTCAAATCTAGCGAATTTAAACACTAAAGAAGTCTCTAAACTCCCTTAGCATCATACAGAAGCTGCTATATGTGGTGTTTATGACTGGGAGCTTGATCTTCTTATATAAGGGTATTCGGTCTTTCCTTTTCACATTCCTTCACAAAAGGAAGCAATCTCAGGATCAGGATCTTCATACGGTATCGCTACCAGTCAATACTGCCTTTTTTTCCCTCTCTTATCAGCTTGCTATTAGCTTTATTCCAAGACTACTCAGGCTTCTTGCCTAGTAGGTTGCAAAGCCCTAGCCTTCTCATTCCATTCTCAAGCTCCCATTTCTCTTTCATAATCAGCTCAAGCTCTTCATTCATTGCCTCTATCGCGAGATCACCTTCCTTCCTTTCCTTTAAGGTCTCTAGAGACCAGCAATAAAAAGGACCTTTTTTATCATATAAAAAGCAGCCCCAAAACATGAATTCACTGGAGCCTTTCCATCTCTCATAAACACAGCTGCGGAGAAATCGCTCCTCAGGCAGCCTCCAAATGCAATAGCCGCCGCGGCGATAAAGAAGTACCACAGAAGTTTTATCTAACCAAATTACAGCTTTCTAATCTTCAAGGGTCTAATCTTTATAAGTGATACACCACTCTAGGCGCTCTTTCTTCATCGCTGCAGTTAATCCAGGCTTCCTTATCAGCTTCGTTTTCTTATATCCAGCTGATTTAAGGATTCTGCTAATTAACATCACCAAGATCTTAATGCCCTAATTGCTAAGCTCAGCAGAGATATCAGTAAGTGTTTTTTCCCTGCTAAATCGATCTATGCTGACCTTCACGATAATAAGGCTGCGATTTTCATCAGTCTGCTTTAGCAGTCGCCCTAAACGAGATCCATCTTCAAGCTAAGCGTCAATAAGCTTAAGGGGATATTCATTAGGCTTAAAGCCTTACTTAATTGCCTAAGAATATATCTTATTAATTATACATTCAGGGATACTAGTAAGGTATTAGATTTACAGTATAGTTTTCACTCCTCCATTAAGCGCTTTTAATATCACTACTAAAGCCTGAGTTGCGATATCTGTTTTTACATATAGCATCTTCTTTATAAGGTAAAAAGGAAAAGAACAGTGTAGAAATCGCTTAGGGAAGATAGCTAACAGGGATACCCTATTTGACTTTGCAAGGGTGGTTGCCGATCCCTCTTGGCCGGCAAAGACTTTTGGTACGGACCTCCGTACCATCACCCCATATCTTCACGAAGATCGGTAGCGACGGTGGGTCAAGCCACCAGATTACGGCTTGGTCATTGGAATCGCTTCGAAATAAGGCAGCGGCAGAAGCTTTGCATTAGCTCAAGTTTGGGTAACCGAACCTCGTGAAATAAAGAGGCCTGAGCCATCAGTCGCAAGCAACCGAATGAGTTGAGCTCACTTTGAAATAAAAAGAACGCCTACCTTATGTTAATGTGGGACAATGGAACTACATCTTACTCTTTGCGCCAGCACATCTGTGATAGAAAGACTAAACCTAAGAACAAGAGATACCGGTATGCATACTAAGTTCGGAAGATTGACTTCATCGCGTTGGGGAAAACTGAACAAGGGTACGTAATCTCGCCGCCAATTTGAGAGTTTTTGTGGGTGGCGGTCATGGAACAACCAATGGTAACCATATTACTTACTCCAATGCCTAATTTCTAATTCAATAAGAGGACTAAATTTTAACTGAGCCGTAAAAGTGGATCTGAACGAATTAAAAGCTTGTCTTGAGTTGGTGATCTGCAGGGTGACTTGACTTTTCTCCATTATTACGGCTTGGCTCTTTCAATTTAGAGGGCCTCAAAATGCCTGTCTGCCAGTGCAGTCTCCATACCTAAACGAGACATGACTGGTTATGGCCTCATATCACTGATTAGGAAGCTCTAAGGCATACTAACTGAGTGCAAATTTGCCAGACTAAGCTAATTCTCCGATGTTCCATCTCTGTTCCTGCTCTTGTTCGAAGGGTAGGATACATCTCCGCCCGGCCTCAGATTTATGGTGAGCTTTCAGGGTGTCTGCCCGGGCGAAGGCCTTTCCACAGCCCCACGTGGCCCCATTGCTGAGCACGCCTCTACAAAGATATTGCTTTTCTTGGTGCGTTTCCTCGTGGCGCACAAGATCACTTGGTCTAGCAAAGGCCTTTGTACACTGGTCACATTCAAAGGGTCGCTCATTCGTATGGCTCTTCAAATGTGATGTGAGATTGAACTTTTTGCGATACACGTTAGGACAATGTGGGCATTTGAACTGTCGTGGTTTGCCCCTCTCTCGTGACCGCGATTGGCCCTGTTCTTCCCGCTCCGGCTCTAACACTGACTCCGACTCTGACTCTGAGAGTGGCTCTTGTTCCGGCAGTGGTGGTGGTGCTTGCTCCAGAGCTGCTGTGGTCTCCTCTGTAACAGTATCATTTCGCATACTCCGTGCCACTTCTTCATCAGTTGGGAATTCTCGATCGTGACTAGCCTCTTCGGGATGAATATCCCTGATATGTTTATCCCGCTCCCGTATTGATGCAAATCCAAAAATGGAGCCTCTGCATCCCTCATCGGTACATCGAAAAGGTCGAGTATGTTTATCCAGGTGTTCGTCTCGTTCATTTTGAGTAAAAAAACCGATGATGAAGAATTGGCACGTAAGTCGAGGACACTTGAAGACCATATTCCCGTACTTGTCCTTGACTTTCTTTTGTGTCGAAGAGTCCGAACTGGAGGTGACTATATGCTCCAGGACCTTTCGAACACTAAGAACCAGGCTGCTGAGGTCCAAGGCAACCTCTCCAGGCTTGACTCCTTCAAAACGTCGCAGCTGCTTCTTCCATGAGACAACTGATTGTTCGAGTTGGTCGTAGAAATCTAGAGACTCGAAGCATTTAAGCCTCTTCTGAGTCCCGCCGGATATCGGAAGCCTAACGGTTGGCTTTATCCAATGCATTCTGATAAAGGTCTCCAAGGATTCTGAAAGTTCGCCAATTTCGTCATCATGGCCGTCAAGCTCTAAGATGCCGGCTTCCAAGTGTCGAGTCCAGTTCAAAACAGCATAGTCAAGAAACCCGTAATCTCCATTGAGTATTCTTTCCGCTGTTGGTTGATCGGCAAATGCTGGAAGGTCGAGGTAGTCAATGCAAAGGCATGCGAGTTCGAGTTCTTTGGCAACGATATCTATGTAACGCGAATTGTCAATCAAAAACCTAAATTATAAGATCATGGATTAGCATCTTTATTACGAAGACCGGCTCTCTGAGAATTTACATTTTCGCTGATGCATGAATCAGCTCCAGTGTTCCGTCCTCTCGTAGTTCCACCAAAGAGCCACAAAGGTCTTTCCCGGATACTGAAAACTTGTGACGCGCAAAATCAACCAACTGGTGGTCAAGGTTGATAGACTTTAGGGACTGTATTTCGTGCCATTTTAGTGGCCGCTTTGCACAAACGAGCCATCCAAGCAACTGCAAAGCGCCTGTTCTCATTTGCTGAGGGGCTTTGTCAATTATTCTATCCATAATGCGTTCATATCTATTAAATGGTCAGGCATAAAGTTGATTTGAGATGCTCTACACTCACGCTTTATTGATCTCTGGAGGGAACTCTTTCATTTGCTCTTCAACCTCAGCAAGAGTTATCTGTGCGATCAAGTTGATCCATATCAGTTTCGCCAATAAGAATATGCCTGGCCCGTCTGTTAGCAAATAGTGTATACCAGTTTATTTGGTTCATACCTTTCACGGACTCAACAACAGCAACAGCAATCCTACTTGACTCCTCCTCGGAAAACTCAAATTTACGTCTCAGCTCCTCAGCCTGTACTTTGCTATAAGCCAGGACATCTGGCTTGTTGTTCTGAGGTTTAATATTGATATTAGCAAGCCCTTGCAAGTCCTTAGTGCCAATTCGATCGTCCTGGCTGACAAAGAGGCAGCGAAGGTGATCGGGCGCATTTTCCGGGAGCGATTCGACCAGATGACGGAACCACTGCGTTATGACTTTCCGTTCTTCTCTCTCACACTCATCCAACCCATCAATGATTATATAGGCGCTTTTACAGCTAGAAAGTAAAAACTCCAGCATCTCCTGTACCAGTGGGATTGAAGAAAGAACTGCTTCGTTACTGTCACAGTGCTTTCCATGCAGGTATAATAACAAACCCTTGTCTTGGTTTAGAAGCTGTAGAATGAAACTCCGAGCAATTGCGAGGAACGTATTGTGCTCCGGAAGACTTTGTTTGCAGTAGAAGAAGAGCACCCGTGGTCTTGGTGTAAGCTTCTGTACTTCCTCCACTATGAGGGACGTGAGAATAGTCTTTCCTATTATGACTTAGGTCTTGTTGTTTTTGAAGGCAACTTAGGAATAATTACCGGCGCCAGGCAAGCCCGTAAGCCAAAGCAAAGGGGGTATCCTAGCGTATCGAAGATCAAACCACCCTTTAAAAGTCTCATCATCGAGAAGCCATCTCCCTGTACATGGATACTCTGCTCGAATCTTGGAAAACAGATCTTGATCTGAGGCTGGATCTATTGGCTGAAGCCAGTGGCATACGGCTAAACGCTGTGGCCGGTAACTCTCTTCCTTGAAAGGGTCCGGTTGGGACACTGGCCCTGTATGATTCTCCTCCGAGTCTGTCGTCTGAGACTGACTGGCTTGGTTCTCAATGGCATCTCGATGTCGAGCCAACTTCGAGATAATAGAAAGCAGGCCACTTTTAATCGTCTTCCAGTTAATATCAAATAGTTGCTCCCATACTATACTTATATCGTTAGGGCCTTTGAGAAGTGGCATATCAGGGACCAGAAACTAGCCTAGATTTTGAAAGCATTCTAAAGCATTTTGATGGAACGTGGTAAGTTCTTTATATACCAGGACAAGGATTTTCACCTTGTGTGGCCTGGTACGAAAGAAGTCTTCATACTGCTGGAGAAGAGGAAGTGCCTCCCCAACCTTTTCGTACAGGCCAACAAGCTCATCAAAGGCTTTGCTGCACCGACTGGATGAGCTAGTTATCTATGCACTCAAGTCAGCTCGCAAACTCGCACAGGTAACTGGAAGGTTACTTCTAGGAGAGTTCTCATTGGCCCCTGTAATAAGTTGAGCATATATAACGCTTATCTTCTGAAAGTAACATACCCAAATAAATGGCATGATCTCACTGCTTTTGTAGAACAAATGAACCACCTCGCCATACTGCTTAGCCGCCTCGAGGAAGAGCGCCAGCCGGTTCAGATCCTGCAGTTGACGACCCGCATGCTGTTGGCTCTGTATCTTGGCAATACTGTCTCTCACCGTCTTTAGTGTCGTTGTCTTAAACCTTTCCTTGTCTCTATTGCTTTCAATACTTTGCTCAAATTCCCTAAGCACAGTCTCGAAGTCAGATAAGCCGGGGTTGTCCATTGACACCAAAATATTTTATGCCAGTCGGAAATGCGTCTAAGTGGAAAATGATATTTGGTAAGCACTTTGTAGACGGTGGAGGTAAAATAAGAAGGGAAAAGGAATGAAAAGCCCAAATAGAAGAAGTAGGGCTGTAGAAATCCATGATTTAGTGGGTGGTCTGAGCTTGAAAAGACGTGTAGTTCTAAATATAGATGAGGCTGATTGCTGCGGGGTAAAAATGCCTTCTCTGGAAAGCAGGTCAGCAAATACTTAAGCGCCAGCCAGGGTTGGAATAGTAGGTGGGCTTCTTCAGCTCTAACAACAAACTTGGACCTTATTCATTGACTACTTCTCCTGTTACTACGTTAGAGATGCAAGAAAATTCGCTTAAACGGCTACAGATCTCGGAGGAGCATGAACGAAACTCGTTTAGTCCTGTTCCGACGTCAACTACTGAGGAAGAAATATGGGCAAATACTCCCGTGTTTAACACATGTTTTGGATGCGTAAGTCTTGGCGCATGAAAATAAATGTCAATCGATTCCTAACAACTTTTGCTTGCCAACGATTAGGTCGTTAGAGAAAATGCACAGTTAACCTGCAATCCATTAGAACACCAGCTGTTCCCGTATCAATCTACATTGCCCTTCGCTGTTATATTGGAAGGGCAGTACCTCGCATTGGCACACCGTGACTTTGTCTTCGCGCGGTTAAGTAGAGGATTGTGCACAATATTGCTCTCCCTGATGTCGCAACATCAAGTATGTGTCTTAGCTTACGTCCCTAGTGAGGCCTGTGTTTTGGAAGCGAATGCTTCAGACATTCGAGCTGGCTGCAAGCTTCCAATAGAGCTCAATATCTACGGAAGCCGTGAAGACGCTGAATCTATCGGTCGGACTCTTTCCAAAGCCGGCGTCTATCTCCAATTTCCTCGGTGCGGGCTAGAGGGCGTTGAGTACTACAACCCGCACTTCCTTAGAATGGAGGGTTATCCGGATCAAGCATCAATTGAAACTCTGGTTTTATCGCCACCAAAAGTGGTGGAGGCTAGAGGTCAGGCTTCCGACCAAGAGCCTCAAGTCGATAACGCAGACGCAGTTGATGAAATTCTTGGTTCGCTATCATACCACAATCTACGTGATGGCATTCAAGTTGACAGTCGCATAAAAAGCACTCTATTCCCGTACGTTCCTATTGATTTCCATACCTAGGAGCTTGTGTTGACAGAATCCTAGCTACCAGAAGGAAGCTATCGACTTTATCCTCAAACGAGAGACTGGCGATATTCCCTCAGAACTCAGTCTCTGGAAGTACAACAGCATCGACGCGGACGAACCTTTGTGAGAAAGAGATATCCGACTCAAACAACCCGATACTGACAAAAATAGTTATCAGCATGTCTTCACTGGAGCAAAGCGTCCAAATCAAGAAGAGGCTGAAGGCGGAATCCTGGCAGATGATATGGGACTAGGGAAATCCCTCGTCATCTTATCAACTGTAGCAGGTTCAATAGATCGGGCAAATGCATTTGTTGATTCGAATCAACGATCTGCAGCAACACTAATCGTGGTGTCATCAACGCGTAAGCGCTATATGCTGAAAAAAGGGATTCATACTGATTTGAAGCTAGTCTTGATCGACAACTGGGTCGAACAGATTCAAATGTGGAGTTCTTCGATGTTACCGATCGCCCGCAAGTCGAATTAACATATGAATAAGGCATACGTATCCCGGTGGTCTGTCGTGTCACCGACACACTGGCACACAACGCCATAAAGAGGTGCATCTACTGTTCCAAAAGTCCATAGTGTTCACGACCTACGCCACATTGGCGGCCGATGCATCTCGCGGTAGTTTATCCAAAGTTCACTGGTTTAGGATCGTTTTAGATGAAGGTTTGGGAATAACTCGCAAGCTACTGATCTTGTATACTGATATGGGTCCCCTTTCTTAGCGCACGATATTAGAAACCGCAGAACGAACCAGTTCAAGGCTGTCGCCGCCCTTTCAGCAAAGCACCGTTGGTGTTTGACGGGAACACCAATTCAGAACAGTATGGAAGATCTTGGGGCTTTAGTTTCCTTCCTCAGGGTACCGGTCCTTGAAAATGCTCCTACATTCCACAAGTTCATCACCAGTCCAGTCACATCTTCCTCTTCGAGAGACCGGTTCAAGAATCTACGAACATTACTTGAGACCATCTGCCTAAGAAGAACACGGGAGATATTGCCCTTGCAACCTCCTGTCACGTATGTCCGAGAGGTCTTGCTTACTGATTCTGAATGGCAGGAGTACCACAATCTCATTCAAGAAGGTAAAACACAACTGGATATGATAACCAGCGGATACAGCAAGAGGAAAGTGAGCTCCGTAGTGCTCCAATCGATTCTCAAACTACGCCTGTTTTGCAACAACGGCAGATCAATTGATAACCAACAATTTGATGTCACGGGCCTTCCATCCGACCCTGATGAAGCATTGGCATATCTCCAGCAACATGAGCGCAATATCTGCGCCATTTGCTCTGTCACGATTTACTCTATTGACAATTCTGACAAAACCGATGGTGGCAGGTTCATATTCTCCTGTTGTCATTTATTTTGTCGCACTTGCATGCCTCAGTATCGTAAGCGGAAATCCCCCTGTCCAGCCTGCCAGCAGGATGGTGAACCCGAACTTCCAGGTGTTCGGCCCATCCAAGATGGGCAAGTGAACACGGGTACAAGCGGACAGACCGGCGGTAGTTGTTCTATCGATGAATATCCTTCGAAGTTACTACGTCTCTTAGACGACGTTCGTCTGCATAATACAGAAAAAAGGTAAGCCATCTAATTATGGCTGTTCATGAGTCGAACAGAGTAGGCTGAGCATTTCATCTCCTAGTATCGTGTTTTCTTGTTGGAAGAAGACCCTTTTCCTCGTCAGCAACCTTCTTTCACATCATTACATTAAGCACGGTATAATCCATGGTTCGCGAACACTCGCTGAACGCACCAAAGCGCTGAAGGAGTTTCAGTCGAAAACCGGTCCTTCCATTCTACTTATGACGTTGGGGACAGGTGCCGTAGGGTGAGTTTGCCGTCGCATTTTATTAGTGTAATGATTTTTCCATTCTTACTGGTATTCAGATTGAACCTTGCAGTTGCATCTCGTATTTACCTCTTGGAGCCACAATGGAACCCCTCTATCGAGGAGCAGGCGATCGGGAGAGCACTTCGGCTCGGTCAAGAATCTCAAGTCGTGGTTGTCAGATACATCACGGCGAAAACGGTCGAACAGGTCTGGGAGCAAGTGGTGCTTTTGTTGTTCTCACTAATAGTTTGCAGGCTGATGTTATATTTCGCCAAAGAAGAAAGCTGCAGTTGGTGGGTGGTGGATTTGGCAAAGGGAAGAATGCAGCATCGGAAACTCTCGTGGAGTCGCTGTTGGTAAGTGAAGCAAGGCATAAGCGCGAGTATGGCTGTTCAATCTGACAGTTTTCTAGCATGTTTTTGATGATAACAGGGCATCTACTTAACCCTAACTCATGGCGAGTCTTGAGTTGTGAAGGAATTCTGCTGTGTTTATCATTTTATATATATTGAAAATTGACTTCAATTCAATTAAAGACAGCATATTAATTCGATATTTAATATAAATTACTATATGCTAGTAAAATATCCATAATGTACATATACTACAAGCTCTCTTTTCTAGAGATAGTATGGTGTTGGCCTGCCGCTGTTGGTAACTAAGGCCCTATGGTATGGTCGAGTCAAGACTCATATCCCTTACAATGAGGCTGTCTGCTGCGGGTGGTCATTAGCCAGATTACGGGTAAGCATGATAAAACAAGCTCGGAAATTCTTGGCTCTGTCTCTCATTAGGCTCCAGGCATGGCGGGGACATGCATGCCACTTAGCACCTATCCATTGACTAGATGTCAAAAGTCAGCAGCCAGGGGGTTGAAAAGCTAAGCCCAAAAATACGTTCTCTTCTATTGCCTGATATTAAAGTTCTATAACTATTTCACATATCAACTAATTGTAGAGGCTTCTGATATCTCATCCATCCTATCCTGACCAAACTGTCAACAGCCAAAGGCATAGGTCTCTTACTCAAACTATTCAGGATGTTGGACCCGGTAACTGCGATAGGCCTTGCGTCATCTATTTTCGCCTTCGTTGATATCAGCGCAAAGCTCGTAAAGGGCTCGATCGAGATCTATGAGGCCAGCGATGGCACCCTGACAGAGAACCGCAGCAGTCAGGTTGTCGCAGTCGCAATGGGAAGATTTGCCGCTCGCCTCGTTATTCAGCAGCCCTCAAAGCCAGGTGATGAAGAGAAAGAATTCGTTGGTCTCGCTACAGAGTGCCACGTTGTCTGTATAGAAATTCTCGATTTGTTGAGGCGAATCAGGCCGAACGACTTATCTTCCAAAAGGCAGAGTCTTTGGGCAGCTTTGAAGCATAAATTTCACGAGGACGAGCGCGAAGAGCTTGAGAAACGACTGGATGCCTATCGTCGTCAGCTCGAGCTGCACATGAGCTTCAAAACAAAGATCTCAGTTGACAAGCTTTCTCAGTACGTTAGGCACAACACCGAGAGTCTGAATCCATTGAAGGCTACAATATCTGAGCTATCGGCGATCGGCATGGATGCCCAAGAGTCAGTCCGTCAGCTATTGGACATACAAAAAACAGCGCTCTATGCTAATATCAACAACCAAGTTCTGGAAAGCCTACAGCATGATGACATGGACAAGAGGTATGAGATGATAGAAGAGGCGCATGAAAAGACGTTTCAGTGGATCTTCGATGTCGACGGAGCCGCTCGGGAGGACAAGGCAGCGGGAAATCAACCCTGATGAAGTTCTTGAGTCATCACCCAGAAACAAAAACACGACTGAATGATTGGGCAAGTTAGTGCAATGTCATGCGGTTTTTGATAAGGAAATACTGACGATATTCAGATGGACAAAAGCTTGTGTTTGCAAGCTACTTCTTCTGGGGACCAGGCTCAGATGATCAAAAGTCGCTTCATGGTTTATACCGTTCCTTGCTGCACAGTGTGCTCAAACGCCACCAGGACCTGATCCCGACCATATTCCCTAGAGCATGGAGAGAAGCGAGGGAGAGCTCTTGGACAACACACGCGAAGATAAACCTCTCAAGAGAGGATATCAATCAGGCGTTTGACCTTTTAGTTGGTAGTGAGGATTCTTGCGCCAACTACAGTTTCTGTTTCTTCGTGGACGGCTTGGACGAATATCAAACCAGAACCCAAGACGATCATATGGACCTCGTCCAGCGGCTGAAAAGCTGGACGGCCACCTTCTCCTCGAGTGTCAAGCTGTGTGTTTCGAGCCGAGAGGAGAATCCTTTCATGATTTCGTTTTCAGAAGCCCAGAGGCTACGGCTTCACACGCTAACACAATACGACATCAAGGCATATATCTTGGAAAGGCTTCCAAGTACTGAAAACCCAAGGGTGATGCAGGCTTTGGCCAAGTATATTGTGGAAAAGGCTACTGGTGTCTTTCTTTGGGTAGCATTGGTCGTCAGGAACATACGGAGGCAATGGCATCTTGAGCTCGAGCCTGCTGAGCTCCGCGAGATCGTCCGTGGTTTCCCGCGCGAGTTGGACGACCTTTATCGGCACATACTCAAGGAGCTCCCTGAATACAGTCGTATTAGGGCATACCAGACACTCGCTATGGTCCCCTTTGTGACTGGCTCGGAAAGCTACATTTATTTGGACTTACTGGCGTACTCTTTCCTTAACGACTACAACCGAAACGAAAGGTTTGCCAGGGAAGATGGGTTCAAGGCAAAGTTATCAAAGGAACAAAAGAAGAAAAGGCGACAGGTCGCCCGAACTAGGCTGAACGGTTGGTGTCGGGGGCTAGTTGACTTCGACAGTCGGGGGAATATTGGTTACGCCCACCGTTCTGTGGCAGACTTCCTCGAAGCTGATGACAACCAAGAGGAAATGGCCGCCTCTTTGAATGGTATTCATCCTGTCAACATTCTATCAGAGCTTGTGCTGGCAAGATGGAAAGTTCAAGTGAGCAACGGTGAGATGATTTCGGGGGGCTTGCCATATGATCTCATGATCTTGCGTCAAAAGCATGACCTTGATCACGAACCATTCCAATTCCTACGCGGCATGGATGCCGTCTTTGAGCCGGAGCTAAAATGTCTCGATGACTCAGCACTTCGTGACATTGAAGTTCATGTACGAGGAGGTACGTGGAACATCGCAAGGCAACATGTGGCGGTTGAACTGAATAACAGGCCTGCTGTTAATACTGGGATACGGTTAGACTTTCCTTTGCTCCTCTCTTCTTCCCATTCCTTGGGACAAATGACTACGTCTTGTGGAGCATTGAGAACGACCCAAAAACTACAGATACTGTATCAAAGATTGTGCTGCTGTTCTATGCTTCTACTCTCGAGCCGACCTATCCAGTTTTGGATATGCTCCTAAAACACAATATCATCAGTCCCGATATGCGCGTTAATCTCATGCCGGATATTGGCATATTCCGGAAGAAAGAGGGATATGTTTCAAGCACACCGAATGAGAGCCACTCGATTTGGCAGTACTTCCTCGTTCGGGAGTTTTATATCTGGTTGGATAGCAATGAGTATGATGTTAATCATCATTTTGTCGGTATTGTCGAGCGGTTTCTTCGAATTGGCGCTGATCATCGGTTTCGATTTTCAATCATGGTCGTTCAGTGGCCCAACATGGTAGGCACAGAACCCGAAACGGAGGATACTTTCACTTTTGGGGACCCCGGTGAGCCAGAGACCCTCTCTTTCAGGCGTAAATGGCGAAATGTCAACAACTCAGGGCGAGACAATCCGGACGAATTTGATGACGCTGTTAGCCTTTATCGCACCTTTTCCAAGGTACGAACTTGGCCATGTGAGCCGAACGGGCCTCGTCGCGAGATATAATTTACAAGGTGGATCTGAGCCATGGGCGATTTCTCAGGCAAAAATGATGTGATGCAACTCGTGGAGGAGAGGGCTCACGACCGGCAGAGTGTTCCAAATGAGCAAGGGAATCAGAACCCAAGTCCTTTGGAGGACGAGGGCCTTGCCATAATAACTACTTCAAGGGAAACAAAAGAAGCTGTAGCTCTTGATGCAGAGCCAACAGTACCTTCGGAGAGAAATACAACCCCGAATTGGTTATATTTATTTGCTGTTATGCTAGGTAAGTGTTTTTACATTAATTCACTTTTGTTTATCTTTGAAAGATTAAAACCACTAATCAACTACATATAAATAGGACTCGTTTTAGTTATCTTTAGCTATGTAACTATGTAATATATAGATACGGTATTTAATATATTATTTAGTTCAAATTCCAGCTGGTGGGTAGGCGTCGTCTAGAGACTAACGGAAATACCCCATTGGGCATGCCCGCCAATCGACTGAGGCGCCCCACTACTTCTTCCGGTGGAACAAATTACCGTAAAGGGAAAAGGAAGCTCGCCGTCATGACTACCAATGGCGTTCTCGCATGAGACTTGGAGAACTTGTTATATAAGGCGTGTGACCCCGAGTGAGTTTCAGGCATCTCATTCATTTATCACTGCTCCTCCAAACAAACTCATCTTTACAGAAATCACCCATCTGCAAAATCATCATGGGTTCCAACACGAACGAGATCACAATCACTCTGCGACAAATCGCCAAGATGATCGACCACTCTCTCCTGCACCCCACCATGACAGACGCCGATATCCTTCAAGGCCTCGCCATCGCCAAAAAGTACGGCGTCGCTACAGCCTGCATCAAGCCATATGCAATCTCAATGGCTAAACAGGAACTTCAGGGCAGTGACGTCTTGATCTGCCCCGTCATTGGCTTCCCTCATGGAAACAGCAGCACTGCCGTCAAGGTCTTCGAAGCTGATGTCGCTACTGCTGTTGGCGGCAATGAGATCGACATGGTCATCAATATCGGCAAGGCACTCGGCGGTGACTGGAACTATGTTGCTGATGAGATTCGTCAAATCAACGATGTTGTTGTCAAGCGCGGAGCTATTCTGAAAGTCATATTTGAAAATGACTACCTGAATGAGGAGCACATTGTACGCCTTTGTAAGATCTGCACGGATATTGGAGTGGCTTTCGTCAAGACTTCGACTGGCTATGGTTTCGTCAAGCAGGAAAACGGCATGTACAGCTACAATGGCGCTACTATTCCTCATCTCAAGATCATGGTAGAGGAATCTGGCAAGGATGTCCAGATCAAGGCTGCTGGAGGTGTTCGCACCCTTGACGATTTGCTACATGTGATGTCTCTTGGTGTTACACGCATTGGCGCCACAGCTACAGTTGCGATTATGGAGGAAGCGGTTAAGAGGGGAATCACTGACCAGCCTACTAAGGTTACATTTAAGCCCATGGCCGATAGCTCAGTCGGAGGATACTGAGACATTCGGGAACCGAACGGAAGTGCTTGGCGTGAGGTTAGGGTTAAGATGTTATCAGGAAATCCACGGCTCAGACCCGACTGACCGTGCGTATCTTAGCGTATTTTCCCTTATCTGATGCGAGGCTAACATAAATTGGCCTCGCATCAACCAATTTAATCTGACCTTTTTAAGGTCTCTTAAACCTCATTTATTTGCTCACTTTGGTGTGAATTAGCTGACCATCACAGATGTACAATAGTTTTACAGTAGATGCTCGGCCGAATACGTCGGATCCGACGGACCAGTCACGGGATACTATAAGCGGTTATCTAACAGGAAAAGAGTAAAACCGAACATTTTCTCGTGATCATCATCGCAACATTCTCTTTCTAACCCGCGGCATCCAGCAATCGTGATGAAGACCAATCGGCGCAAAGTATCCAGGGCCTGCGAGAGATGTCGTAAGCAAAAGCTCAAAGTGAACACACCCTTAACAATGATGGATCAATTGACTGAATGCAACAGTGTGATATCGAGCGCCCATGCACCTTATGCTCACGAGCAAATGTTGAATGCATTACATCAAAAAGTTCAAGATGGAAACCCTATGAAAGTGCACCAATGAAAGAAGCGACAACGAACAATTCAGTCAGAGTTCAACCGGGAGTTACTGTTGGACCTGTTATCGAATCAGCCTGGAATTCCAGTTCGACTGTGAAGCTAGTTGAAGAGGTGAGTAAAGGAAAGGCATGGCCCTGTACTATCTCATCACTAACACATAGTTCAAGGCATTTCAGCAGCATGATGCTACCTCACCTGAAGGCGTTGAATTCTCGGCTCTGCGATCAGAGGCTTGGGCTCAATCTAAAGCCGCTGCAGAAGATTTCACTAATAATATTGTCCAGCCACATATCGCTGAGCGGCCTAAAGACATACAATTACAGCAAGGCAATATCAGGTCCAAGTTATCCGCTGCCGAGAAGGAACTCATGTGTTTATTACCCGAGGTAGAACCCGCGACTCTCTTGGTCGACAACTATTTTGACCGGATCCACTGGTTCATACTAGTTTTTCACCAAGATGATTTCAGAAGGAAGTTCCAGGATCTTTATAATCACAGCACCATTTCATCAGGTCCCAATGCTCCATCGACAAGTATCGGCTTTCTAGCCGTTCTCTTGGCTGTTTTCGCGACCAGCTTGCATCACATCGGTACGCAAGAAAGCAAGCTAAAGTCTTATAATGTTGATCCGAAAGAATTGAAGGACATGATACTAGCAGCCCTTAAATCGAGATTCTTGGACGTTATTTCCAAAGGTTCTCTCGAAGCAGTGCAATTCTGCATTTTGCTAGCAAGTTACTACCTATACCACGGTGAGCCCGGCATGGCTTGGCCACTGTCCGGTTCTGGTTTGCGAATCGCTCAAGCACTCAACCTCCATCGGAGGATCGCGCCTGGAGATCCCAGCGATCAGGTTCCGAACCAGCAGATACAAGACCGGAAGCGGGCCTGGTGGGCAGTCTACGAAATCGATACTTTCTGCTCAATGCTTTATGGATTTCCCCTGGGCTTTTCGGATAGCGATTGCAACGTGGAGGCCCTGGATCCGTATGATGAGTACTCTGGATCAACAAAAGAGTCACGCCACACGAGACATCTATCGTTGTTGTTCTACAAGTGCTCAATGTCGAGGCTGTCGGCCATTGTCAAGTCTGCATTAGTTGAGCTGTACGGAGCTCGGCAGAGTGATCGGAAGAGGAAGGACGATATCAAAGGCCTTTTCGATAAAGTTTTGACTTTAAATGGCCGTCTTCAAGAGTGGCATAGAAGTCTAGCTCCGAAGCTCAGACTTGATGGTCATGACCTTTTGTCGGAAATTCAGGTTTCCCATGACCGTGAAAGACATGGACGAGAATTCGAAGATCATCTGTTCCGCCTGCGGGCACTTTCTCTCAAACTGGCATATGAAAATGCCAGAATTCTTATCCACAGGCCTCTTCTATCATTCAAAATAGCCAGGCCGACCTCGACAGAAACTACCACTTCGAAGAGTGACCCATTTCGTCTGGCGATGCAAGAGTGTAGGGAGGCTGCACTGCAGATATCAAAGGTTGCTTTAACCCAATATCTCCTGGAGGCATCTGAGACATACGCTATAGCTGTTGTGTCACTGCACCTTTTGACCGCGGGCGTGACACTCTGTATTTCGATGACCCTTGATCCTTTGATCTCAAGCTAGGTTGAGGCAAGATCTGGGTTACGGCAGCTAATTCAGGTGCAGATGCTTCTCAAGGATAAGTCGATTGTTGCCGCACAGAGTCTGGATATCACGAAAAGATTGATGGGTCTTGTGATGACCAAAGCAGGCAATGATAGGCTAGAGGCTGAGAATCTAACTAGTGCATATCCAGAGCTCACACAGAGAGACCGAACAGAAAGTCAATGTATGGATCTTACGAGAAATTGGTCTCGACAAACGCCTATGCCACCACGAGTAGACTTGGATTCGCCGCCTACGATGAACGGCAGCATAACTGATACACTCAGCATGAACTTCGCAGATCAGGACATGAACGTATGTGCCGACACTTCATTGAATGACACCATCTTGGAATATGAGCAAGGTGAGCTTTGTTGGCTTCCACTGATTGAAACGCCAGGTATCATAGGTACTAACTATTGGAAACAGCGGCTAGTCGTCTATTCACTGGAGATATCACATATGATCCAAGTGACTCAATTCTGGACAATCCGTTCTTGGAGCAAAATCAAGGCTGGATATGGAGTTGGAACTTTCTGGACTAGGTGACGAAGTATCTGAACGGTGGTTCTTCGACGGTGGGGGTTGAAGCTGGCTGTCCCAAAACACATTAGGGACAGTGTTCACTATGAAAGCGCAAACACATTTTGGCCACGGGGGATAAATCACGCAGAATCGTAGGTGGGATCTATATTGAGTTTCAGTAAATATTTGGGATTGAATAGTATAAAAGAAGGAAGAAGACGACAAGCTATATCAAAGAACAAGGCCGAGGCCCTAGATACAATGCCCTAGCAAGAAGCTATCTGCAGCAAGTTTCCAGCGAATCTAAAATCACTTCAAAACCGCAGCGTCCTTTCTGACGGCAAAGGGATAATCCACATAACCCTCAACATCGCTGCTGTAGAACGTCTTCCTCTCATAAGGGTTAAGTTCCAAGCCTTCCTTGATTCTATACACTAAGTCAGGATTTGCCAAGAAGTTTCTACCGAACATGACCATGATCTCCTTATCGGGATGCTCTTGGTCAATGAGCCTTTCCGCTTCTTTCAGTTTGTACCCGCCAGCAATGAGAAATGGTCCCTTCCAGGGATCATATGCAAAGTCGAGTTTCTCACCGCTGCTGTCTTGAGAGTCTTGACTGCCCGAGACACGAGACTCGATGAAGTGGAGATAGGCCAGGTTCAGACGGCTGGCTTTGTTGATTATGTCTGTGAACTGAGGGATTGGGTCTTTCATGCGCATGCTCTGGAAGGTACTCCATGGACTGAGACGGATACCAACGCGCTCTGGGCCGATAGCTTGGACGACACGTTCCAAGATCTCAGTGATGAGACGAGACCTGTTTTCAATGCTGCCTCCATACTCATCGTTGCGCTGGTTGCTGACGTCTTGAAGGAATTGGTCGAGCAGGTAGCCATTGGCTCCGTGGATCTCAACACCATCAAACCCGGCTTTGATCGCATTCTCGGATGCAATGACGAAGGCCTCGACCATTTCATGAATCTCGTCCAAGGTCATCGCTCGAAGTTTGGCGGGGCTGCCTTCAATCGGAATTGCACTCGGTCCGACAATGTCGATTCCTTCATCTTTCGCAACTTCAACAGTTGCAGCACGACCCATTGCAAAGAGTTGAACGAAAATGAAACTGCCCTTGCGGTGCACCTCATCTGTGATCTCTTTCCAGGCAGAGACTTGCTCTTGGTTCCAGATTCCAGGAGTTCTAGCAAAACCTCCACCAGCAGCAGGGGAGACTAGAGTTCCTTCTGTGATGATGAGGGTACCTGGGATGGAAGCGCGTTGACCGTAGTATTCCTTCATAAGGGCGTTGGGGACACGGTCAATGGTTGCTCGAAGGCGTGTAAGAGGGGCCATTCCAATGCGATGTTGGACTTTGATGTTGCCGATTTTCATAGGCCGGAAAAGGCGTGACTCTGACATGTTGAAAGCGGTTTGTTGCAGTTGTATAGACTGTAGTTGATATGAGTTCAAAGCTGTTAAATGAAGAGTGACTGATGTGAATTCCTTCCACCGTCCGTCCATCTTGCTCTCTTTATATCTGCCAGTTCGGACTGATGACACAAATAGTTTGGAATGGACCCATCATAAGATTACAAGCTGATAGATCTATCTAGAAATCTTCTATATTACCAACCATTCTTTAGTGAAGCGGTGACACATAGACCTCGTGCTATCAAAGCGTAGACTTGTTAATATATGGAAATGAGGTTGTCCTCGATGCAGCAATGACATACTTCCGAAATAGGAAACGAGATGTTGCCCAAGGCGGTTTAGCTGATCTACACCAGGGGAAATGTGGATCCTGCGGTGGACGATTTCTAAGCACCGTCAAGCTTACGGTGAGACGCAGAGAGACGAGGTCGTTCTATGGCGCCATAATACTTGCCAGAAACGCCTACTCATAGATATGCAAGGCCCGGATTCGGGACAAAAAACAGTACGTTGCATGCACTGCAGTCAGTTACTTGCATGTCTACTATGCTAACTGTTGCTAGTGGCGCACTTTCAGTTTATCTCCGTGCCGGCGGCGCCTGATAAGAGTAGTGATAAGGCTACGAAGCGCCTCGCGAGATCACATGCCGTGAAACAGGCATTACAGAAAAAGCGACAACAGCAACAGGCATCGATGCAACACTTTTCTGTGAGAACATTAGATGATGAACGAGAACAAACAAGAAGTATCTGCAGGAGACAATGTTCCAAGCGGACAATTTCATCGCCTGTGTCACTATCAGCAAATCTACTTGATCCCTTCCAAAGTCTTGCCGTCGACTCCAAACGACTACATATTTTACTGAAGGACTGTGAGTTCTCTGACAAACCCTTGGGCACCTTGCTAATGTATCTCAGTCAACGCACGTCAAGCCCCCGAGCCTGTTTTCAGTGTCGAGGATGACTTCCAGAACTTCAAATCGGTCTTTCGATCTGGCCTCGTCGATCCTGCTCTGTTAAATGCTGTGATGCTCTCCTTGGCCTTCACTGCAAATGGCGGGGTCATTAATAAAGAGTGCCTTGTATACCGGGGCCAAGCGATCCAGCACATCAGGGAGAAAATTAGTATGCCCGACAAGGTCGTGTCGGAATCGACGATTGGTGCCATACTGTTACTAGTCGGTGTTGAGGTGAGATCATCGTGTCACTCACTCGTCGGTATGGACGTACTAACTTGCTAGGCACGTCTTGGTGCAACTTCTCAAGTTCAGCTTCACATGGGTGCCATTCAGTACCTCCTCAATGCTTGTGAGCCAGTCGTAGTCAACCTCACCCAAGGCATCAAGCGCGCCATATTCTGGTGAGTAGATCTGATGAAGTCAGGTCATCCGCTTACTCTTTGACAGGCAAGACCTAAACTCATCAATCATGGTCGGATCAAAGCGTATAGTCGACCATACGACCTTTACCGAGCTCCGATGGCAAAGAGACTCAATAGCTCCAGACTTCTTTGAGCTACCGCTGGGCTTCCAAGTACGGTCTCATCTGTTCAGCCAAGAATTCCTGGATACAGTCATAGATATCCATGCCCTCCAGTGTATCCGAAACATCTATCAACGTACTGGCCGTCCAGTCTCATCAGTAAACATCAATAGCCACACAGCACCCATACAATCTCGTCTTCAGGCTCTCCCAAATACTTGCCCGATATCCAAAGCTTGTCATCTCGCAGCGTACATGTGCTCCGTCATGCTGTGCTGCAAAGTCTGGTGCGCTTTAGTAATTCCCGTGAGTCCGCCATGCCACCTCTGGAAGCACTCGTTAACTTGAAAGTCCAATATCACTGCGCAACTCCTCAACGAAATTGAAAAAGTCCGTTTTGAGCCCGTATGGGATGAGCATGCACATTTGTTGCTTTGGCTGATTTGTATTGGCGGAGTATTTGCCCCAGACGGGCCTGTACGTTCAGGTTACACCGCACTTTTACGTTCGACGGGTTTCGAAGGTCCCAGCCTTGACTATTCGTGGTCTGATACAAGCGAGATATTGAACCAGTTCATCTGGTCAGACTTGGCATTTGGATCTTCTGTTAGGAAATTTCTAGAAGAGAGCTCAATGCACGTCATGTAAAATAAATTGATTGAAAATCATGCTTATTACCGAAATATTTAACCATTCTTCTGGAAAAGACCTTATCCACACCAAAATGGGGCTGATGTTCAACTGTTAGTTAGTTCATGCATTCTGGGTACAAATCTTAACAGATTGCTAGGCCAAACCATTAACGTTATGAGGGGCCATGTGCTCAGCATGACGTCACTGTGCTTCGTTTGACGTCTTTGATATCTCAGCAATCGAATTCTATAAGTCCTCTTAATTGAACTCTTCTCAGAAATAACTCATAACTCTATACTCATTCAACTCATATCAAACGATTAATCTGAACGAATTTACGGAAATGGCTGCAAAGAGCGTCTTCATGTAAGGGTTTCCTCCTAATGTCACCGTAAGCTGACGCTGACCCCTCGCTTAGTACAGGCACCACCGGTTTCATTGGAGGTGATGCATTCTACGCATTGCATAAAGCCCATCCTGATTGGAAGTATACCATCCTTGTCCGGAGTGAGGATAAGGGAAAGGATGTACAGAAGCAATATCCTGATGTGAAGTTGGCTATTGGATCTTTGGATGACTCCAAGGTCATTGAGAAGGCTGCTTCTGAGGCCGACATCGTTATTCGTGAGTATAAGCTTTTGCGGTGAATCTTGTATGCAGTAACTGACGAGCTTAGATACCGCTGATAGTTCCGATTACCAAGGAGCTGCCAAGGCTATCGCTGCCGGTCTTCGATCTACCCACTCAAGCTCAAACCCCGGATACTGGATTCACATCAGCGGTACAGGCATTCTCTGCTGGTATGACATGGACAACAAGCGCTACGGAGAAGCTCCTCTTCCCGAACAAGCCTACAACGATCTGGAGGGAGTCGACAAGGTCACCTCGCTGCCCGATACCGCTTTCCATCGCGATGTCGACAAGATTGTTCTCGACGAAGCTGCCAAGGATCCCAGCGCCGTAAAGGTCGCCATTGTATGCCCTCCCACCATCTACGGAACCGGCCGAGGGCCCGCCAACCAGCGAAGTCGCCAGATCCCGGGCTTGACCGAGACAACTCTCGAAAAGGGCTTCGGTCCCATCATCGGTGCCGGCGAGACAGAATGGGACAACGTACACGTCCACGATCTGGCCAACTTGATCGTTCTTCTCTCCGAACGCGCTGCATCTTCTGAGAAGCAATCGGATGAGCAGGAAATCTGGGGCCCAAGGGGTTATTTCTTCGCTGAGAACGGGAAACACAAGTGGAGTCAGATTTCAGCTCTTATTGCCAAGGAGGCGAAGAAGCAGGGCGTTATTTATACTGATGAGACCAAGGTTCTCGATGTTGATGAGGCACAGAAGAAGTTGGGGTTCCAGGCTCTTTCATGGGGATTGAACAGTCGTGGTGAGGCGAAGAGGGCGAGGAAGTTTCTTGGTTGGAAGCCGGTGGGTGAGAGTTTGGAGGAGTGGATTCCTGAGTCGGTGCAGATTGAAGCTAAGAGACTAGATAAGGCCTAAAGCACAGTTGCGTCATCACTGAACGCTCAAATCAATGTCTATATTACTTTGATATCAGCTTTAAGGACCTGATATGTCGATACCAAGTATCCTCGATCTTGAAATCATATCTTTGATGTTATTGGAGTCCAATACTCTGTATTTTAAGTGTTAGGTAACCCTGTACATTCCTATGACATATAAACGCTGTATAGCTGTTTTATGGTAAGTCTGAATATGTACTACAGTAATACATCTTGAAGATAAGAAGATTAACACATATATATACAAGGTTGAACACAATAAGCCATCCACCTTTACACTAGTCCTACTGATTACTCTAAGGTCCAGACCAACATCGGTGTCAAATCTAACAGAGAGCACCCTTTGCGACCAAAGCCCCAAGGCTACCACTCACAAACAACCACAGCTACATGCTGAATCTGCGCAGACTTGTCAAGGTCACGGCAATAAGTGAAGGTGCGCCTGTCCGGATGTGCCCTGCATGAATGTGCCTGGTCACCACACCATAAGGCTCCTGGGTTTCCTGTGCCATCGTTCTTATACTGGCAGTCTCCATCTTGAGTCTTGACATCGTATGTGCCACCAGGAAAGTGGTCGTCTCTCAGAGCATCAATCGATAGGCTAGCAATAGATACGTCGGCATGAGTGGCGAGAGCCGGGTTGAGCGCACATTGCGATGCAGTCCCGTAGTTGGTGGAGTAGAATAGCCAGTTCATTGTGTCGTAGAAGTCTTTGTCATTTGGGACTCCGTGGCGCTTGTTTTCGAGGATGATGTTGAGTGCCTTAGTGGGACCTGCGGGAGGCGCCGGTCCATCGGGCGAAGTATCGTCCTCATCTCCGTCTCTCTTCTCATAGGCTGCGTTGGGGGTGCCAAAAATGCCTTCAAAGTACTTCTCAGTCGCATACCATGCGTAACTGTCAGCTGTAGAGAAAAGAATCAGTTAGTGTCAAATCTTGTAATGTTTACTTGCTGCCTACCATTCTTGGCCGTACGAGCGCGCCAATTCTTGTTTCTGGCGAGTCTTTCCACCATTTTAATCCCATAAGCCTTAACATTCGAGTCGTCATTGAGAAGTTGATCGATAACAATAACTTAAGAATTCCGTCAGCATTTGTAGCTCAATTGCCATTACGACAAGAACCACTCACCGTCATTCGTCGATGCCTCTGCCAGTGCGGTAAGATGTGTCAGCTCGTGAAGTAGAATTTTACCCTTGCCGACCATGAGATTCGGGTTCTTTCTGTCGCCCACTGGCGCCTTTCGGAGATTGTCGACTATTTCCCCCAGAAACTCTTGACCGGGCGCCCAAAAGGGATCGCAAAGAACAATGGTAGACTTCTTGATGGTCGCCTCGGTGGAAAATGCGTAGGCGCCGATAGAGCCAGATGAAGACTGAATCTCATTTTTACATGTAACTTGGTCTTTCGCCTCCCTGTGTTCCTGGTAGACATCTTGGCAAGAAATCTGCATCTTACGCCCATTCTTACTCAGTTCTTCGATATTGTGGAAAATAGCTGTCGACTGGTTAGCTCGTGACGTTCGCAGCCTGAGGCAAAAGGTAGAGGCTCTCACTGTATATGCGGGATATGTCCTCGAATCTTACGTTGATGTCATCTCCAAAGATTCTCGACTCGATCGTACCGGGAGGATTAAACTGTTTTGAAACGCCGGCAAGCGTGACCACATCGGCCCAAGCCTTCTCAATGTCCTGACGCTGAGAATCACTGCAAGCATCAAAACTAACGAAAGGCGTGTCGCCAGGGACATTTTGGCGTGGCTGTATTCCTGTTGGCTTAGCGAGAGTGATGGAAGGTAAACCGAGAAGTAAAAGACCAAAGGCCGCCATTCGAGGCATAGTAGGAGCCATGGCTGTAGAGTCTTGGAAATGATTGATTGTAATGAAGCAGAAGGAGTTGGGTGACTATTGATTATTGCTGGAGGTGATGCGTTTTCTTATATTGACTTCATTGGGTGCATAGTCTCGTTTTCTCTCTATTTCTAAATGATCTGGTCATGGCCGGAAAGGAAGCTTCGCAAAGGATTTTAGTTAATGGATTCTCAATAAAGGATTTGCACAGCCTAGTTTTGTTTATAATCCTACGCAGTTTAAATATAGAGAACTTAAAGAAGCTTAACTTTCTAAATGCAAGGGTATTAAACGGAATTCCGCTCGAGAGGAGATCATGTACACGGATAACCATGTATAATTAAAGTCTAATTGAGATCCTTCTAATATAAAGGATTGGGGCTGCGCAGCGATTACTAAAGGGATCATTTTGGCCTACTGGCTTGAGGCACTCTGTTTGTGCCTAGCATTCTGCCAAGCTGTGTAATAGCTGCTAAAAACATGCATAATTATAATTTAAGCTTGGGCTTTGTACCTACAGAAGGCCAAGTCTTCTCGCATCACATTATGGGTTTAACAAGTGTTTTGCTAGTCTTAGTGGCAGAAAGCCAGGAACCACCACTCGAGCAAGACATTAACTGGAGTTTTGAGGTTATAATGAGTGACTAGAGAGAGATATAAAACACACACAAGAAAACAAGTTGGGGGATAAGATTAAAGCCTCATATCCTCTTTCTCACTGTGCCTTACCCTCAACAGCAACAGACCAGATTTGCTGTACACATCGAAGCCCAGCTTCAAATGCGCCCTGAATCCATCCGTGGGTAAAGCTAGCCTGCTCACCCGCAAAGAATACTCTGTTCTCCCAATCTGGTTTCTGCATGGTATTCAAGAACTTGGTCTTCTGCATCGGACCGAAATAGCAAAATGCACTTCCGCCAGCCAGCTCATCAGCTGGGAAGACTTGCGATGCTCCAGCTTCGAGAAGGTCAAGAGACTTGGCTCCGGGGAAGATCCTGTTCAGGTTCTCGGCGGCGATTTGGATTCGCCGGTCTGGGGAGAGGGATCCGAGGATAGTGGCGTCTTGCTCAAAGGTGTATGCTGCCATGATGACACCGCGGTTAGAATGTTCGAACTGAGTGTTGTCTTCTGTCTTGGGGAACATGGTGTAACGGATAGGAAGATCGCTGACAAGACCACCGTCTAGGCCTTGACCAGCTTTAGTGAAGACCTCTTCCCACCATCTCTTCTTATACTGAAGAAGGATCTTGGTTACTTCCACGTAGCGAACGTCTCGAACTGCCATTTCCTGCATGGGTACGAAGGGCTTTGACTTGGCAATTGTTCGCTGCGCCGTGTACGGAATGGCGAGAATGAGATAGTCCGAGGTGATTGATTTCTTCAGACTGTTGGCCGTGACTTCGTAGGTCACCTTGACCGGAGCTTGGAGAGGGATTTGGGGGTCCGATTGTTCAAGGATACCAATCTCGGTAACTCGAGCACCGTAGATGATATCGTCAACCAGCGATTCTATGAAATATCAGTCAAGGGTATCGTCAATAAAGGCGCAGAAGTGACTCACTTTCTTTTCTATCGCTAGAGACGAAGGCGTTGGGCACAGCATCCATCCCCTCCTGAAGCTGCTTCATGCCCGCCTGTTCGCCACCCTTGTTGCTCGACAAAAAGGCATCCTTGAACGACTCAATGAAGCCGTTCTCAAAGACGACATGAGCATTGCCAAGATCATACAGATTGATAGCATCTTCAGTCCAGCCTGCCTCATCAGTCAAGTAGGATCGTAGCGTGTAGCTATCATACTTCTCGGTGATCGCGGTATATGCCTCCTTGATAGCTTTGACTTGAATCTTCTCGGGAAACGCTACCTCATCAGCGGCCTTTTCATAGGCTTCCCAAAAGTCATCGACAACCCGTGCAACAGCCTCTGTGAACAGCTTGTCGCACGTCTTGCCTTTTTCGCATTTACGGAGACCAGGGAAGAGAGACAGTAGCTTGGCGTCCTCATCTTGCAGAAGCTGGTTGAAACGGTCGTAGGTGAGTGTCTCGCCGTAGCCTGAAATGTAGATGAATTTGTTCTTCATCTCAAAGTCGAACAGCTGTGGCTTTAGACCAAAGTCTTCGATGTACTTGTGTAGTAGGTAGTGATTGGCGGGAATGCGCATGGCACCACCCTCACCATGAAGACCATGCGCGAAAGATGGCTCGCGGAAAGTCTTGACTCGTCCGCCGACTCGTGAAGAGGCCTCAAGAATGGTGACCTTGAACCCAGCCTTCTTCAGCTCGTAGCCAGCACAAAGGCCAGAGACACCAGCGCCGACGATGGTGACCTACTTATCCTTAGCAGGGTATAGTATAGAGATTATTTCTGAGTGCACTTACTGTTGGACAGCCTGGGATCTTCTCTCCAGGCTTTCCTGGTCCATCTTTCATGAGAGCCAGCAGAACATCTTGCAACTGCTCAGACTCGTCGGGGATAGGACGATCTGCATCTCCGATCTTTGACTTGACTTCTTGAAATAGGGTCCTGGAGCCATTCTTTTTCTGCTTCTTGCACGCGATGAAGTAGCTCAGAAGTGGGAGGGTGCTCTCGGAATGAATCTCACAAGTGAGAAACTCATCCGTGGCGAGGTCAAGTGTTGCGGCCATGTTTCCTTGGGGATGTAGTATGAGAGTGTATTTGACTTTTGGTTGCTTGCTTATGTCTTCAGAGAAAGGCAGTCGCAACTATTTGCTTTATGTAGTATTCGCTTCGCGGTCAATCGAAGCTGGAGCTGGGTCTTGGTTGCGCAGGACAGATGAATCATTGGCGGCGCCACTCAAGTGGCTGGCTGGAATTCCTGCAATTCACTATCACATTACTCCCAAATTCTCAATCACAAACATATATGCCCAGGATCGTAAGAAGATATCACATTGCATACGCCACGAGATGCATACGGACGTGAAAGCTGAAAGGTATGTGATAGAGAAAGGGTACGTGGCGTTCTAGACCCGAGCTTGGTACAGGATAGCCCAGTCTGTGGCTAGCTGAGCATGGCTATCTAAACATTTTAGGATTCCCATTTCGTGACGCAGGTTGTAACTACCTTCGTATCAGCTTAATTGCTTAGTTTATCACTCTGCGGGTGAGGTGATTTCCCCTCAGTTGCTGGCGGTTCCCAGAACAGAACATCCACAGCTCAAATTACGAGCGCTTGTCCCAATTCGGGATTTCAGCCCCCGGGTGCTAATTGAACGCCTGAGACATGCAGTTTATTGCCAATATTTCACGTCAGGCGGAGATACCTGATAGACTTAGTGGGAGCCTGGGTGCCATTGCGCTCCAGCGGGAATTCAAGCGCGAGAGTGTTGTACTCGATATGATTCTTGTCTTAGTTGTTCTGAAACGATGGAGGACTTGCTCCGGATCAAGTGTCTTATCTGAGCTTATCTTATCTTGCTATCTCTTATCGGATAATATCTTATCTTAGATAAGAGTTCAACCTCAGTCTTAAGTGCGTGCAGTACAATTAACTGCAAAATCTATACAAAAGAGAATAAAAATTCTAAAATCTTAGTTAATCATTGAATAAGTAGTTAACTATTATATTATTAACTAATCCTGGGGGGCACACAATAGGTCAATGCAAACTTCTTTCTTTTGAGTACGGTCACCACTCGAGAATTCTTCCCTCGTTCCGCTCTGCAGTCTATCAATGAAGGTGATAACGCGATCAGGATCCTCAGCACTCGCAGCCATCGCTACATATCAAGTTACCCTGTATCTTTCAGCATTGCCATGATGACTAATAAGTTGGGCGACATTAATGATCGTCACGTCAATTAAGCGTACGAGTTAGCTGCCACAAATTCGCCAGTTATCGGCATATTCTTTCCTTTTTCGCATTAATGATCTGAGAATTCGGCAACGAAATGCCCGGAGTAACAACCTCCGACGCTTCGCCCGCTGCCGGTCCAATGCCCCCATCGGCTCCGTTTGCCCCGAACTAAGAACATTGGTCACGCTCACGTGCGGAGATTTACCCTCTAACCAAACCGAGCGCAAAGACCCCATGGCACGTTGACGAATCTGGGGTAGATCCGGGGTAAAAACGCGCAGCGGGCATCGGCCCAAGCCTTCCCCCACAAGCAAGTTTTGGGGTTGATTGAATGGTACGAGTTCCTCGGTTCATCTACCGGAGAGGGAAATGTCACTGCCAACCTTGGTTCCAACCCCACAAAGTGAGATTGATAGATATAAAGGACTGTGGGGATCGTCAAAACGAAACACAAACACCAGACTCAACCATCTTTACTTCCACTTGAGTCAAGTCTGCTTCCCTCCAAGATGTCGAAGCAAGTTGCCGAAGAAACTCACCTCCCCGACGCTGACGCCAATGACTTTCAAGGTCTCGTCCTCGCCGATGTCATCCCCCGGGATCGCAAGCCATGGTACTCCGACTGGACACTATGGAAACTCAACCTCCTCCTCCTCAGCGGTCTTCTGACCCAAACCGCTACCGGTTTTGACGCGAGCATGCTCAATGGAGCGCAGTCGCTACCGCAATGGCAGTCATATTTCGGCGAGCCCAAGGGAACGCGTCTTGGCGCTATGACGTTTGGACCCAACGGTGGTGTTCTCATTTCGATCCTTATCTCATCCCAACTTTGTGATTGGCTTGGACGAAGAAAGCCCATCTTTATCGGATCGATTACTATCATTGTAGGCGCGATTGTTCAGACTTGCTCGTATAACTATGGCATGTTTGTCGCTTCGCGCTTCATCATCGGTTTCGGTCTCGGTATTGTTTCTACTGCGGCGCCTCCTCTCCTCTCCGAAGTTACATACCCGACGCATCGTGGAAAGATGACATCTTTCATGATGGTCTCGTGGCCACTTGGTGCTATCATTGCTGCTTGGGTCACGTACGGAAGCTTCCAGATGCAGAGCTCTTGGGCATGGCGTCTTCCCAGTCTTCTTCAGGGCGCGTTCTCTGTTGTTCAGGCCTCGTTGGTCATGTTTGCACCTGAGTCTCCTCGATGGCTCATCTACAAGGGTCGATACCAGGAAGCTAGGGATATTCTCGTCAAGTGGCACGGCTACGGAGACCCCAACTCGAGACTTGCGCGATTCGAGATGGCCGAGATCACAGCGACTCTAGAGATCGAGAAGGTCCAGAAGAAGTCGCGCTGGGCTGAGTGGATCTCCACTCGCGGCAACTGGCATCGATTCTTCCTTTCTCTGTACATCCCCGCCATGTTGCAGTGGTCTGGAAATGCCCTCACCTCGTACTATCTCTCCAAGGTCCTCAACTCCATCAATATCACCGACCACAAGACCCAGCTTCTTCTCAACGCCGGTCTCCAAATCTGGGGTTTTCTGTCAGCTGTTGTTTTCGCCACCATGATTGACAAGTTTGGCCGACGCAGACTCTTCCTTGTTGGTATGTCAGGTATGGGTGTATCATATATCATCTGGACAATCTGCTCTGCCCGCAACCAACAGGAGAACTTCGAGCACATTGGCTACGCTGGTGCGGTTTTGGCCATGATCTTTGTATTCTCATTCTGGTACCACGCCTGTTCTCCCATTGGAGCCACTTATATCATGGAGGTCACACCGTACTCGCTCCGTGCGAAGGCATCTATGTTGTACCAGCTCACTGGCAACTTGGCCGGTGTTTATAACGCTTTCGCCAACCCTGTTGCTATGGAAGCCATTGCTTGGAAATACTACATCGTTTGGTGTGTCGCGATTGCTGTCCACTTGACTTTGATCTTCTTCTTCTTCCCAGAGACCAAGGGCTATTCTCTTGAGGAGGTGGCAGAGATCTTTGATGGACCCGATGCTCCTGTTGGTGCGAATGCGATTGGCCAGAAGAAGATGGATGACATGGCGATGCACAAGGAATGAGAGGCAAATAACTTTGGGGTTTGATGTTCTAGTAGAGGGGGCCTGTGGCGTAACAGTTAGGCGTCACTGGCTGACTAAAAGGCTGACCTCGGGGGCAAGAAAATACTGAACCTTGATATAGGTTGTTAAAATAAACTTGGTAAAGAATATCCTAAACTTATATAAGTTTACCTAAATCTTTTTATTATCTAGGATTAAGATCCTGAGTTTTCTTTCCTCCACTAGGCTACCTAGTCAGCCTTTTAATCAGCCAGTGACGCCTAACCGTTACGCCACAGGCCCCCAGGGCAGAGGCATGAGGTAGAAAGGAAGTGAATTGACTATTACGAGCTACTGTCCTAGCCCAGTGACTACCATCGCCACAGGTATCGGAATGACACCGAGATCCCCCAAGATAACTAAGTTACGCAAGGAAAAGGTTACAAAAAGAAAAGTTTCACCCAGACAAGCTCTCCGCCATCTCTCGCCCAATCATACCATGTGTTACCATTATAGTGCCGCAGTCGTAGTGGGAAAGAAAAGTGCGTTGTTGAGACAGGTCACAACAGCGTCTCCGCTACCCTGAGTAACGCTCAAGCAATCTTCCGCCGCTCCTTCTCCGAATGGCCCAAGAGCACTGTTGCAGGCACCAAGGTTCAGGGCGAGTTGAAAGGTATTCTGCCCAGCGAGGCTGGTACAAGCCGCTGGGAGCGTCGAGATACACGTCCCAGTGAGGGCATTGTTAAGACAATTAACGACAACCGAGCCGGATGTGAAGAAACCAACGCCGGACGTAAAGCAAGACGGCACGGTGCCTGTGTTGTAATTGCCGAGTGCTGTTCTACAAGCAGGGGCGGATATACCGATAGCGACGGAACCAGTCAAAGTGCCAAGGAACGCGCAATCTTCAGGCATCGTGAAGCAGGTCGGCTGAGGGGTTGGCGTAGGCGTAGGCGTGGGAGTAGTCGTAGGCTCATCGCAGAATGGAAGGCCAGTAACGGTACTTGAGCCGGACGCAAGGCCAAAAGCAATCTCAAGACACTCAACAATGCTGGTACCTGTTGTACTGCCAGTGATGTCACCAGTAGAAAGACATGTAGCAGCACTTCCAACGGCAAAGGGACCGAGAGCAACAGCACAAACGGCAACATCGGCGACAAGCTCAAGACCATTGGCGTTTTCCAGATCTGTACAAGCATCGGGAAGTGTTGTGATGCAGCGCTCTTCCAAGGCATCAATGACACAGTTGAAGATACTCAAACCAGAAGAGCCAATGATGGGGGTGGTGGCGAGACAGGAGGCTACGTTGCCAACGGCATAGGGTCCGAGGGCAACAGTACAGACAGCGAGGACAGGGACAAGAGCTAGACCGTTGGTAGTCTCGAGTTGTGCACAGGCAGCGGGGAGAGCCACGGCGCAAGAACTCGAAACGTTTGGCGAAGGGATACACTCAGTTGCAGAGGAAGTCTGGGGTTCGGCAGTGGTTGGGCTTGCGGAGGTTGGGGCTTCGGTTGTAGCAGGCTCAGCGGATATCTCTACGACGGATGAGGTGGGCTCGGCGCTGGTCTCGGGGGCAGCGGAGGAGGACTCGGGAGTAGATGTCGCGGCAGGGGCTGAAGAGGTATCGGCTGCGCTGCTGGTAGGCTCAGTGTCGGCAGAAGATGTCTCAGCGGGCTCGGAGGACGTGGCTGGGGCAGATGAACTCTCAGCCTCTGAGGAGCTGGCTGGAACATCACTGGAAGTCGCAATAGGAGCGTCAGAAGTGGTCGCAGCTGGCGCTTCGGAGGAGGTCGCAGGTGCGGATGAACTAGCTTCTTCAGAGGAGCTGTTGGCGGGAGCATCGCTCGACGTCTCGGCAGGAGCGCCAGAAGAGGTCTGAGACGGAGCGTTAGAAGATGTTTCGACGACATCTGAGGTAGCCGGTGAGGAGGACTCGTCGACGGGCGAAGAAGTAGTACTAGCGACAGCCTCGGAGCTGCTGGTAGGTTCGGTGCCCGCTGAAGATGTCTCAGCTGCGTCAGAAGATGTGGCCGCAGAGGATTCTCCAGAGTCCGTAGCAGTGCCAAACGTCTCAGTGGGTTCTGAGGACTCAGGCAAAGAAGATGAAGTTCCAGAGGATTCACCAGCGGTAGCCGCAGTGCTAGAAGTCCCCGAGAGATCATCGGTTGTCGCAGAAGATTCACCAGAAGTTGGCTCAGGTCCAGATGAAGAGGCCGCTGAAGACTCTTCACTGGCCCCAGAAGTGGCAGACGCTGAAGCAGTCTCAGAACCAGAGCCTGAAGAGATCTCTGAGGGAACGCCCGAGGTACCAGAAGACTCACCAGCATCAGACGAGGAAGACTCAGCAGGAGGAGCAGATGTGTTGGAACTCTCAGAAGGAGCACCAGAGCTAGAAGAAGCATCAGGTCCTGATGAGGTAGTGGCGGCACCCGAGTCAGTAGATGAAGCACCGGTGGTCTCAGAACCGGGACCGGAACAGGTCTCTGCGGGAATACCAGAAGACTCTCCAGCAGCAGAAGAAGACTCTCCTGAGTTGGAGGAGGTGTTGGAGCTCTCGGAAGGAGTACCGGAAGTGGAAGAGCCATCAGATCCTGATGAAGTGTTCAAAGGCTCTCCAGCGGAATTAGAAGTCTCTGTTCCAGCTCCCGATGAGGTAGTAGCGGCACCTGAGTCAGAGGTTGAAGAGCCGCCGGTGGCAGGGGAACTAGAACCAGTAGATGTATCAGGGCCTGATGAAATGTCAGTGATCTCTTCAGAAGATGATGGTGAGCTAGAGATCTGTGTAATGAATCCAGATGAGGTGAAAGTCACGAAGGTTGGTCCAGTGGTACTATCAGATGTGGCCCCGAGTCCAGTAGAGGTAGTCTCCGAGCCAGAAACAGTTGAGCCTCCTGATCCAGTCGAAGTGGTGTCTGCACCGGCTCCAGTGGAGGTTGCCTCTGGACCAGAACCCGTTGAGGCGGTTTCTCCACCAGAGCTAGACGAAGTCTCAGTTGCAGGTCCAGTTGAAGAACCTCCTGGACCGATAGAGGTACCACCGGTAGAAATAGGGACGCCGGTACTGTCAGTCTCTTGAGCTGAAGCCGAAGAAGATGCACCTGGTCCAGAAGATGAAGTAGCGCCAGTAGGCTCAGAGGTACCAGAGCTTGCAGATGAGGCATCAGGTCCAGCGGATGATGTCTCCGAGCTGAGCTCTGATGAAGAGGCTCCAGAGGGAACTCCAGTCGAAGACCCTTCAGATCCTTCAGATGCACTGGCAGTCGAAGCGAGGGTGCCGGTATTGCCTGACTCCCCAGCAGAAGTTGAAGAAGAAGCAACTGATACCGCTGGGGTGGTGTCCGAGCTGAGCTCAGATGAAGAAGCTCCAGAGGGAACACCAGTTGAAGATTCTTCGGAACCACTAGAAACACCGGCGGTCGAGGCAGGGGTACCAGTGTTTGACTCCTCAGCAATTGTCGACGAAGTACCCGAGGTCTCCAAGCCAGTACCAGATGAAGTACCGCCAGTGGATATTCCTGTCGAAGAGCCTTCAGAGCCATCAGACGTGCCAGCTGTAGAAGCCGGGGCCCCAGTACTTGACTCCTCTCCAGCGGTTGAAGGAGCACCCGATCCTGCTGAGGAGGTCTCAGAGCCGGTGTCAGAGGATGTAGCATCACCAGAGGGAACACCAGTTGAAGATTCTTCAGAGCCGTCAGTGCCTGTAGAGGTAGGGGTACCAGTATTGCCAGTCTCTGTAAGTGAAACAGAAGAAGCACCCGAACTCTCCTGGGGTGCGGAACCAGAGGTACTGAAGGAAAGCTCGGAGCTACCAGTAACAGAAGCTGGCAAATCATCCGATGTAACTCCAGTTGGAGATACTGTAGAGCCACTGGAAGTGTCGCTCGCAGAACCAGAGTTGACATCGGTGAAGGAATCAGAGGTTGAGGACTGGGGAGAAGAAACATCTGAACTTTGCTGGGAAGGGGAATCGGAAGTGCTTGAAGCGCCAGAGTCGGAGCTTCCGGGGGAAGACGTTGACTGACCTTGAGAACCATTAGAGGTTGATGAAACACCCGAGCCCTCGCTAGTTCCGGTGGCTCCAGGGGATACAGTTGAAACAGGCGTGGGCTCGATCACGATCACGGTACCGATAGGATCAGTTCCAGATGGTGCCAGAGTTATACTTGTTCCTATTGGACCACTACCTGTAATGGTGGTGTAGGGACCAGTGAAGGTAGAACCGGGTACGGATGTCGAGGGCTCGAGGATGATGACGGTGCCGATAGTATCTGTGCCTGATGGTGGAAGCATCAAGGTAGAGGTACCCGTAGCGGTACCTGTGTTGACGCCAGTGATTGTGGTGAAAGGCCCAGTAAAAGTCGAGGCAGGAGCTGAAGTCGAAGGTTCAAGAACAATGACAGTTCCGATGGTGTCGGTTCCTGTTGGGGGCAGAGTGATGGTGGATACCCCTGTGCCTGTACCTGTGTTGATACCTGTTATGGTGGTATAAGGACCTGTGAATGACGAAGCAGGGACTGATGTTGATGGCTCAAGCACGATGACGGTTCCAATGGTGTCAGTTCCTGAAGGTGGGAGAGTAACTGTTGAGGCACCTGTGGCGGTACCTGGGCTGACACCAGTTATAGTGGTGAATGGGCCAGTGAATGTTGACGCAGGTGCTGATGTTGAAGGCTCTAACACAATGACTGTGCCTATGGTATCTGTTCCAGATGGAGGGAGTGTGATGGTCGAGGCTCCAGTCGCAGTGCCTGTGTTGACACCAGTGATGGTCGTGTAGGGTCCTGTGAAAGCAGGAGCTGAAGTTGATGGCTCCAACACAATAACGGTGCCAATAGTGTCGGTTCCAGCGGGCGGTAAGGTGACGGTCTGGGCACCCGTAGCTGTGCCTGTGTTCACTCCGGTGATAGTAGTGAATGGGCCTGTGAACGTGGTTGGGGTAGCAGCTGTAGATGGCTCCAGGACAATCACGGTGCCAATTGTATCTGTACCAGAAGGTGGCAAAGTGACGGTCTGAGCTCCAGTCGCTGTACCAGTGTTCACGCCTGTGATGGTAGTGTAGGGCCCGGTGAACGCTGAAGCCGATTTCGAGGATTCCAAGACAATGACGGTACCGACAGTATCTGTACCCGAGGGCGGGAGAGTCAGAGTAGCTGGGCCAGTTGCAGATCCCGTGTTCACACCCGTAATGGTCGTGAAGGGTCCAGTGAAAGTGGTAGGTGCAGCTGAAGTTGAAGGCTCCAAGACGATAACAGTACCGACTGTATCCGTGCCAGAAGGAGGCAGGGTCAGAGTAGAAGGGCTAGTTGCAGTTCCCGTGTTGACGCCTGTAATAGTAGTGAATGGGCCTGTAAAGGTTGTTGGGGCTGCAGAAGTAGAAGGCTCTAGGATGATGACTGTGCCGACTGTATCTGTACCACTAGGAGGGAGGGTTAATGTGGAAGCGCCAGTTGCTGTGCCAGTGTTCACTCCAGTAATCGTCGTGAAAGGTCCAGTGAAGCTGCTCGCTGGGGCTGAAACAGACGGCTCCAAGACAATCACGGTACCGGTAGGGTCATTACCAGAGGGAGGCAGAGTCAGAGTGGAGGCGCCAGTTGCAGTTCCTGTATTGACACCCGTAATTGTTGTGAAGGGACCAGTGAAGGTCGTATGAGTGGAAGGCTCCAATACAATAACGGTGCCAATGGTGTCCGAGCCAGAGGGAGGCAGGGTAATAGTAGAAGCTCCAGTTGCAGTTTCGGTGTTAACACCGGTGATGGTGGTGAATGGTCCGGTGAAAGGCCCAGTGGCACTGGCGCTTGTTGAAGGCTCAAGCACGATCACAGTACCAATGGTGTCAGTACCGGAAGGAGGCAAAGTAACCGTAGAAGATCCAGTGCCAGTGTTGACGCCAGTGATGGTCGTGAAGGGACCCGTGAAGGTTGTGCGAGTTGAGGGCTCGAGGACAATCACAGTGCCGACTGAGTCAGTGCCAGAGGGAGGAAGAGTCACAGTTGAGGCACCAGTTGCAGTCCCAGTGTTCACGCCGGTGATAGTAGTGAAAGGCCCTGTGAAGGTCCTGGTTGTTGAGGGCTCTAATACGATCACAGTGCCGATAGTATCGGTACCAGAAGGAGGCAGGGTAACTGTGGAAGAGCCAGTGCCAGTGTTAACGCCAGTGATAGTCGTGAAAGGTCCAGTAAAAGTCCTGGTTGTTGACGGCTCAAGCACAATGACAGTACCAATCGAGTCAGTTCCAGAAGGTGGCAAGGTCACAGTAGAAGCGCCGGTGCCTGTGTTAACACCCGTGATTGTTGTGAAAGGTCCAGTAAACGTCTTGGTCGTGGATGGTTCCAGCACAATGACAGTGCCAACCGTATCGGTGCCTGAGGGCGGAAGTGTGACGGTCGAGGAACCAGTACCAGTGTTGACACCAGTGATGGTAGTGAAAGGGCCGGTGAAGGTCGTGCTTGAAGGAGGGCCAATAACGATAACAGTACCGCTTGGGTCACCACTTGAAGGAGGAAGGGTGACGGTGGTTGGGACGGGACCAGCCCCTGTGATTGTGGTGAAGGGACCAGTGAAAGTGCTTGAGGGCGCAGTGGAAGAAGGCTCAAGAATGACAACAGTTCCAGTAGAGTCGGTACCCGAGGGTGCCAAAGTGAGAGTTGCAACACCAGTGCCAGTGTTAATTCCAGTGATGGTGGTGAAGGGACCTGTGAAGCTAGAGGCAGGAGCGGTAACCGAAGGCTCGAGGATGACAACCGTGCCGGTTGGGTCAGAGCCAGATGGGGCCAGAGTGAGAGTTGCAGTCAGACTTCCCGAGTTGACGCCAGTGATGGTAGTGAAGGGGCCAGTGAAGGTGCTTCTGGGCCCGGTTGTGCTAGGCTCAAGGACGATGACAGTACCTACCGAGCCTGTCCCAGAAGGAGGAAGAGTAACAGTCGTGCCCGATGAGCCGGTGTTCACTCCAGTGATAGTTGTGAAGGGACCGATGAAGGTAGTCGGCTTCGATGTTCCACTGGGCTCGAGGACAATGACGGTACCTGTAGGGTCCGAGCCTGAAGGGGGAAGGGTAACAGTTGAAGCGGCGGTGCCAGAATTGACGCCTGTGATTGTGGTGAAGGGACCAGTAAAGGTCGTCCGCTGCGCAGTTGTGCTTGGCTCAAGGACAATAACCGTGCCGACACTGTCAGTGCCTGAGGGGGGAAGTGTAACTGTAGTTCCAGCAGAACCAGTATTGACTCCAGTGATGGTAGTGAAAGGGCCTGTAAAGGTGGTCTTCTGAGCACTGGTGCTAGGCTCAAGCACAATAATCGTGCCGATAGAGTCGGTACCAGAGGGGGGGAGTGTCACGGTCGTACCAGCAGTACCAGTGTTGATACCAGTAATGGTGGTGAACGGACCAGTGGAGGGACCCTTCGAAGTGACAGAGTTGGGATTGGGGACACTAGAGGAAGCATGTCCGGATCCAGGAGATGTAGTCGTAGGTCCAATAACGATAACAGTACTAGTGCCATCCGTGCTAGATGGTAAGATAGTGAGAGTCGTTGCCGGAGACTTACCTGTGTTGGTGGAAGAGGGCTTGGAACCAGGAGATGTTGGATCAATCACGATGACAGTTCCAACACCACCAGTACCAGAAGGAGGGAGTGTCACAGTGGTAGCCTGAGATCCCGGCCCATCCGCAGTGATAGTCGTGTATGGACCAGTGAAAGTCTTGCTTTGACTACCAGAAGGAACAACCACGATGACAGTTCCGCTAGGGTCATTGCCTCCAGGGGGGAGAGTCAAAGTGGTTGGGTGACTTCCTGCAGGTCCATTGTTTGTAATAGTCGTATACGGGCCAGTGAAGGCCGGGCGTGTGCCACCGGAGCCACCCGATGGGTTGACTATGATAACGGTTCCGGTGTGATCATTGCCAGAGGGGGCTCGGGTGATCGTAGTGGGGTTCGATCCGGGGTCGTTACTAGTGATGGTCGTATATGGACCAGTAAAGTACGGTTCCGGGTTACTAAAAGCAAATTATCAAAACTAGTCTCCCCAAGACTCGAATATCGGATGCACTTACCCAGTGATGTACCTAGTCGAAGTCTTCGTGATAGTGAATGTAGTGACCAAGGTAGTAGGGGCACCAGTGATAGGAATTGTAGTCCCATCAATAGTAAGCACCGTGTTACTAGGGAACACAGCACTGATACTGACAGGCTGAAGCCCAACGATGACTTCAGGTTGGACCTTTACGATAGAGACCCCATCAGGGCACTCCTCCGTAGGTCGAGCTTGGGTAGCTGAGCCCAGGAGCAGAAGCTCAGGGATGAGCTGACGAAGACGCATAGTCGAAGCGAATGACACCCAAAACGACTGTTGTAACAAAGAGATGAAGAAAGAGAGTGGTGGTGATAGATATCGAGAGTTCTAACTGCAGAAGACTCTGATATTTATGGATAAGGTTCTGAATAAGGGAATGGAGAACATCACGAGTGAGTTCCCTAAAGCGAACATATCGCAAGAATGGCATGATCAAGCCCGCAACTAAGTTTTGTCTTGTTGAGTTATTCTCTAAGCATCTGGCCAAGGGCGAAGACATACCGTCAGGAATGTAAAGATAGTAAACCTTTGAAGTGAAGTTATTTTCAGCTAACCTCGCTTAGAAGCTATATCGAGGATAAATCAACCGTATTCGATATTCTCTCGCTTCATAACGCCACTGAATTCCTCAAATGTCATGATATCGTATCTCCCTCTATCTGCTTTAGGCATCGTAAGGTCTTGGGATGGTGTTGAGGGGGAATCTTTTGGTTGACTCGTTGGTGATGATTCGAGAGGGTCTGAAGTATAAGTCATATTAACTCTGCCCTAGTTAAGACAAAGTCGTTACCCGCGGGATCTTAATATGGGCGAAAGTAGATATAACAGGGGTTTGATAGGATAGGAGTTGTCTTGAGGGAGAGGTTGTGTAACGATCCCCGTTGGTAGGAAGGGCATTGCCGAGACAGACCTTCTACATCCGGTTATGATTTTCAGCTGGTCGTGCCCGTTGGCAGTTCCAATCATTGTCTAGAATAGACGAGTTACAAACCCAATCCAGATAGTCGGTTTAGAAAGACATCGATCCTCACTCTAGTTGCTTAGAACTGGATGTCATGATAGTATCACGAATAGGGTTTAAAATACCCAGCCCATGGGTATCTATAGGTACCCATTTAACAGGGGTATATACCTAGAGATACCCATTTTAGATGCCTACCTACAGGCAGGTACCTAGATAGGATAATTATATAGATATAGGTACTTATAGGTAAAGATTAGTTATAAATTAATATCTAGATAAAAATTTAAATTACTTATAATATATATTTTTAATTTATAGCAATTAGATATAATAATTGCTTTAAATTAGTAGTAAATTAGTATCTTATAAGCCTTTACTCCTAGTACTCTAATAAATCCCTTAAGAAAAAACATTAAAACTATAGTAGCTTAGTTATTACCCTAGACCTAGTTCTCTAGTATACTCTTATATGCATCTTTACTACCATTCTGTAGCTCTTAATTAGGCTTATCCTTATTTCTATTCTGTATCTCTTAATTAATCTTATCCTTATTTCTATCCTGTATCTCTTAATTAATCTTATCCTTACCTCTATCTTGCATCTCTTAATTAAATATAGCTTTATCTTTATTTAGCTTATTAAGAGCATTTTTAAATCTAGCTACTAGATCTTCTAGATTAACTTATATTTTAGACTTTTTTTATTTATCTTATTGCTATTTCTGTATTTTAGTATTCTTAGTAGTATATACTTAAGCTTTAATATATTTATCCCTTTTATAAGCTTAAATTTCTCTTAATTCTACTTAATCTTATATATACTATATTACTTAATTTTCCTTAATATTAAAAAATAGAAGTAACTTAATAGTATTTAGATTAATTATTTACTAAAGGTAATTATTTATAAGGTTTACTATAGTATACTAAATGTAATAGTATATTTATATATTCTTCTTTTAAATAGTCTTATAGCTAGTATAAGTAAATAGAAGATTAATACTTAAATTTAAAATTAATTAATATAATTAATTACTATATAAGATTATTATAAATAATTTACCTTTAAAGAGCTAGTATATAAAAGCTTTAATTGCTTCTTTAAAAGTACTAATAGCATTAAAGGTAATATAAGTAGGAGCTATAGTATAGTCTCTAGTTATATTAAATATAATTTTATAAATAAGGTAGATAAAGGGGGTATATATAATAGTAGGCTTATTGCTCTTAAGAATTTAGATTTTATAGTCTTTTATCTAGCAATTTATAATAGTATTAAAGAAAAGAATTATAATATAAATAAACTACTTACTAAAAGTAGTAATAAGACCCTTAAGGTAAGATTTCCTTTTTAGTACTTAGGCTTTATATATACTTTTTTAAGGCGCTTTACTAGTAATAGACTTTTAAGGTTATTTACTAGTAATAGACTTTTAAGGTTATTTACTAGTAATAGACTTTTAAGGCTATTTACTACTAGTAGTCTTTTAAGCTACTTATAGGAAAGGGCTTTAGCTACTAGTTATTTTAAGTAATTAAGAAATTAAAAGTAATTATCTTAATAAATTACTATAAGAAAAAGAGACTAAGGATAAAAACTCTTAAAATAAAGAAAAGAAGAATTAGAAATTATAAAATTTAAAAGGTTATATAGTATTAAAATTTAAAGTATAAGCTTAGTAGAAGTAATTATCTTAATTAATTATTATAAAAGGATTAATTAAAAAGGCTATAATAAAAAGAAATATTAAATTTTACTTAAAACTTATAAATTCTAAAATTTAAAGAGTTTAAAAGGTTAAAGTTAAGTTAGTATTAAGATTTAGTCTTTTAAGTAATAAGTCTTAGTATAGTAATTTATTATAAATTTTAAGCTAATTAAAAGAGAGTATTTTGCTAATTATTACCTATTTAAGATTAATACTTTAAATTTAGAATTTATTTTTTTATTTCTATTATAGTGCTAGAAATCTTAATTTTCTCTTAAACTTATCTCCCCTAAACCCTTAATTTTTTAACTTTTAAGATATAATTGCCTTTAGCTATAAGGATATTAATTTTTATACTTTAGCCTTTATCTTCCTTATATATTATAGTAAGAGCTACTATTTTTTAATTTTTCTTAGAGTAGAAAAAATGAGTAATAAAAGCTAAAGTAAAGAGCTTATTTATACTTATAGTAATTATTTAAGCTAATCCTCCTAAGGCATCTGCCTAGTAGGCTATTATATAAATAAAAGCCTAAAGAGGATTTATTAATAAATCCTTATATAAAGAAAGCCTATACTAGAATAGATATACTTCCTATAAAATGCTATAAATATAAGACTATAAAGAAGAACTTTAATTAGCAGTAAAGTTACTTAAAGACTAAACTTTACTAATATATAGATTATCTTAATACTAATAAGGTAATTAAAAAAGCACTTAAAGATACTGCTTTTAATAACTATAGTATAAATTAATAAGTATATTTTATTTACTAATATTTAAAGGCTAATTTAAAGTAGTATTAAAAAGGGTAAATATTATAATCTCTTTAAAGATAAAGCATTTATAGTATTAACTTTTAAGGCTAGTAAAATCCTATAAGATAATAATAATCCTCTTTAAGAGGATATTAATAATCTTACTAAGGAGAATAATTACTAGCTTGCTTCTATTAATAAAATGCTTAATTAAAATAAAAGTTAAGCTATAGTCTTATTAAAAACTAATAAATAGATGTTGTACAGAAAATATAAGCCCTGTTGCCTTAGACCCCTAGTGTAGGGACCTTACATTTTGTAGGTCTTTGGCACAGTGGTTTAGTTCAACAGTTATGAGCCCGGGAGGCCCGAAGAGAGGCCTGTAACTTCCGATCGCGCAGATCACCTGTTCGAACCCCGCCTATACGTGAATAAGAAAAAAGAGTGCAAAAGCAAGGACTGAGTCACTAAAACCCCGGAATAACATTTCATCCGGAAGATTCCGTATAAAATGGGGGGTGTGTTGTACAGAAAATATAAGCCCTGTTGCCTTAGACCCCTAGTGTAGGGACCTTACATTTTGTAGGTCTTTGGCACAGTGGTTTAGTTTAACAATAGATTAAATAGTAAAAGATTATAATATAAAAATATAATATTTTTAAATTAATTTAAGTTAATTATTTAAGCTAATTTTAAAATTTATATAACTTATATTAAGTAGCTAATAATTGCTATATTATATTCCTTATAAGTTAAATGTAATAAAATTATAAACTACCCTTAAAATGTTAAGTATAAAATTAATACTATTTAAACTAAGTTTAAGTTCTTTAAGTAAGTATTTATAGTAATTACTTACTTATAATTAGCTATAAATAATTTATACTTTTACTTTATAATCTAAATATATTTTCTTAATTTAAGTTATATATTTAGTATATTATAAAACTAAAAAATCTAAAAGCACTTAAGCTCTTTAATCTATTCTTTAAATTATTTATAGATAATTAAGCTCTTATATAGAAGCCTTTTAGTAAGCTTCTAGGTTTAAGTTAAGCATATAAGGATATTCTTCCCTTTAAGTTCCCTTTAGTATAAAAGTAATAGTAAGATAATATTATTATAAGATTTTATAATATATTAATTTATTATAGTAATCTTAATAGATTTTAAGTCTTTTATTATTAAGAATAGTAAGTATAGTAAGGAGCTTATTAATATTCTTATTAAACTAATAAATCCTTTATACTTAAAAAGATCTAATAAATCTATTGCTAGTAGAGGCATATATTTACTATATAGAATTACCTTCTTAGGCCTTTATCTCTTTAAGATAATATTACCTTATAGCATTTAGGCCTAGGTAAGGAAGTATTATAGCATTTTAAGAGTACTAATTATCTTATATTCTAGCTTCTTATTAGAGCTTATAAGCTATTAGAGCTTATTAATACTAAACTTTAGATTACTTTAATGCCTTTAAGACTCTTTAAAGGAAAGAAATAAGTAAAAAATATATAGCTAGTATTAGCATAAGGAATAAGGTATTAGAGATTTTTATTTACTTAAATTAAAGTATAGTAAGGAGTTAATTAAGCTAATTATTTATAGTAATTAGCTAATATGCCTTTTATTTATTATTTTAAAAAGCTATTTTAAGATTTTATATTTTTATAAATTATCTTTATTAATTTTATATTAATATAATATAAAGTTATATACTTTATATAAATTGCATATAAGTTTAAGCTTAATTATACTTAATTAAGATTTTTAAAATATAAATATTTAACTTACTTTTAAATAGCATAATAATAAAGCTTTTACTTATTTCTTAAAGCGCTTTAATTACTAATAACTAAAATTGTAAATTAGACTTTATACTTAACTTAATTTTTTAAATAATTTGCTAAAATAGCAGTTATAGTATAAGAAGTTTAATTATATATTAGAGTTAATAGATATTTTAAAGAATTTTTACTTATTATATTAATATAAATAGTAAAAAGTACTTAAGAATTAACTTACTATTCTATTTTAATTGCTATTATATATAACCTTAAGGCTTTTACTTATCTTATATTATATATTTTCTTCTTAACCTCTTTAATTTATTTTTAATTTTACTTAATAGCTTTATATTTAACTATTATAATTTTTTACTATATTATAGGGTAGATCTTAAAGTATAAGAGCTTAACTATTAATTTAATTAAAGTAGTAATACCTATAAAATAGTTAATAAATAAATATATATAGTAAGTAGAATATTAATATAATATATACCTTAAGAAGAATTTTACTTTTAGGATTATTAAGTATTATTTTAAAAGTAATATATTTATATTATTTTAAAATTTTTATAAGTTATAAAAAAAAAAAGAATAAGAATTAGAAAACCTTTTTTATTTATAGTTAAATTCTTATTAAGTTTAAGTAGAGATAGCTCTTTTAGCTAACTAAATGTAATCTAGCATTTATATAATAAAATATATTAAAGTCTTAAGTATTATATTAAAGGCTTACTTTAATTTAATATAGCTTTAGTTTATTATAGCTAAGATTAATTAATATAATTATAAATCTTTTAGTTTAAAGTTATTAAGTAAAGTAATAATCTTTTATAGTAATCCTTTTTAAAAATTTCTTTTTACTTTTAAACTAATTCTAAGTTATATTTTATTATAAAAATATCTTTATAAAGCTTACTTAGCCTTAAACTAACTATACTTAGTAAGCCTTTTTATATTCTATTTAACCCTTTTACTATTAATGCCTTTTTTTTTAGTAGAAAATAATATAATAGTAGATATTATATATTAAATCTATACCTAGTACTTTCTATTTACTCTAATTACTAGAGTTAAAGGCTTTAAAAATCTTCTAGGGGAAGAGAAACTCTTCTAGCTAGTTCTAATTTAATTAAGGTTTATAAAAATTAAATAGAAGACTATAAATTATATATTACTTTTACTATACTACTTTAATATATCTTAATATATCTAGAACTAGTATATTAAGTATATATAGGCATCTAAACTTAGCTATTTATAAGAAAAAGGCTCTTAAAATAAGAATATTTAAGAGAATTAATATAATATATTTTAATTTTAATATAAGTATATTTATAGTAATTAAATGTAATAATTCTAGCTTACTTTTAATAGATTAATATTACTAAGTAGTAAATAGAATCTATTTACTATTTTACTTATTTTATTACTAGTAGCTATTTATCTATAAATATTATAGCAAATTTAGCATTTTAGTAGCTTATAGCCTTTATTTTACTATACTTTTAACTACCTAGTAGCTTAACTCTTACTAAATGAATTTAAGATAAGTTTTTATCTTTATAAGAAGCTATTCTTTAAACTCTCCTCTTAAAGGCTAAAGTCTCTTTTATATTAAATATATAATTAATACCTTATAATAAGTTTACTATTCTTAATATTTTTACCTATTTTCTTAATACTTAATAGTAACTTAGAAGAGTTATACTTAGATTTATTAATATATCTAAGGATTAAGGCAAGGTTATACTAAACTCTTATATAATATATAGCTTCTAGAATTATTATCTTTTAAATTGCCTTTAGGCAATTATAGCAGATAATAGTATATATCTTAATATTAAGAATTTAAATTATAAGATTAGAATTAAGTTATAGCCTATACTCTTATTTTGCTTTTATTTTATATAATATATAGCTTATATTTTAAACCTTATTATATAAGAAATTATAGATTATATTAAAATTATATCTTAAGAGATAGTAATTTTAGAGGGTAATAATTATAATGAAGATAAGGATAGGGGAGATAACCTTTCTTAAAATAAAGGCCTTAATAATAAGGACTTAATAGATAATTAATTTAATACCTTAGAATAGCAAGTTATAAATTAATTATTTAATCTTATTAGTATTAATTATCTATCTTTATTAATTCTTTAAGTATATATATTTTTTCTTATAATATATTCTTTATAGTAATTATATATAGTAATTACTAAGTTAATTATAACTAATTATCTTCTAGGTTTATTACCTTACTATTAAATTTACTTAAAGTCTTAAGCTTATATAAAAATTTAAAGAGACTTAAGCTTACTAAATATAAAATAAGACTATTTTATAACCTTTAAAATTAATTTATAATATCTTAATCTAATAGAACTTAATAACTATAATACTTATAAGGACTAAGATATTAAAACTATTTATCTAAGAATAGTTTAAAGACTACCTTAATAGGAATTATAAGATTACTGCTAAAAATTAGCAGTAGATTAATTACCTTATTAATTACACTTACATTTTTATTTATCTTTCTAATTTTATTAATTATTTAGCTATTAATAGCTTATCTGGTATATAGACTTAGCTTAAGATTATTAGCTACTATCTTAGTATTTATTAGAAGAGGCTCTTTTTACTTAAAGGCAGCTAAAATTATTAACTTTAAATAAAGGTTCTTTCCTATAGCATTTATTAAGCTATAATAAAGCTATATAAGTATATAGATTTATTTATTACTAAGACCTCTTACCTTATTATTCTTCTTCTTTTATTTCTACTAAAATTAAAATAAAATACTTACTAGAGTAGTATTTAATCTATTCTTTTATCTTTAAGTATTAGTAGTATTAAAGAATAAGCTAAGGCTAACTTCATTTAACTCTATACCTCTTAATATATATCTAGCTATATAGATCTATTTATATTACTATTAATAGAGGAATAGAATCTTCTTTTTAGTTTTCTTAGTCTTAAAAAGGTATTTATAGTAATTTAATATAGTAATTATATACTTACTATAGTTTATAGGCTAGCTACTCTTAAAAATTAGCTTTAACTATATATAGATCTTTCTTTAAAGAAGGTATATTTAGTATAGTATTATATTATATTATTAACTAATATAATAAATAGAAAGGTAATCTAGAGAAAGCCTTCTTTAATTCTAGGCTTATATTACTTATAATCCTAAATATTCTACATTAAGCTATATAGCTAGAAACCTTCTTATAATATAACTAAGTACTATTACAATTAAAAGAGCATAGAGTATATATTACTTTATATGCTAATATAAATAATATACTTTAAAGGTTTCTTTAATTAAAAAAAAGTTTTTATTATATTTCTATTTTATAGCTTTAAACTAATCCTAAGAGTCTTTTAACTTAGACTTATTTAAGCTATCTTCTTTTATAAAAGACTCCCTAGACTGGCTTAAAGAGCTATAAAAAGCCCTTATATATTCTATATTACTTAGAGAGATACTATAATATTTAACCTTCCTTTACCTACTAATAATATATAAGAAAGAAGTTATTTATATAAATATACTATTAGTAACCTATTAATAACTATCTTCTATTCTTTCCTAATTATAAATATCTTCCTCTTATTCTTAAGACTTATAACTTTTACAATTATTTACTAACTAATCCCTATTACCTATACTATTAAGCTTACTTTAGTCTTTTTATAATTTAGATTCTATTAACTCCTATCTTTATATACCTTTAAAAAGACCTAAACTAAGTAAAGCTTAATATACTAACTTATAGCAGTTATTATAAGTTAAAAGCTAGATTAAAAGAATAGATTCTTAGAGTACTAGTATTAGGCAGTTAGCTAGAGACTAATAATACTTTTTATATAAATAGTATATATTTAATTTAATATTTTTTTTATATATATAAATATACTTTTTATATAGATTATTATAAATAATTACTATAAATATATTATATTTATACTACTTTTAAGAGTTATATAAAAGAGTATAATATTACTTATAGGTACTTATAGGCAATTTTTAGTACTTATATATATTATAGGTATTATAAGAATATTCTAAAATACCTATAGGTACCTATATATAATATTATTTACCTAACTAGATGCCTGGGTGACTGGGCATTAAGCTATCATTAGGTACCCATGGGAATTTTAAACCCTGATCACGAACCAATGCAAGGGACATTCCAGCAAGTCTTGGAGGTTTAAGCGATTTGATTAACTTTGTTTTTACTTTCAAGGGCGGTCTAGATCAAGTCTTGAAGGGGATCGCGTGCCGGATTTGATGTGATTGTTGTTGTGAAGACTTCACTGATGCGTGATCTTTGGAAGTGGTTAGAGACCTGCCAATGGGAAAAACATAAATACTCTAACTATCTTTTCGAGGTGAAGAAATACCAACGCACATATCACCGCTTTACTCGTTAATTATGTTGTTCACTCCGCTCCTTCTTCTCTTTCCCGCTGTTAGTCATGCCTCTTGGTTGCCTTTCAGGCGAGGACAGCCTTCAAACCCCGAAGACTGTACTGTGACAAGCACTCTTTCCCCTATCACTGTGACCAGTATCCATCCTACCTCTACCATTGGACCCCATGGTTCCAGCTCTGGTTCCGGTGGTTCCCATGGCTCTGGCTCTGGCTCTGATGGTTCCGATGGTTCTAATGGTTCCGGTGGCCCTGGTCATGGTCAGGTGACAGGCGGCGGCTCACTCATCTACACTACCGCCCTTCCAACCCTTGGCCCTAATGGTCCAGGTATACATACTTATACCATCACCGCCCCCTGCGCCTCGTCTCACTGCCAGAGACCTGCCTCTACCGACTGTCCTCCTGGTTTCACTACCACAGCCGTTATCTTCTACGTCTGTGGCGAGCACCCAGTAACCACTACTTTGACTCTCCCTATCGAGTCAGCCACAGCTGCTCAGGGGTCTCACGGTGGGGCTGCCAAGGCTGGTTCTACTCTGACTTCGGTCGTCACGGCCGTGGTTCATAAAACCGTCGTGCCTGTTTCTCCTGCTGAGAGTATTTACCCGTGGATCTCTCGCGGTGGCCCTGAATTGCCTGATGCCTAGAAACCGTCTCAGGTCCCTGGTAGCTCTGGTGGTACAGATTCTAAGGGTGTTGGTGCTGGAAAAGGCGACGAATTACCTGATGGCCCTAAGAACACCGGCGCTCCCGAATCGCCCGCTGGTGCGGACGCTAGTTCTCGCACTTCCACTGTGGATGCACCAAACGGAGCCTCTACTGCAGCGGGTAATGAAGCCGGGCACGGAGACGGAGATGAAGCGGGATCGGAATCGGCTTCTCCCTCTGACGACGCTAGTCCATCAGCCGTCGTTGTTACTGGCCACGCACCCAATACCAAGGTGACCAAGTCTATTGTCGTCAAAGCCGTACTATTTGCTACAATGGTCTTGTATCCTCTCTACATTTAGTCTAGTCAGGAGGATAAATGTTATCCGGAGTCATGTCGAGTCAGAATGTGGGGTTTCTCTTCTCATAATAATCGAGCTTTCGAATTTTTACAGTGCCCTTGTAACTATGCATCTAAGACATGCAGGAGATCGATCTATTAGTTATCCTTACTTTATTCATCCACTTTTGTTTTGTTGACCAAAGTCATTTTGAACCCCCGCGATTGGTCAAGGGTTTCAGCGGCTCAAGTTGAATGTCTCGGCATCGGCTAGGCGGCTCCATTTGGAGGCGCCTCCAGCTGAACAGGGGTTTACAACGGCGCCAACGACGTGCTAGCTTCTTTTGTCTCTTTTGTCAGCTGTCAACTACAGGCTAACGGTTCAACTGTCTCACTGATGACGACGTCGATATCAGCCACATCTTAATATTGTTGGCTGTCTCGTAAAATTGCAGCAATAATTGATACCAATACTTCATTCATTTGCAATCAGTACTTTGCTCTTTTTTCTTCCTTTGCCTCGGACATTATTCCATCATCTGGGCATCGCCATTCTGTATCTCCCCCATCAAAGCATCGTACCATGCATCGAGAGCCTCATCAACATTGAATCCACCTCCATCCAAGAACTCATTCACCTGATTCACATACGCTTCTACCCCATCGCCCATTGAAAACATAATATCGTCGCTGGGGTTAAATATAAGTCCTTGTGACAATGCGCCAGGGGAAATGGTCGAGTTCATAGCCCCTGGACTAATGCTGGTGAAAATCGTCTTGGCGTAAACTTTGTTTCTCACGGCCTGGAACAAGTCTTTGTATTTTCCCAAATATGGCGCCCTCATGTGAATGATCCCCCGGTCGATAAGGTCTAGACATGTGCCAGTGTCGTTGAAGTGTCGATGTGGTCTCGCAGTCTCATTCCCAGTCTGCGGTAGGGCCATTGCTTGCCTGCAGGATAAGCATGTCAGTCACATTCCAGGGTTCAGCTCGTTCAGCTCGTTCAGCCTACCAGTCGCAGTAAAGAGCCGCTAGTCCGACAAGGATAATATCGTGCAGCTGTCTAAAACATCGACAGATAGCAGAAATGCCATGTTCGCCCTCGAGTTTGGACCAGTGACTGATTGCAGTTGATGCAGCCTTGGAACAGTAAGACGCCATTTGTAGTGATGGCACCATGAATGTCGGTGATGGTCTGTGCAGTAAAAGCTGCAAAAGGCAGTACTCAATCTTCATCTTCAAGTACTCTCGAGATGGCTTCAGTCCCATTGCCTCCAATTGCTGTTCCCATAGTTCAAGGTCTCTCCGGATTTGATCCGAGGTCGCACAAATTTGCTGGAATGTAGTATCCATAGCCGTGCCGCTCGGCCCTCTCGCTATGTAGATCGACTCAAGGATGCGACCGCCAATTCTCCGCAACGTAATCATGTGACGAATAACCTCAACATTATGTTTGTGGAGAACGGGCGCCATCGAGCTCTCAAGGGGTGTAAGGGCATCGAATGTGGCTGAATATGGTAACATTGTGTGGACTGCATGGTCCCGGATGGACAGAACCCGACCTGTCAGGGTCGCAACTTGCCTAGTTTGCGAGGTCAGTCGAGTCAGAACTCTCGATCAGGCAAAACAACTAACCGCTCCAGGTTGTATGCACACCACCACGTCCTATTCCGGATCTCCAATTCTTCAGCTGTGAAACCCCAGTCTTTGTTGTGACGGTGGAGTCCTGCTTCTATGGCGGCCGACATGATGTACCGGCTGAGCTGCCAGAGGTCGTTATTGTGGCTGCTGTGAGACGAGTCTAGCATCCATATCGCCAGAAGTAGCACTGCTTGTATCCCGAAGAGGTCCCTTGGGTGGTTACTGAAGTTATTAAAGAAGCGCAATGCGGTCTGCAAGTATGCATTGGAGTCATTGAGATCCATCATCGCTGGTGACTGGGCATCCTTTGTGGTTAGTTGGCAGCTTGCTAGCGCTAGAATAGCAAACACGGTAAACTTCTCATGGTCACTGCACTGCCTCGGGCTCTCATAGATATGCTGAAAGACCCTTCTTAAATGCGGAAGCTGTAAAAATGGCCACCAAATATGTACACTAGAGATGTAGATGTAGAGGAGAGCTCGCGCAATAGGCTGGGGCGGGAGTGCCGCAGTTGCTTCACACAGGGGCTGTTCAAGACCACTTCCCTGGATCCCGGAATCCCACGAGGGAACAAGATTAAGCTGCTTGAAGAAGATCCTCGCAAATGTCGATCCGGCCGCGCTGCCGACTGAAGCAGTAGATCAAAGATCAGCAGGGTCTTCAGTTGATCATCACGATCGATCTTCACTTACCATACTTGCTACCTGAGTACAGATCTGATCCTCCCGTTGTGAGGAAACCCACCTCTTCAGCCTCCTTCTGCAGATCAGCACGGGGCTCCGGATTCACGTCCGATGGTTCTGGCTCTGGTTCAGGAACGGTCTCATTTGGTGTTGGGACCAGTCTCAACCTTGCTTCGAGGTCATTTATCCTGTCTTGAAGAGCTTTTACAACGGTATATGGGTAAGAGACGCAGTCTGTGATGTTGCAGGCTTCATTTTGTCGTGCACATGCTGTACACTGCGGAACTCTCAGGTCACACTTAGACTCGGTGTCAGCCGAGGCCCTGCATAAATGCCATTATTGCCTGTAGATGAACTCACTTTGACCTTACGTAACCGACACCGACTGCATGCTTTCAAAACAGAAGGTTGAAGAGTTGAAAGCATGGAACATTATTGTTTAGGGTAACGATATTCAATTGTTCGTTTCTTCTCCAAGTTAATGAATAACGGCCAAGTCTAAATGTCTCGCACCCATCCGAAAATAGTGGGGACATTGTGGTTGACGCCATCACGGATCGGAATTATGCAACTACCGGGCCAAACGTTATCTCGGCGTTATCCGTTATCGCGTCGAGCGATAGGCTCAGACTCATGATGGATTCAAAGATATAAGATTGTGTCTATTTAACGCGGATACACGTTAAGCTTCACATTGAACAATAATAATTAAATTCGAAGTTAAAATCAACCAGTTAAATTTATCATCATTATTTCTTACTTAAAATCTCATTTTCAGTCAGGCTATCACATAATCTAGAGCAACCTCTGACGTTCTATGGTGGCATACAGGGTAGTCTCGTGGTACTCAGAGATGAGAGTATGTCTCTGGCTTCCCACTTCTGAGCTTTTGCCTTCTCGAAACCAATTTGTCTAATGTTTTGCAAGTCCCTGAGCCTGTAGGGATCCCTGCCAATACTGCTTTTAAAAAGTTCTACCTACCGTACTGTGTCATAAAGTTATACAAATGAACTCGCGAAATTTAGCATGCGAACATCACGCGTCTTGTTGGCCAGTTCGCAATCGAGAGTGAAATTGTGCATATTATCAATTAACGGGGAGCAATCCGTCTTAGAAAAAGCCTAGGTTCCTCTAATAAGTGTAGCGGAAGTTGGGATTCTGCCAATCCGTCTTGTCGCTCCTTTCGGCCTCCAGTCCAATATCAGTGTCGTCGTGAGCCTTGCCATATTGTTTGTTGCGCCTCCTGTTCTCTATACCGCAGAGAACATAGTACGCCAGACCAGTGGCAGCCATCAAGACAAATGCGAAAAGCATAGAGCCAATTCCGAGTGCATAAGTGGGTGCCTGTCTGTCGAGGAAGAATTGAGGACCGACAATATTGCCAACAGCTGGAAGTCGTCAGTGAGTGGATGGAATGGACGTGAATGACAGTGAGATGATACATACCGTAGACAATTGCGATAGAGATACCCATAAAGCTCTTCTTCGTCGCACCAGCAGTGTTGGATGAAGAGAGACTGAGCAGAAACACCCATGGAACATTATAGAAGCCCATGAGGTAAACACCCGCGAGAGACGCGTCGCGCTGTGTCGCAACATCCAGTGAGTGCACCATGACAGCCCCGACAAGGCCCATAAGCGCACCGAAGATCCAGAAGATGCATCGAAGGTTAGGAATGAAGAACGCGATAGTTGTCAGAATAGCCTGACTGATCATGGCAACCGCTGCTTGAGGAGTCGCCATAAGAACAGTCTTGGTCTTGCTGAAGCCATACCCAGCGATGATGAGAGGGTTGAAGTTCGTGATACCTGCATTGGCAAGCGCATAGCCAAAGACGCCGAGCCAGATGCAGTAACACTTGGGGTCACGAAGAGCCTCAAAAATCTGAGCAGTTTGGAATTTCTAGAGTTTATGTAAGCATCAGCTAACACGATGGGATATCAATGTAGAACAAACCTTCTTTGACTCGATACCGGTCTGATTGGGTGCGAGACGAATCATCGCAAGTTTCTTCTCTTCCTCTGTGAAGAACCATGCCTTCGAGGGAGTATCTGGAAGACCGAAGAAGACGAGTGCTCCAGCGAGGATGGTGCAAGATCCATAGATGAGGAAGATATACTGTAGTCTCTTGTCAGTATAGGAATGTCGCTTGAAATCACCTTCACTGACCTTCCAAGTGGATAGCGATCCATCGATCTGCCCAATGGCATAAGACAGAATACCTCCAAACACACCGGCGAAAGTGTTGTACCAAAACGCTGTTCGAAGAGGCTGCTCGTTTCTCAAATACCACATCGAGTTGATGATCATCATGCAAGGTAGTACAGCAGCCTCAAAAACACCCAGAAGGAATCTGATAGTCGCTAGTCCTGCAAAGTTATGGCAAAGTGCCATGAAGCAAAGGGCAATACCCCATAGAGTAAGGCAGCCACCGACATACTTGCCGATAGGAATCTTGGTCATTAGCCAGAGGTTGGGAAATTCCATGGCGAGGTAACCGAAGTAGAAGATACTACTGAGCCAGCTGTACTCTTGGGGCTTGAGGTGGGCATCTTCTTTGATACCGAAGATGGCGGCATATCCCAGCGCATTCTTGGATCCGTCAGCCAGCAATTGGTCAAACTTGAGTGATTGAACATACTTTATCCAGGAAGGCAAGAGTCATTGACAAGACAGCAAGCGGCATGACGACCAGATCTGTCTTGAGGAGGAGTCGCTTTGATTGAGCCTTGGTCAACTGAAGAACCTCATCTTGCTCGCGATCGGAAGCAACAGATTGAGCCATATCCTTGGCCTGGCCTTGCTCAGTCTTGGGAGTCTGCGACATGATGCAAAGTTATCGAAGAAGTTAAAATCTGGACGCGAGATGGGAAGTCCCTCGACGATCTTTAGATGCTTCGCATGGTCGTCTTTATGACTTCTTGAGATACAAAAGTTAGTCTACCACTTCCCCGGGTTTAGCGGGGCCAATTTCGCTGCAACGGGGAGTTTATCGCGGTAGTTGTTAGGCTTCGGTGTACAACGAGACGCTCGGTCACCACCGAGCTCGCTACTCGGACGCTACCGAGGGGACTTTACTGCTTTGAGGAGCTCTAGCCTATCACCCCGCCTTGTTATCTGGGGCTGGGGATGATAACGAACGAACCAGAATGAATGCCGATGACGATTGGGAAGCCTTCGATCACGTCAAGTTACAGTGGGTAGTTGGCCGATTTTTGATAACAGACTTATGAAACGGTCATCAGGAGAGAAAACTCTACATCAGGTGGCAGAAATGAATTCATTAAAGACTATACTAAATTGATCCTAAAGTTGTCATAAATTATCCTAAATTTAATAAACTCTTATCGCCTTGTATTGAAGTCTGAGGCTTTCTACAAATGCGAGTAGTGAGCAGATGATCCAAGCCTTATCGGACTATCACCTCATTTGCGCGAGTCAGCTCGGTCACGACCGAATTTGCCGTCCGGTGGACACCGAGCTCACCTCCACGGTCCGAATATCCAACAGCAGCCGTATTAAAATTCTCGGAGATATAATATTTGACTGAATTGAACCATTCCATCTCAATATCACGAAATCGAAGCCCCATACACAGGATTTAACTTGACAACATCAAAAATGACAAACACGAAGGGAAGTCATGGAGGCTCAACGCATAGCTCCGTGCCGAATGCGAAGAATGCTTCTATCAAAGTAAGTTATCTCATAAAACATGTCCATGATAGTTACTGACATATGCATAGGTTGGAATTCGCGACGGCGTCAATGGGCAGTTCAATTTGGTGCCTCGAACTGAGGCCGTAGTCTCAGTATTTGACTCAAATTTCCTCATTGGCGATGGCATCTGGGTAAGCGCTGGTCGGCGAAAAGTTACGACTGAATGACTAACCCTAGTTAAGGAAGGCATCCGTGCAAACAAAGGCCGAGTTCAGTTCGCCAAAGAGCATATAAACCGCCTTTTCCAGTCAGCAAAAGCCATGTACATGGACCTCGGACTGTCAAAAGGCGACCTTCTCGACCTCACCCACAAGACGCTTGATGCGAATGACATGGGTGATGATGAGCATGTTCACATCAGACTTGTCGTCAGCCGTGGTCTGAAAGCTACACCCTACCAAAACCCCAAGGTCAATATCGGTCTTCCTCTCATTGTCATCATTCCCGAGTCCAAGGCTGTTGATCCCAACTCCAAGTCAAGAGGTTTGAGGCTTGCAACAACATGGGTTCGCCGTGGCCCGCCTGATGTCAAAGACGAGCAGTGGAATCACATCTCAAAAGCCACAGATGTTCAAGCTTGCATTCATGCGAACGTGATGAACGTTGACGAGGCCCTCATGCTTGACCTACGTGGTTTCGTGAAGACGTGCAACTCGGTCAACTTCTTCATCGTTCGAGGGGATGAAGTTTGGGCTCCTACCAAGGATAACCAGATGCAAGGAATTACTCGTCAGAAAACCATCGACGTTTGCCGAGCCAACGGAATTACTGTGAGAGAACTGGACTTTACTCTCACTGAGACATATGGCGCCGATGAGGCTTTCTGCACGGGGACTTTCCCTTCACAAATCCACGTTACGGAGATCGACGGGAGAGTGATTGGTGATGGTAAAAGAGGAGCTGTTACAGAGAGGATACAGCAGCTATACTCAGAACTCGTGAGGAAAGATGTTGAGAGGTCAAGAGAGGAGATCAAGGCTGAGGTGGTTAGTCCACGAGACTTGTCGTTCTTGAAGTCAAAACTATAGCTGTAATATTGCTGGCACGACTATTATTAATCCTTTATCACTTCAAAGACAGTCTTTCCCAACCCGCCTTTTCCCTTGTATGTCAGATCACAAGCTTCGCGAACTGCCTCGATATCTCTCATGTCAACCTTGGCCCCAACAGCAGGCTTCACCTTTCCACTGTCCACATAACCCGTAAGCGTATCCAAATCCTCTCGATTGGGATCCAAAAAGTGGTACATGTATGTGACGCCCCATCGCCAGGCCCGAAGTCTACGTATCGCGTCCGCTGCATCGAGGAAAACTCGACCGGCAAATGGAATCCGAGGGTTATCTGGTCGTCGCATGACGCTCGAAGCCTGAAGAGTTGAGGCAGACGGAGTTGTTGAGATTGAGACGATCATACCGGTTGATGGAACCATTAGTGAGAGAAATTCCATGGCTTGGCCGGTCGTGTCGAAGCAAAAGTCAACGGACTTTGGAGGAATGGCTTCTGAGATTTTCTCCTTGGTGTAATCGATGACTATGATACTGGTTAGCTACTTCGCGACATTTCATGTCAGAACTCACTCTGATCCACTGTGCCCTCGCCAAGAAGCTCCGGCACTTTTGGGATTTTGGCGGTCGAGACTGTGGTGATAACCTTTCCAGCATAGAATACGTTCTTGGCAAGCTGGCATGCAAGCGCTCCTGTACCGCTTACTAAATACAAAAATTAATATTTCTCTCTCAAGCAGTTGTGAGAAACGACTTACAGCCACCGGGGATTAACACCGTCTTGCCCTCGAGCGAGCCCTTGTATTGCCCAAGAACCTGCAATGCCGTTACTCCAGCCAGCGGTAGCGATGCAGCATCGGCAAAGGAAAGACTCTCAGGCTTCAGGGAGACGTAGGCATCTGTGCACTTGACATACTCACTCCAGGCACCTGTGTCATAATGTCAGCGGTTAGACTTCTTAACTTCTAACCAACCATTCCATCATACCTCTCCCAATCTCTGGCAGTCTCGTGTAGACTTCATCGCCCACTTCCAACACTGTCACTCTCTTTCCGACTTCAACGATGACACCTGCAGCGTCGTACCCAATCTTATACGGGAACCTTGAGAATCTTGGCATCAGCTTGTCGTCTCTCTCCAACCTAGGTAGATGGGGCAACTCACTCTTCCTTTACTGCCATCTTGAAGACGCCGGCGGCCTTCTTGACGTCAACTGGATTGATGCTTGCAGCATGGACTTTAATGAGAACCTCATTATCTGCAATGATAATTGGCCTTGGAACCGTTGAGATCTCATAGCCAGATGGGCTGGTATAGTTTGGCGCTGTGATCGAGAGCATATCTGTCGCCATCGTTGCTATTGTGCTGGTTTGATTGCGACAAGGAGCAGTGCAGCAAGGTTATAATAAGCTGCACACTAGCCCGGAGACTTTTGTCAACTGCGTGGTCCGAAATTCCATCTAACATCCAGTAAGGCCATCGCCACCTGTGATTGGTAAGGCATTTTGACTGTTTTCATTTGAGATCCGGAGCCTCGGCTGAATCCACCAGGCGCAAATCCTGCCGGACTTGGTTCCTCAATCCCGGTCGAGACTAATAAAACCTTGTACAGCAAATCAGCCGCCGGGACAATATTCGTCCGGGTACGGACGCATATCGAGCCGACTACTGAAGACTCAGGGAGTAAGAAAACACCAGACCACCATAATAAATGGTATCAAAATAAACTCAATAAAAGATATCCTAAATTCATGTAAATTTATATAAATCTACCTAAGTCTTTTTATTATTTAGGGTTAAGGCCCTTAGCCCATTTACTTCCTGTAGTAAAGGACTATCCTCTCATGATAATTGCAGTACAAATGGCCCATCTTGCACACGGTGGCGTCATTAGAGCAAATGTTTCTTTTCCTAACGGTTTTCAGAAATTGGAATAAGATAGAATTCCAATTAACCGTCTGGTATTTAATTATCCATCTTGCACAACGCCTAAAAACATTGGTATGCATAGTCTAACTGTCTGAGTGATTGACCGAACTATTCTATATGTTATATCCTTAACTGACCTTCCTCGCTAGACCCAACCTCGTCGTCGTATCTCGAGAAGCTCCCGATAACAATATTTGGAACATGATCATCACAGTGCTTAGTGTCAACAATATCGCTAAGCAGAGTGTTAGCTATATCTTGGGAGTTGATGTAATGGTAGTACTTACTAGCTCTCCGTCTCTACCTCTCTTACGCACTTGTTATCCAGATATTTCAGCCGGCCAGTTCCCTCGGTATCACTACCGAACTGAACGAACTGAAACATCAGTGTCGACGATGGTTGCCCGCACTTGATGAGGTAGTCAATAGCCCGCTTGATAGAAAACTTGACCTGATCGGCACCAGGTTCCCAGACCCCATCGGTATAGACATAGATGCTTGTGGGTTTGACCTTTCTTCCAACAAGTACCCGATCGAGTATTGTGTCCAGACAACCTCTCATGTTACAGGTCCCATCGACGGTCGGCATTCTGTTGATAGCTTTTTCGATCTGCGAGCTATTCTTGCATTTTCGTGGCTTCTTGGCGATTTCCGATGCGGCATAGAGCTCCATGCCATCCTTGTCAACGGCCTTTGCAACGTAACTGATGACCCTCGCCGTCTTAACCACCTTTGGCTTATACGGTCCCATCGATCTGAAGTTATCAACGAGCATGATCTAGAAACTCGCGATTAGTCGGGTGTCACACGGCAACAGTCGGAAACATACCTGGTCTCTACCTCTCGCCATCGCGATCTTGATTCGAGCCTCTTCCATACCGGGGAGCTTCATTATCTCCTTGGCTTTATCTGGTCTCATACTGATTGAAGTGGGGAAGGAGGTGCTGGTTTTCTCCATCATTCGATATACTTCATCCACAGTAACCTTCAAAACTGTCGGCGGATATTTTGGTGTCTGCACCTGAGGTTGAGCGTTGTTGATTGGCGGAGACGTAACCTGGGTGACGGATGGCACTGGTGATGAAGGTCCCGCAGTAGAGTGATCGAGAGAGGTCCTGGGGGGAGCACAGAGCTGATTTCCCCGATGGCGAACTGGCAACTCAAGATTGCCTACCTGGGAAACGACTGGTAGGGATGGGTTAGGCACCGTTCGTCGTCTATTAGGAGATGTAGGTCGCGCCTGTGTAGGCCGACCACTTGCAACCGCCTGGCCATTATCGAGTGAGTCTTTTTTCATGTTCTTGATCTCCCTCTCTGCTCGGATCCTAATATTCATAGCTGTCAACCTCTCATCTACACTAGTGAGCATGTAATCCAGTATGACCTTGCTCATATAAGGCGAGATATTGTCATTGCCTCTTTTGTCTTGAAGTGCCAACTTATGAGACTCTTCAACAGCAGCAAGGCGTTCCACTCCATCGTGGAAACAAGCATCGTGATCACGCTCCTTTAAGTGAAGCTGAGAAGAAATCTCTGCTCTTCTTCGGAGGCGGTATTGTTCGCGAGCTGGCTCACCAGAAATCGACCAGACAAGCACATCGCTGAAAACGGCTCCCAGAGCCCAGATGTCTGCTGTTGGTGGTAGATCAGTTCTGACAGTGTCTTGAACTGAGAAGTTGGCGAAACTCTCGGGAGAAACTAGACTTATGGTTAGCTTTGTCACTGGGTGTTTGATAGCACGTACTGTACATCCTATTGCCTCTATTCTCTGTTGCCAACTTTCTACCTGAAGTCGAGATTCTGCCAATCTCTGCCAATCCAAAGTCTGTGAGCTTGAACTTGACGTCAAAGCGGGAATCCTTGTCCTTTTCGGGGAAAACCAGGATGTTTGCTGGCTGTATGTCTTGGTGGACCCTACAACACGTCAGTATATGGCTATCTCCTTACTCTGTGACCTCCACTTACCCTGCAAGGAACCAGACTGGAGCTCCATCCGGTCGGTGGAGATCGTGCAGAACATGCAGAGCATCGAGAAGCTTGAGCAACCTACTCCACAGTATTCGGAACTCGTTCGGGCTGGCAGGTATAGGTGTGTTCTTGAAGAAGTCAAGTAGGGATCCTCCGGCTGCATACTCAAGAACTATGATGTGTTTCCTCTTTCCCTGAAATGAAAAGGAAGCAAGGTGCTGGGTAATATACTTGTTGTACTTGGTGCGGAGCTTGAGATAAACATCTGTCTCGGCTTTGTAGAAGTCTTCTGTCCCAGCACCCTCGTAGACCTTGAACACCACAGGCTGCTCTTCTGATGCCGTTAGGCTTCCTCTAGAGTGGACTTGTACTTCCCATAATGTGGCTGTATCGCGTCCGCCACGCTTCTGTGTGAGTTTCCTCTGATATGTAACAGGTAAAATAGTCTTTGGGTGCACGTCACGATACAATATCTTGTCTGGCGGAAAGAAGAGAGGTATGAACATCCACTGATGATGTAGGAAGTCCCCCGCCCATTTGCAAGTCGAAGGGAAACAACTTTGATCGAAGGGTAATCGGTAGTCATCGAGGCCTTTCGCAAGGCGACAGAAATAGGAAATCTCTTGTGGTTGGCCAATGTGTGTCAGGATGGAAAACACGCGAAGGAAGTCGCTAATGATCCAATCTGAGCTTTGTGCTACTGGAGGCTGTTGAGAGTTGAGGATGATATCGACACGTCGTCCTGTCCAGTAATTGTCCAAAGCGGACGGTATAACGTAGGGGACCATCTCACCATCGCCATTGATACCCCCGAATAGGTTCGCAACAATATATTGACAGAAGTGGTCTATGGCGATGGTGCGCGCTGTGTTGGCTGTGTGTGTGGGCGTTCCGACAGTGTATGTGGCATCTAATGAAGGCTCGGTAGCGCGAACGGCTATAAGCTGTTGTGATTGAGTCCATGGATGACGGGGCTCGATATCCGGACTATTCCGTATTGGCAACATACCATCATCATCTAATGACTTCTGGTACTCTTCGAGCTTTTTTGCGGCGTACTGGCTGACCTGTATAGCATCTAGCCGATCACGAGGCTCGACAAGCATATGGTCGAGAATAAGATCGCTGATAGCGGGTGACATGAAATCGCCGTTCCCCCGGCATTCCAACGCTTCACTATGAACGTCGTCGATAGCCTTCAGCCTTTTTTCGCCATCGTGAAAACAATAATCATAGCCTGGGTTACTGAAATGTTGAATTTGCAAAATGTCTGCCCTGCGTTCAGAGCGGTATTCCTCTTGGCCATCTGCGCCAGTAATCGTCCATACTAGAAAGTCACTAAACAGAGCACCCAGTGACCAGATGTCTGCTAAGCGTGATATTGCTCCAACGCTATTACCGTTGATTGTAAAATTGAACACTTCTGGAGAAACTATGATCATCGGTCAAACATATGAGTCAATTAATGGCTGCCACAAGAGACTTACCATAAAGTCTGTTGCATCTGTTTGCGAGTCTTAGCCTTTTGTCTGACGCTGACATAGCTCCTGATGCAGCCATTCCAAAGTCTTTGAACTTGAACTGAACATCAAATCGAGATGTTCCTTTGCCCCTAGGGAAGACCAGAATGTTTTCTGGGCTTATCTCTTGATGTACCCTGCAGTGTGTCAGTAACCTCATATGAAGGAAGCTAACTAGGACGCACCCAACAAAGCTTTGCGACCTTGGATCCTGTTGATAGATTGCTGTCAATAAATCTAAGGCTTCAGTAAGGCTGAACATAGACTCCCAAAGCAATAAAGCGTCTTCTGGGGTGGTAGGGGGTAGATTTGCCTCGAGGTAGTCTGCAAGGGAGCCGCCTTCTGCGTATTCCAAAACGATGACAAACTTCTTTGCTTGTGGAAAGTGGAAGCTTGCAAAAGACTTTGCTATGGAATTGTTTGCAAGCTTCTGAAGCCTCACATAGGCGTCTGTCTCGGCGTTGTAGCGCACCTCGCCTTTGTCACCCTCGTAGACTTTGAATATTGCGTGTTCGCCCTAATGATATTAGATGTGATCTGGTTTGAGCTGGAGAGAGATCACCCACCATTGAAGGATATGAGTCAAATCCAAAGTTGAATTCAACCTTGCGCAATATTGCTCCATCGGGTCCCGTACGATGTGCTTTGAGGTACTCACCATAAGTCACAGGTAAGATAACTCGTAAGTCCAGGGCCTCCTGGTGGCAATATCCATCGATAAGTTCGACAGGACAAAACATCCATTGATGGTCCAAAAAGGAGTTAACCCATTGACTGGTGCTTTCAATGGTGTTGCCGTCAAATGGAAGATCGTAGTCATCTACCTTCGATGTATTGCGATGAAAGAACCATGAGATCTCGTCACAGAAACCACTATAGACAAGTGTGGAGAATATTCTGAGGTAGCCTTGATTGATGAATCGAACACCTTCAGGGATCTGAATGGCCCGAGTTTTCAGAATCTCGATGACCCGTTCATCCGTCCAGTACTTCTCCAGAGCCGAAAGAGGAACATAAGGAACAACTTGATCCTTACCATCGACTCCTCTTATCGACATCCGGTCCATCTCAGCCCGGAAATGGTCACTCAGAGTATCGTTCGGAAAGTCGGAAGAAGGGCTGTCAATTTGAATCTTACCCTCGTCGTCTGGTGACTGGTTAGGTTGAGGTTCAGCATCATCAGTTGATGCATAATCGTTCAGTTTTGCAACAGCCTGGATATCCCAGATGTCGATTGCTTTGAATGCAACAAATCGTAGATGGTGAATAAAATGATCATAGAAGTCTTCAACTTCGTCGTTACCATCCACTTTCACATAGGACTTGCAAAGTGGGCAATCCCCTCTGTCGATAGGCTCATACCGCTTACATTCTACAGTCAGCTTCGTCAATTCAAAGGAACCATCAGAAAGACTGTGAGGTGGCGTGTTGCCCTCCCTTAAGTGGCGGCTGAATTCTTCTGCGGAAGTGAATGTTCTTTCTACCGAATCTTGTTGGCAGTATGGACATGTCCACCTTGCCTGGTGAACATACCGGGGCCACTCGATGCTGTGTACTGCCTCCATATGAAATCTCCAATCAGTTGGAGTTGGGAACGACAATTCAGTATGTTCACATTCTTCCGAAAGGCAGACGTAGGGTCGCAAATCATGATCGACATGTTTCCTAAATATTTTCAGTTATGCCTGTGACTTGTTTTCTGAATGACATACTCCCAAGCCTCTTGACTTTCAGTTGTAGCCTTATCCAGCGGAGCTGAACATAGTTCGCAGAGTACTTCTTCTTCCCCGCCATTGAGACTGGTAAGATCGGGGTAGAGGTTTAGGCCTTGTGAGGTATTTGAGTAGATACTCAGAGCCCCTTCGTCAGTGTTATGTTTTCCAGCGTTGGCGTGGAGAGGATCAACCGAGCCCGGTTCTGCCTCAAGATTCAACAAAGATATTCCATTACTATGTTTAACTCGCCAGGGTAAGTTTCGTTGTTGTCTCGAGAATACCAAGTGCTTTATTCGACGCATAACAGATCTTGATAACTGTAGTTGGAGTGACAATGGGGCTTCTGGAAAGTGCTTCTGTATGAAGTTCATGATAGTTTTGCCGAAGTCATCTAGGATTCGCTTGCTATTAAGTCTGTGAACCTTTCGTGTCTTGTGTATAGTTTGTTCGCTTTGGATAATGGTGGCTAAACGATGAAGACGATCCAATGCACCATCAATCCCATATACAGGACCCTTTTGATCGTCATTGCGGATCTCGTAAGGCTCAGAAATTACTATAGAAGCACATGAGTTAATGAATCTAGATCGAAGCAATGAACAGACCATGCTTGAGGTTTCGCTTCAGCACTTGCAGCATAAGCAGGATGAGATTTCTCATTTCCGAAGAATTCTGCAAGCGGATGTCGAGGCATTGCTGTTCATCGGCGTAAACGCCGAGAAAGCTGGCCCACAAGAGAAACCTGTGCTCGGCTCTACGAATGCAAGTGCTAATGGATATGTGGTTAATCACTTCTTCAGCAAAGAGACTCTGGCATTCTGTTGCAACTTGGCGGATATTTTGCCTCGACTCCGTAGCCGCATCATCGTTTTGAGAGCGAACCTCGAAGGACATCGTACTATCTCTAGTACCACAAACATCAAGGAGCTTTGTTCGACTAAACTGAAGTGAAGAGGGACTTGTTGGTATCTGCCTTGATGGCGGGCGTCAAGCGGATTTTCGAGGTCTCGTCGTAGGTGAGATGTCCCTACCCCGCTCCTCGTTAGCTGAGACATGGTGGCTGAGAGTTCCGCTCCAAAGGGGAAAGGAAGTGCTAAAATTACAAACAGATAATACGTGGCATCTTTTCCATGGTATGATCTACTCTGCAGGCTGTCGCACACAATCACATCAGCGGGAAAATGGGCGAATTGAATGCTACAGCCACAGTTACACAGCACGCTCATACGGACATCCCCGACCAATGGGCTCCGATTATAGGCTTGGAAGGGGGGAATAGTCGGAAGAACCCTGCTTCAGCCGCAAATCAAACTGTGTGAAAAGTAACTGAGGTTGGTCTGCCTTATCTTTGAAAGAAAGCTGTCTTAGTTAGCGTAAACCTCTTCTGTAACTTTCTCTTTGAACCTAGACAGCAAGATGAGCTCAGAAAATTTCAATTACTTCTCAGAACTGTACTTATCGGTTACCCGTTCGCTATGGGGAGAGCTGTCCCATGCCGACCCTGACATTTCCGACGGGATTTCAAGTGACGAGCAGAATGATAGGGATTTTTTTGCCTTTGAGTCTGCGATTCCAGCAGTCTCGGGAGCCTACGAGAGCATCGACATGAAGACTGAAAATGGTGACATGGAATTTCAGAAAATCCTCGAAAAGCAACTCAGCACATTTGGCACCAGAGTATTTGATCATTCATGGCCGGAGAGAAAACTCACTAACCTGCTAAACAGTTGAGCAACGCTCATAAGGCTAACGAGCACGTCTCACCATCTCCCGTTAGCAGCCACGAGGACTCAATTGAAAGGTTACATCAATATAGCGAGTTGATACTTACAACAGGCTCCTACGACCTCGACACACAGAAGAATCTCCTTCCTAAGTCGCCATCACAATGGAAGGATGGGGTTTCTGGTCTCACACAAGCGAATCAGATGGCAGAGACGAAAGCTTACACAAAACACTCGGAGCAGCTGGAACAAAAGCCTACCCAATCATTCGATATTTCAAGGAGCACAGAGTGTATAGATCTGCCATTGGACAGTTTATTTGATCATCTTGTCAGCGGAACATGTCGCAGCCAGGACCATGAAGCTTTACTTAATCTGTCAGGATGGAATGATATCGAAGATAAGAGTGTATTCCATACGTTTCTTTCATGTTGCAAGACAATTGATGGGCGTGGAACTCCTCACTGTTATACATCATGCACACTTGAAAGGTAAGCTCATACCGGCCAATATTGCCAGAATGCCTTCCCAGCGTATATCCTATTAGTCCGAATACTTACATGTCTGCATTAGCCAAGGCGTCAAAAGTCACGATGGAAACCTAAGCATCTGCAGAGAAATACAGGATGCTCAACTCTTAAGAATTCCGCTCTGGCTATCTTTTAACAGCACCGATATTTGGTTAGCCGATACAGATGGCCTCGAAACTATCAGCATTGCAGAGAAGGGGGACAGAATGCAGATCACAATGGAACAATTGATTCAACAAAAGATATTCAAGACTTCAGATATCCACATCGAACTTAAGAAGTTCCATTTGGCTTATCGATTGGTGTCCTCGCTACGGCATCTCTATCTCAGTCCCTGGCTACAAGAAGATTTGAGCTTTAGCAACATCTTTGTCATGTACGATTCAAACACCGATCCTGATGACAGAATGCTTGAGCCCTATATCAACTGCCTACTACACAACAGTCACAGACACACGAACACTGTGATTGAAGATTTCAATTCTGAGAGTCAGGCGTGTTCAAGGTTCTTCCTGTCCCTTGCTCAAGTTCTGGTAGATATTATCAAAGGGGAGATGGGGCAATGCCACTATGGGACAAACCTTACAGCGTGGTATCATGCCCTCGCTGATGAGGCAAAGGTGACGATGAAGGATGATTTGACCAAGTATTATCGCAAGGCCGTGTTTGGCTGTCTATTGTTCCTCAGACATTATCGGGTCGGGATGGGGAAGGTAAGGAAGAAGGAAATAAGGGCCCAATGGGTGATCCTTGAACATATTGTCGCTCCACTGAGAAAGAATCTCCAAATTTGGGAATAGCAAGTCTCGCAGATAAGCAAGGTCGCTGGGAACAATAGTGGTCAAGAGACGATGCAGTGCGAAACCTGCCAACAGCCGTATCATAGGGACGTTACTCACAAGACAGTAACTCATCCACCACTGATGGCCACATTTACATTGTTTTCTGACGAGGACGAAAGGAATGAGGTGCTGTGGGTAACCTGATCCTTGAAGTGATTTTACGCTAACAGTTAAACCAGAAAGCCCAACCAGCTTCAAGTCCGATCTGAACACGACTTTTCAACATACATGGAGAAGTTTATCCAAATGCATATCCTGAGAACGGCTCATTCCAGTATCCGAACGGATGACCCTTGTAAAAGAGTAACCGTGGCCATAATTGATACCGGATTCTGTGCTAGCGATGATCCCTTTTTCATCAACGCCGAAGGAAAAATTCGGCTTCGTCGAAGCTTCATTGGCAAGGAGACCGATTGGGAAGACAAACATGGCCACGGAACACACGTCGCTAGACTGGTGCTACGTCATGCACCAGAGTGCGAAGTTCACGTTGCAAAGATCTCCAATACACGTTCTTTCTCAGAAGACCAAGTCGGACAGCTTGCCGAGGTATGTCTGCTTCCCCGATATCCCATATTATTACTAATGTGCATCTTGCTCAAGGCTCTCGAATGGGCAGGAGAGCACGCTGACATCATCAACCTGTCTTTCGGCCTTGGGCAATCATGCCCTTCTCCGCGCTTATATGAAGTGCTAACTAAGCTTGTGTCGAATCGCAAGCTCATATTCGCAGCTGCCTCTAATTCAGGCGGCAATAGATCTAGGCCTTGGCCAGCTAATCATCCTGGGGTTTTCTGTATCCACACAACCAATCAACGCGGTAACACGAATCGCGACATGAACCCATCAGCCGAGCATGAGAACGATAACTTTGCGACCCTTGGTGAAAACATCGAGTCATATTGGAATGGCGAAAAGCGCTGCATCTCGGGAACTTCATTTGCTACTCCAATAGCAGCAGCTATGGCGGCGAATATATTGGAGTTTGCTCGGAGAAATCTTTCCACTGATGAAGTCCATAATCTTCAGGCCTATGGGCCGATGAGGAAGCTCTTCCGCCACAAAATGACTGACAACGGCAAGACAAAGGGGGTATACCATTACATCAAGCCTTGGAGTAACCAGCTGTGGGGTGAAAATGGCAGTAATGAAGATGTGGCCGGAATCTTTAGGGAGTTGCTCGTACATTGGGCCTAGTAAAAACATAAGAACAGATTACCAATATGAATTGCACAGCCTAGATACTGGTACTTCATCTACTGTCAATTTGTGAAAAAGCGTATACTGAGCTGAAAATCTGGGGAATTCGTATTGCGCCAACTGCATATGTTAATGTTTATAGTGCATATTCCATTATGTTAAACCTGAAGTGTATTTTCTAACCTTATAACTAACTTACAAACTTAATACTGCTATTACCTTTTAATTACCCTAAACCTTCTTTTTAACCTTTACCCCTAGTAGCACTAATATATATATTATTACTAAACTTTCTATTAAACTTTTCCTATATATTAGCATTTCTTAATAAATTTAATAGCTATATACTATACCTAGAAGATCTTATAAGTAAATTGCTATTTATATATTAATTATAAATATAATTTAAGCTTTATTTAGCTAGATGTAAGCTATAATTATATTAAATTTCCTTATTTATTTTAAGGTAAATAATACTCTTTTCTTTTATTAAGTAATTAATATAATTCTTATAAGAAGTAAACTATTAGCTATTATATAAGTAATAATTAAATAGTTAAAGAAAGTAAGCTTAATAAGAAATTTACTATTAAGCTTATAGAAATCCTTTATATAAATTAAATCCTAAATATTATTAAAGTATTAGTTAAAGTCTTTAAAGAGAGTTATATTATATACTATTACTACTTAAAGTATTATAATAGCTTTATTAATATAACTTTAAATATTTATTTAGTTTTAATAATATTAATAGAAGATTATTTTTATTAGTATAAAAGCTACTATCTTAAAGATCTAAGGTATTTATAGTATTAAGCTAACCTTTCTTAACTAAAGGATTAAAAGTATTATTTTATATACCTTTAAGGCTAGCTAAGGAGTTATTATTTAAATTCTTATAATATTAGCTTTATATTATAGCTATTAGTTAATTATTATAGTATTAATATTTAAGTTATAGGCTAGAAGTGTTATTTATAGTTAAGACTTATAGTTAAGAGCTTATTCCGGCACAGAGAACCTAGTAGTGCATATTCAGTCATGCATCCACCAACCACAATACACCCTACCATTGGATCGCAAGACTTTCTCTTTTAGGACAGAGAGCAGCGCCACTGTGACAAGTCTGAGAAAATGCAGGTGTGAACAGAGGCCATTGGCCCAAAATATGCATCTTCTTATGCATTTCTCTCCCCGCTAAGCGCGTCACCTTTACGCCCGGAGGCCTCGCAAGCTCAGCTCAGCCCCAGTATGACTACGATGAGCTATGTTGAGCACGTCATTTAAGGCATAAGTTATCCTCTGGACCACACTTTTGGAGTCTTAGCTGGGATAACAGTCGCGCGCTCTTCAGCTGCAGATAAGCCGACCATGGCGTCAACTACAAGGGGCAACAACACCTACCATCCTGTTCCACGTTTCGACATGGCAGCAGAGAATGGTCCTTTGTTCTTGGGCGCAATATTCGCAGATCTCAGCTTTGGACGCGCTGCTTTGAACCGGTCAAACCGTATCAAAATCCGAGAGGAGCTGAAATATGCTCCAGTTCCCCAGAGTGGCTTTTGCGAAACCTGCTCAAAGGTCAGAGAGGGGAAGTTTGAGGCCTGGGTCAAAGCCTTCAGTGACTATGCTCGGGGTTCAGCGGCCATTTCGGGCTCTAGCGACGCAGAAAACACGATCACTTGCGATGAGGTCTTGACCACGTACTTTGATCCTGACAACGAATACCTCAATACCAGTTTTGCCATTCCTCAGGTGCAGCTAGTACTTGAGGGCTCTTCTCAGTGGACTTTTGTGTTCTACATGATCACTGGGCTTAAGATTGCTAAAGGTTTGGAGTATAACAAGTCCCATACGAGGCAGGCAGAAGTTGAAGGACAGCTCGGTGTACAGGAACCACGGACAGGTACAGGAGCTGGTTTAAGCGGGAACATGCGCCGTGAAAATAACCGCAGTCTCGAATTCTCGGTTTCTGATATCGTGGTGGGTTACCGGGTCAACAAGTATCGTTGTGTTCGACGGCTTAACCTCTTGAATAAAGAGAGAAAGTTGATGGATGATGGACTCGTTCAAGGGGAAATGATGGATGATATGGAAGAGAATGCCCAACAGCCCTACGTTTCTTTCGAACACTTACCCCTATGTGACGAAGAAATTGAATCAACCTGAGGAAAGCTCAAAGACACCCGGGAATAGCGATTCAGATACTCTGAGAGGTGGGGCAAATGCGATCTGGTTTCTTGAGCCAGATAGAGACGATGTTCATAACAAAGGCTAGCGCATGGCGTTATCTCAGACTCGAGGTGTATGTCTGTTCCCCTCTTCGTGATGAATAGAAATACTGTGTATTGATCCCAGAACGAACGATGATGATTAGGTTTGACTCGAGACGATGAAAGATACTGAATTTGTGGACAAGTCTGGCGGCTGAGCATGAAATACTAGCCCTACCCCAAGAGTTGCAATCTAACTGCATCACGGATAACCGGAAAAGTTCTAAACATAATGTAAGAAACCATTGATTTGCCGGACACTCTCCTGTGTCTTTCGCTCACGAGCCTTGTCAGCCAACAACTTGAATGAAATGGCCCATATTGCAATTGTAAAGAACACAAGAGGAAAGCTAATGAGCATGAAAAGCTTCAAGGCACCAAGGTCAAAGGTGATATGGCTGTCGACGTCATATGAGGCCCTGTCGATATTGGTGAGTCCCATGGAGAAGAATGACTTATTAATTAGCGTAGTTCTCAGTCTGGTTCACAAAAGTCATCGCAAGGTACTTACAGATACATATGTGCCAGGCAGAAATACTAGAGTGACAAATGTCAGTATATGCATAGACCTTTTCTCTCGTTCCATCTTGTATATGGCTCGCTCTATCTCGTCTGACTGGCTGTGGGAGCTCTCGGTGAAAGTGTGGCTGGTCTTTACGTTGTGATGTTGCAGTATTTCCCCAAGCTAAGAGATTGTGGTAAGCAAATAATATGATACGGTGTCCAGTTGGATTTACCAGTGTCTTTCCCTCCTGCACGCAAGTGCGCAGTGCTTCAAGCTGTGTAACCCGAATTTCCAAATTTCTTCTTATACGCTCCACTCGCCGGGCGAATGAACTCAAACTTCGGTCGCACTCCTCTCGGTGTTCCGAGGGGAAATGTTCTCGGATTGTCAGATCTTGGTAATGCTCGGAGATATCTCGTAATGTCTGGCTGTTTAGCAGCATCACCAAGCGAAACTTTTCGAGTTGTCCGCCGAGATAATGAAGGTGTTGTAAGTTTTCCACAGAAAACGTCTCAGGACCTTTCCTAGGGTGCTTAGAGAAATTATCGCCGATCTCATTCATTGGGACTGCTGCGGTGGTCGATGATAGAGGAAGCAATGGGGTTGCGTTCGTTTGCTGCAATGATTTGCCAAGAGCTGAGGGGAGATATGTTGCCAGTGGTTTTTCCCTACCGTAGCTTGGGTTGAAAAGCCCAGGACTCGATGGGCTATGCTTTTCCGGTTCGCCAAATGCTGCAGTAGCAGTTCCGATGGTCGAGAATCTCATGGCGGATGCATGCAAACCAGGCTGGTGATTAACTGGTGCTGTCTCTGCACTTTTCAGCACAGCACGTATCTTTTCCTCCAAATCATTGATACATTCTCGCAAAGACTCATCGCACCACTCAACATATACGAGAATGGTCATCAAGGTTGTAGCGAAAGACGATGACAATCCCGTTGCTGAATCTGGGTTGAACTTAGGGTCTTCCGCGATCACCTCCTTAAATCTATCTTGCATGACAGAGTTGGTCTTGATGCTGAGCCAAAATGACTTCCCGGTGATGAAGTCAAATTTGTGATGAACAGCCACCTGACGAATATCCCAGATTACCTGACCTCTCTCTGTAGACTTCTCAACGGAACGCAGGAGGTACTGCACGATGTGTTCCCGACCAGAACGCCCCAGTTTGGGAATTTCCAGAATCTCGCTTTTCGGGGAATCAAGGGTGTCAGACCCATCGAAGCCAGTCATATGATAGTCCAAGGGCTGCGTGCTTTGGCCAAAAGAAAATAGAAAGTCCAGGAAGCTAGCAGGAATCTGATAAAATGTCGACAGGTAGCAAAAGCTTTGGTGAGAACAGTTCAATGGCGATCGCGAATGTCTGGATTCGATGAAACTATCGTGAGTGAGCTTCTAGTAGTCGTGAGTTTATGAGAGTTCATCCACTCACACCATACAATAATGGGGGTCTTCGCCATTCGGCCCAAGATGCTTCTCGAGATCGGCTGGACCGGCGATTGTCGTTTCCTTATACCCTACAGAATTTTGAGATAAAGGCATTAAAATATTTTATGGATCGCTACCTACCGCGCACAAATCCGTTGGGCTCGAGGAATTGTATATTTTCTCGATTGACATCAAAAAGCTTCGTCTTTGGTTTGTCGAGGCGCGACCGGTAATCATCAAGTACACTCTGTCTGTGGCACGGCTGTAGTAAGTTGCGGGGATACTTTGACCACTGTTTACAGCGGTCGACTAGCGAGTCGGCAGTATTCATGGTTGTTCCTGTCGTGCTGCAACAAGGAATCAGAGCGAAGACTAAATTTTGGAGTGTATTAAGAAAACTAGCAGGTCACATCGGGGCAGCTAGTTTCGGCGTGGCTCTTCCATCGACATCACGCCTGAGGCAGCGCTGGGCAGATGGATTTTTGGCTGTTTGCAAGGCATAATGTGCTATTTTTACATTTTAATTGGGCGCGGAAAAGCGTTGGCCACGCTTGGGTATCGATGCACGGCAGAAATACTTATCACAATATTACCTGCAGCACTGACCAATTGAACCTCGACACAGGGCACCCTCGTTTTCAGAACAATGAGGAGATACTGCTACAAGGCTTTGACCAGGATACCCAGTCTAAGGAAGGTAAGAAAGCTGAGAAGCCAGATCTTAACAATCACAACAGTTTGGGGGTAATAGCCTACGAGAGCGTTTATTGTTCGTTCTGACTTTTGATGTGATCGAAACATAAGAATCTGTAAGTTGGTAACAAAAAGCAAGCAGTATAGGGTATGCTGTGGCTTGAAATTGCAACAGGGATTGGAGTGATGGCTGAAACAAGGCAGAATAGCTAGGCGATTTTCAGCCTTCAGCCGCACGAGATGGCAAATAACGCGTCCGAGGCAGCGCTACCACGAAGCTTGGTAAAGTCTCGAAGAACAGTGTGAGGATTCTGGCAGAGTTGAGTTTGAGCTACTCCGAATTTACTGCAGGTCATTCCAGCTGCTCCAGTCGTCGTTCAGGCAGGGCCTTGTCCCCGGTAGATAGTGGAATGTCGACCCCGCAAGCGAAAAACGGGGCCAACTTACCATTCCGTCGTCTCAGCTTTGATGTTGATGGAGAGACCCAACTGTTCACGTCTGACCGGGCACCTCTAGTCCCACAGTATCCCGACTACGTTGAGGATCCTGAATATGGTGCGTCCTCTACTAGACAATGATCATTCATTACTGAACTGAGACAGGTACAGAACTGCAACCCGTCGCTAGACATGACGGGATACTATCTCCCGCCGGCAATGCCTATGAGTCTCAAGTCCAAGTGCCGATTCCCTCAGACCTTGCGGATGCCGCTGGCCTCGATGTCAACTCAACAGCAGAACAGAATATTCATGAGATGGCTCATTTGACCTGTAAGTTTCCTGACCTCGTACGACAGACGAGTTCAAAGTGATTGACGCGTGGCATCTTATAGATACAGCTATTTCAACAGACCCTCAACAGTTCTATGAGAAACATAATTTGCGACCCAAGCAACTGAAGCTCCCTCGCCATACTGAGATTCTTGTCGGCATTACAGTCTACAACGAACCGAAACACCTGCTCCGTCGAACCTTGCTCAGTGTTGTCCAGAACATCTGGTATCTAAACATCCGCACACAGTCAAAAGTCTGGGGAAAGAACTCCTGGACTAGAATAGTGGTTTGTATTCTCATCGACGGTATTGAGTCGGTGGACCCTGGCATTCTCGACGTACTCACTACTATTGGGCTCTATCAGAACGGGTTGTGCAAAAAGACAACAGAGCAGGGAGAAGAAGTGACGGGACACCTTGTAAGTCTGCTCCCAAATACGTGAGTCTAGAATTCTTTCTGACATGGGATCAATTTTGCTTTGCAGTTTGAGTTTTCGTCCCATTTGGCCACTCATCTAGGTTGCGAGGATTATGCAGATGGCGAGCAAAACGCCTCCAAGTCGGTTGGGGGCAACCCCTTCACCATGAAAGAGGCCGAGTCAATGAAGTTTCCAGTCCAGTTGATGCTACTCATGAAGGCTTCAAACTGCGGAAAACTCAACTCGTACCGGTGGCTATACAACGGATTCGCCAAAGTCTTGGACCCCAATATCACAGTTCATCTCGACGTCGGAACGAAGCTGGGCAAACAGGCGCTTTTCAAGCTCTGGAAGGAATTTGATCTCGAGCCTATGCTTGCCGCAGCCTGTGGAGAAATATCCTGCTCTCTGGGCGGAAACTGGCTGAATATTCTCAATCCCATTGTCGCGGCGCAGAACTTTGAGTACAAGGTTGGGTTCCAGCTTGATAGGACGTTTGAGTCTGCAACAGGCTTTTTGTCCCTCCTACCGGGGGCGTGCTCTGCTTATAGGTTTGTGCAACAGCATCGACTGTGGTGATTCAATACTAACTGATATTCTCTGTCTAGATACGTCGGTAGTGCTGGTAAACCGCTTGAAGATATGCTTCTCGGTGACCCAACATGGATCCAAGGCCATAACGAGCGCCCATCCCTGTCCCCTGTCAACCTCAATCGCCACCTTGCAGACGACAGAGTGATTTGCTTCAGAATCCTCAGCAAGCCAAACACGCACTGGCTCTTGAAATATGTTCCAGTCACCGCCACCACTGATATCCCCATGACGACGACAGACTTCATTAACCAAAGGCGACGATGGCTCAATGGAGCCTTCTTCTCGACTATCTATGTATTGAAGAGATGTGGACACTTGTGGAGGTCTGATCACACACGAATGCGCAAAGTGGCCTTCTTCATCCCTCTGCTTCATAGTGTCCTAGCTCTTGTTTTGGCTTGGTTCTCGCTCGCGGCATTTCTACTCACGACATTCACTATCAACAGCATCTCCGGAGATCCTCCAAAGGATGCACCAGCTGGTGGATTCCCGTTTGGAAAGGCAACACCAATTGTCAACGCCGTCATTCAGATAGTGTACTTGGCGACTGTCTTGTTCCAGTTCATACTCGCCCTTGGAAGTCGCCCAAGGAACCACCGAATCAGCTATATCATCTCATTCGCCATCTTTGGGTTGATCCAGGCGTATCTGATCATGAATCTGGTGTATCTCGTAAAGAGAGTTGCAGACTACAAGGCCGACGATACTGGGTCGAGTAATTATGCCTATATCGGGGAGTTCTATGCCGACATTGGTCAAAGCACCATCATCGTCGCTGGGTTCTCCGTTTTTGGCGTCTATATCCTCAGCGCTCTTCTGGCACTTGACCCTTGGCATCTCCTCACCTCTTTTGCACAATTCCTCTTCATATCATCCTCTTACGTCAATATTCTCAACATTTACGCTTTCAGTAACACACATGATGTCAGCTGGGGAAGAAAAGGTCGACATCATGATACCGAAGCAGGCCAAACACAAGACAGACCAAGACCAGCGACCATCGAGAGACGATTTACCTTCTCTGACCAAGACCCTAACATTCGATCAGAAGACACCCAGCGTGATGAAACTCCTGAAGCGAGAAACAAAGAGTATCAAGAGGCATTGGCTCGAGTAGTAGCTGAAGAAGAGACAACAAATCGCGGGAAGAAGCGCCCACAGGTCCTCGCAGTAGCAGATGCCATGATGGAGTTTCGCACGATTCTACTCGCATCGTACATCTTCTCAAATATTTTTGTTTGTCTCATCGTCTTGAACGACAGCCTCAAGATTTTGTGGTGGCTCGGAGATTCATACTGGCATAAAGTCTGGTTCTTCCGTATATGGCTATGGGCAAACTCGATCAGCTTTCTCATCAGGTTCGCTGGTTGTTTATGGTATCATGTAGTCAGGGTATTCAGTGGGCTCTTCCGTGGCACCCTTATGTAAGAAAGCCTTGGTATGAGTCGCTATCGGGGGTCTGGGAAATGTTTCGGCTATCCTTCCTTGCTATTGCATATGTCTTGTCATACTTAGAAGGCGGATCGAGTTCGAGCTTCCTATATTCAGTTAGTAAAGGCATGTCAAGCCGGTTATAGACCGCATAGAAGAGGTAAAAAGCAAACGTACCGAGACTTTTTGTTCAATTTCCACCACGGTGCGATCGAGCTCGCCTGAAATCTTCTGCTTTATCTCCCAGGGGAGCAATCTAAACCTCTCGCAGAGGTCTCCGTCTATGACACCCTTAGCCGGCACGTAATAGCCGCGATACATCAAATGGTCACGCCCGACTGGTGACGCATCCTCAGCACGCATATGTGCCTCGAGTGCGAGAAAGAAATCGGCGTCCTCGCGTGTAACGAAGGGGATGAGTACGCCGAGGGTGCCCTGCAAGCCGCTCCAGACGAGGACATCCTGTCCACCCACGACGAGGCTGGTCTTGGTGATGCTGGTGGGTATATCTTGGGTAAAGAAATGGCCCACAGTATCCAATCGGTTTGGTGCGCCGTGAAGATGCTGCGGGGAGTTGGAGAGTCGATTTCCACCCTCGTCTACCACTTGACTTGCTTTGTCAGGGCATCGAACGATCCAAAGGTTACCGAATTTATCGCCACCAGCCACTGTTTCAGAGTCGATCATCCCCGTGCAGGTTGTCCAGCGTGCAACTGTGTCATCAACGAAGGGAATTAGTTGCTGCTGGTTATGGTTGAACATGACCATCGTCACGCCTTGCTGGAGACCCCCGACGACGATGCGGCTCCCTTGAGTATTTAGAGAGACAATCAACTGCGGTACCGCTTCAACATGAGCCTTGAGAAGCAATTGCTTCAAGCCCAGATCATAAATTCGCAAGTCCTTGCCAATTCCTGCGGCTAAGCGACCTTGGAAAGCCACAAGTGCCATCGGAGGCTCCTCTACCTTAGTCTTGTGGATAAACTCCAGCTCTCTCCCGTTTTGTTTGAACCGATAGACATGGATATAGCCCTCTGAGAATTGCCTTGGATTAAGGATCACGTCTTTGCCAGTACCAACAAGTAGGAAGCTTTCGCCATCCTGGCCGTTGAATGGAACCACAGCCACGCTCATAGCAGCTTCGTTGCCTTCCATTTCAACTTTCTGAAGAACCTGTTCGCCAATGGGATCGACAACACTTATGCATGAGGCCCATCGGCCATGGCCACGCGGATAACCAAACTCCTGTGGTAGGAGTAGTTTGGCATCCCCTTGAGTTTGGCTTTCAGCAGCGTCCAGTAGCTGTGTACGTAGCTCAAGACCCAGTGTGTTGTTGTCCGCTTCGATCGTGTAGAAGTAGGGCTCCTGGGGATGCTTAACAAAATGTCGTGGTGTGTAGGTCAGAGGTAGGGATTTTAGAACCATGTTATCAGATAGATTCTCGATGAAGAATATGCTAAAATTTGGGTTAGCAAGGTAAAAGTAACATTGCCCCCACGACTGTGTATAGCAAGGCTTAAAGTTTTGTAGGAGGGGGAGACTCACCGGAGGATGTTGGCACGAGTCGCGATAATACCATCCGCGCACTGCTCACTACTAAAGTTACATGCCCAATCGAGCTCATCCGAATCAAGAGGCGTCATCATGAACCCTCTTTTGGGGTCGGTATATCCCATCCACGGCTTGGAACCAAGAGCTAAGGCACAGGTTTGGCCCCCCACTGTTACCTGGAAGAGCTTAATAGCCTTGAGACCCAGAAATCTCGTCTGCGTATCTGATAGCTCTCCTGTGATTTCATCTAGTCTGGTTCGCAGATAGACACCAGAGCTCAGGCCTATATGCAGGTACAGGCCAGAGCTACCGGATAATGAATCTTCCATCGCCATGATGCTTAGGGCCGAGGGTGCCGCAGTCAGGGCTTGTATAGACTTACTCTCCAGAGTGGAATCTGGGTCCAAGCTAAGGATCCGAACGGTGCAATCCTCGCATCCTACCGCCAACATTGGGCTTCGAAGTTGTCCTTCAGGGACCGGTCCCAAGCTGAGACAGGTTACGGCACTAGATACCTCTTTTTTCTCGTCGAACTCAGCAAGCGTTCCATCAATATCTACCTCAAAGTAAACAATTTCTCCTGAGCTCAACGCGACGGCAATCTGCTGCTCATTCGTAGCAACAGCTACGATACATCGATTCTGGGGAACTGGCCATTCGTTAATATCCCCGCCACGGAGATGTCGTATCCCTTTGGGGTGGATTTGTACTAGACCGTCGTCCGCGATTTGCTGTACGGCGAGAGTGGTCACAGAGGTGAGAAAACCCGAATCGCTCACTTGCTCGACTTCATCTCCGACACTCATGACCAATGTGTTGTCGGATGAGGTCAAGATGATATATGCGTCGTACTTGTCGTGTCTTATTAGTCTCGTGGTCCAGGCACCAGAAACCGTCCCCGGTAGTTCGGATGTCGCTACCACGTTTATCGCTAAACCATGCTTAAGCATCCGAAAATGGCTCCTCGCGCCGTTGCTGGACACTGAATAGATCAGTGGCGCGCCGTCCCCTGTCAGATCAGCAACCTTGCAGTCCATAAGAGGACTCAAAGATTCGGTGGTTTCTATCAGGGTGAGATTCTCTAGAGGATGTGGATAGAAATAGACAGGGTGATATACAGCACGAGGGTCGGTAGGAAAATTGTCGTTGGTAACTGAGGGCTCTGAATCGTCGTCGCCGAGCTTCTCGAATTGATAGAAATTATGATTACCAGATTCAGCAGTGACAAAGAGAAATCCAGTCTTGAGAATACATAGACTACTCGCAACAGGGACAGTATCAAAATATATAATCTTGATGCGCCGTACCTCTCCTGTCAGACTACCCTCGTTTTCCTGAAGGTCAAACGTGAGCTTGAAAAGGTCGCCATCTTCTGTCTGGAGCAAGAAGAAGAACGCTTCTGGACTGTTCTTGAGCTTGTGCATCACACCACCAATGATAGTACGCTTTCGTTGCGGGTCTTCTGTAGCCCCTCGACGCCGTGGAATAGGGACGCGAAGAGGGTCCTGGTTCAAGTGTCGGTATGTAATGCTCTCCTCTCCACAGACAAGGACGCCGCTTGGGCCATCGTTGCCTCCAGGGACTTGTAGGAGCAACGATGCCGTGGAGTCGACAGCTTCGGACCATTTGCGAACCACGTGGTTGAGTCCGAGATCCAGCTCGTAGTAAACGAGTTCAACGTCAGGTGTCTCATGTCCAGAGGCATCCTGCTCTGACTTTGAATAGTCCATCTCAAGAGCTGCAAAGACAGGATTCGAATAGCCCACGTCCAGAGCTACCAGAGATAAAACAAGGTCTCCATGCTTGTGCGCTTCAAGAGGGGAGGATATGGTGAGTTCGGCTTGAGCGTTGCGATTGAGGACATACACAAGCTTGCTCTTTTCGATGGAAGCGATCATACAGGCTCGCCCTTTGGGATCGGTAGCGAGATACTCACCTGGAACAGTCCGACGCACGCCAGACTTTCCAAATGTCTCTAACTGGATGCGAGAAAACCGGTTTTGAGAAGGTAGATACTCGAGAATGGCGATACGGCCAGAGTCGCTTGACACGATAATGTAATCTGAGAAGTTAGCTTTATCTTTGTAACTTGTAATAGTCCACCATGGGCAGCTCAGAGAGCTTTAACTTACCTTTTGAGCTCCCCGCAAGGCGGAAAGAGACAACGGATCGAATGATACTGAAGAGGTCATGTGAATATAATGGCTGAACTTTGCCGTGAGTCGGATCTGGATGATGCAGGGTCAAAACGGAGCCTGATACAGTCAGAATTTGTTGCTTCTTGGTCCCAGAAAAATAGCCGACGATCGCTTGTGATATTGCTGTCGGAGGTTGGAGCGAGAGTGAATACAGAAACATATTCGATGTAGTAGCCATGGTGATTATCGAGTGAGAAACAGGATAAGATAAGTGTCCAGTCACTTTTTGCGTGAAGCTAACGTCGGGCGGAAAGGTTTATAAGAAGCTGCGGCTGTATTCAATGCGTAGGCTGTCGCCGTTGCTGCCTTGACGTCCGATGTGAAGCGAGGATCGGAGTGGAATCATGCATGCGCGGATAAAGGAAGTCACGTGGGGTTCAAGAAAGATCCCCCCCTGCAATCTCAGGATTACTACGACCAACAACAATGAAATTGCGATCAACAGACAGACAAGGACACTTTAAGTTAGAAGCATTGGATTGGATTATATTATTATGCTTCTCACGAGACGGTATTGAGAGATTGTCTAGAAAACGCGCAACGGGCGACACGCTGATTGGTTTAGGCACCAACGCCCAACAAAGTTCGCCTGAGAGCACTCACTCGGAGCATTTTTCCTCAAGACCAAAAGGAAACTCAGGACTTGAAATGAACAAGGGTTGGCGCTATGATATCGCTCTTTGGCAAGTCCACGATACTGAGAATGACTGCGATTTGATCATCCGATCTAACTCTGGCCATGTATTCTACTGCTATATTTGTCCCAGCCATTTTATTCGGTCTCCCTCCGCCGCAGCACAATACTTCAAATGTCTTCAACTCTTAAGATCTGGCGAAGTCGAACTGGACGATTTCTACGACGAAGATGCTTTCGAGTGGTTGTTAGGTTGCTTTGAGCCTTTGATAACCAACCTGGCATCATCGACAGACCTTGATATCGTTGCAGAGCCGACGTTGGCTGATTACTTCTTCCCAAAACAAAGCTTTGTCTGTAGTTTCACAGCTTTGGATGACAAGTTGATGCCCCAGGAACTTGAAACAAAGAATCACGGCTGGAGTAGCCCGATCGTCAGATTCAATGCCGATTTTCTGGAGGATCTGGATACTTGGACGGAATCCTACACACCATCGCAAGCTCGGATATGCTACGCTGGACCAGACGACAGTCTGATCAAACCGCCTAAGTGCACCACAGTGATTGGTAAAGATGGAGAGCCTATCACTTGCTTCTTCAAAAAGTTTGGACTCTCCTTTGGTCAGCGACACGCGAGAAAAGAACTCTTGACATTGAAGCAGGTCATCGAGGCCCAGATACCCCCACCCCCCGAAGCATATATCTGCCGTCTTACAGGCGTAGTACGGGAGGGGGATGGACTGCTAGGAATGCTATTCGCTTGGATTCCTAACAAAGGCGTGTTGTCCAAGACTAGAGCCGCAGCGAGTCCTCTAGAGTTAAGAAAGCGATGGGCTTCTCAGATCCAGAGATCAGTAGATCTTCTACACCAGAATGGCATCGTATGGGGTGACGCCAAAGCAGAGAACGTTCTCATAGATCAGAATGATGATGCTTGGCTTATAGACTTTGGTGGAGGTTACACCGTGGGCTGGGTAGATGGTGATAAGACTGGGACACTTGAAGGCGACGGGCAGGGTCTTGCGAAGATTCTTGATATGTTGTTGTAGCCCGATTGTTTAGTGGGAGGCATTTCTATGTAGTTGATAAAATTGGGATGTTTGCCGAAGGCTTCCGAAGATCAAGCTTGAAGACTGCTGTCGGCACCTAAGATAACGTGCAGTTCATCGTGATGAGTTACAACCTGTTGCTGCTAGCAATCTTGACCCTATTCGTATATTCTTAACTAGATTACATCTAAGATCCTCTATTTCATATATGCCCACACATTCAGCAACTTGGAAGGAATATCTTGTCCTAAACGGCTAATAATTCAAGGTATCATGATGCTGTTAGAATGGAAACGTAAGATTAGCGAGTCATTCTACCTCTTTTCCCTCCATATGTGATTATACCCGCTCTTCTTCCTATGATCAGCATGCCGATAGCGAAGACCTGAAGAGTAATGATTCCGGCATAAAGGATCAGAGCAAGTTTCTGGTACACCGGAAGGTCCAGCATACGAATAAGACTCTGGGCTAATTGCATGAAACCAACTGTGTCCCGGAAGGTTGTCTCCTGATACACTTGGTATCAATGTTCGTCTATAGCGGAATTTATTGCACTCATAGTCGTCCAAACAATCTTCAAAGAAAATCGATACTGTTTCGCCCGCCATTCGCTCATCGTGTACCCTCGCGCTCTTCCCGTCAAGTTCCCGTGCCATTTGCACCATACCAACTGGCAAGATATGGTTTGGATACAGAGATTTGTCATTTATACCATGTCCTTGAAAATGAGTTTCATTAAGATCTTCCTTTGAGTGAATTCCGGATGATAGGGAAAGAAGGCAGTGGGATTTGCTCCCTTCAGCCCTAGCGGAGGGTAGTCCTCGACCGTTATCGTCATGAAAACGGTGGCTGAAATGCTCGCAGACTTTCCTGAACTTCGTGCCATCGCCCTCTCTGTAGCTAAGAGGTGCTTGCATCTCGTCCCAGGAAAATACCTCATGTGAGCATATACGAATATAGCCTGTCCTGGCGATGCACACCCGATCCGATTGCTTTAAAGCCTCCTCACTTGAGAAACAGAGCGTTGGATGCTCAACATTGCAGGCAAAACAGTACAACCAATCTTGACGAGTCCGTGCTGCAAATTTGCAATCCAGAGAGACACCTTTTCGTCGCCGAGACTCAAACTCGGGTCGACAAGTCCTGCAAATTCGTTCTTTCCTGATGAGATCTCCGAGTCCTCCAATGTCTGTGCCAACCATTAATATCTTGTTTTCGAAGCAGTGGAAGTCAGAGGGAAACGGTCTGATGCGTGTCCATTTCCCGCGGAAGCCCCCTGCGCACCATTCGCAGCAGCCGCTATCGGAGAAGACATGAGACAGGAACATTCTGTCTCTCATGAGTCCTCTGAGCCGTTGACACACCTGGCGAAGAACGAAAAAGGCAAATAGTGAGGGCTTATCGGACCCCTCATACAGGATTTTGATAATAGTCAAGAGGACCTCATCGGGGAGGTTTAAAAGGCGACTGTCTTGTTTGCTGATGCCATCTCTCGTTTCTCCCAATACGCTTGATTTGCCTCCATCCATCACTTCTTTGACTATGCTGCTGGTCCAGTCCTCGTCGTTTGGTTTGTTAGGAATATCACGAATATCCAATTTTGGGACTTCAGTGCTTGTACAGATCTGCCCCGTCGGTTTGCTATGGGCGCCATGGACAGTCATATTATGGGGTACTTCGGTGGCAGTGCTTGCTTGACACAGACATTAGTGCTAAATTATTCAAGAAGCTGATCAAACTTACTTGAAGAATTGCGGTATTGACGTTTTTGTCGGCAAAACAATTGGTACAGCCACTGCATCAACATTTTGACGTGTTTTGACTTATCCAGTGGCTTTAAAAGTTTCTTGCGTGAGGTAGGCCATGTATATAGGAGGGTGAGAAAGGTCAGAGAGAGGAAAGGGAATAAACGACTCTTTTATACTCTCCAAGCAGACCCTGAATGATGGTTTGTCTCGAAAAGTTAAATTTCAGTAGCCTTTGGTTCATTGGAGTTTCTGTGACACACAAGGTTAAGCGTTCAGGCGATTGGTTTATAGTGGTAAACCAGATGTGTGGCTGAGAGCTTAAATCAGCACAGGGAACTTAGTTCCCGTCACCACCATCAGCCTTGTCTTTGCCATCATCCTGGCCTCCTTCACCCTCTACATAGTGATTGATATCCGCTCCAGCGTCCAAAGCCCCAGCATGTCCTCGACAACCCTCGCTCCCGGTCTCCAAGTCCCTAGCGGACAGGACGTTCTCACCATCGATGGCCCTCTTGAGATTCAAGCCCCCTTTTCCTTCATCAGCTCGCTCTTTGGCGATGTTAGCCGCTGGACGGTCGGCAAGGAACCTGGCTTGCCTTGTAGCAGGAAAGAATCGGCACCTTGAAACAGTCAAAAAGAAGTCGGTGAACGATGCCCACCCTAAATCGTCTTCATTTTAGACTATATTACATAAACTGACCTAAGTTTGCCTAAATTTAGGATAAGGACCCTAAGGCTTGTCCAAGTTCTCTGTGGAGCTAGTCCTGGGGCTGATGGTGTTCAGGCGCGTCAAGGATCACCTCAGACCGTTTGAACATGAAGTCGAAGTAGTTCTTGAGGCGTGACTTGGAAATCGTAATAATGGCGAGAATAGCAAGTGGGACGCCTGAGCCAGGGAATGGTGGTTTGACAGACTTGGCGATCTTACTAATAATACCAGATATCTTATCCCAAACTGCCAAGATTTCAACAAGCAGTTGTTTAACGCGATGGAAAGTCTCCGGCAACTCAGTCATCATCTCGTTCATGTTGCCATCTTCATCGGTGTAGGAGTTAACGCCACGTATCCAGGGAGGGTAAGTAATAAAGGCGGGAGCAGGACATGTAAATAGAGTTGCACGATGCACGCCACGGCTTGAGACCAGAGTTGTTGTCGGGGGCGCAGTGTGATCTTGGGTGACAGAGCGGGCATCAATCGCTCCGAAACTGGCAAAGACAGCAAGGATAGTAGCCAAGGTGAGGGTAATGGTAGAGTACTTTATCTTGATGGTAGTATCTGCAATTAGCAATGTTAGCAACCATGAAGAGGGGAGAATGGTGAGCACACTCACGTCTCAGGTTGTCGAAAGTTGATAGACCCCACGGCTGATGGCTTACATCACGCGCCTCGCACGTATCAAAAAGTGCTTCAGCTTCACCCTCCAGTTTGTTGGCTTCATATGTCTCGTTGAAAAGTTACAAGCTGTAAAAACTTCATCCTCAAAGTCTTATCGCTGTGTGTCCAGGATACAAGATTACACTCTTAGTTGCTGAGGGAATTGTAAGATGAGGTTTTGATATTTTCATCAAAGGTCTATTTATGCAGGGTTGATAAGAAACTAGCTAGAGTTCATTATGAGCTTCCTTAGTAATACTGCATAATCACTTGTGTCTAGGCTAACACATATCTAATCCGGGCTTCATAAGCAACTTCTGATTTTCTATTGAACCTTTCTCGAGGCATAAATACTCCTGCTTATCACTTAAACACAAGTGAGATCGGCAGTTTCCTGGTCAAATGTGCATCGATCGGTATGCGTAAAGGAGAGCTGTATTAATCGTTAGTCAAAGTGCTTATTAACTTCAAAGGTAACCGAATTGTCACTTACGTTGATGAGACCACCATCTCCCTCGGTAAAGAACTGGTTAGGTGCAGCAATGTACATGCACTCGTAATCAGTGTTGAGAATGCCAAGTCTAAACTCAACGGAAGACTGCCCGTCAATATTGGCAGGGTCAGCAACAGAGAACGCTTTGTTGTAGCAGGCAGCGGCCTGGAAACGCTCAGGGTCGGGATTGTTCGCCATCATGGTCTCGGTGGTCTGAACGGTGAAAGCTTCACGGCCAGCGTCAAAGTTGGAAATGTCACCGATGAAAGCGGCGGCAGCGCTGACGGCTTCGCTGACGATGGCAGTAACTGCCGCGGTACCAGCCGCGGTCAGAATAGCAATCGTGACTGGCTCGCGCTTGCTGAGAATATGACCAGTACCCTTGGTTGTGTCTCTGGTCTGGAGTGTGGTGGTGTGAAGGCCGTTCTCAGCAGGGATGACTGCGCCATTGACAATGGCGGAGCATCCAGCGACGGCGGCGACGACTTTAGTGAAAGAAGGCATTTTGAAAGTTATAAATGGTGGGTAAGTCACGGACTTGGTGAAATTGAAAGTTGAAGCAAAGAGCTTTGAAGAAAGAGAATAGGTTGTAAAGGATGAAACTGCGCAGCAGATTATGTGGAAGTGAATTGAGTTGTTGAGTTGATTTGATTGTAGAATGATAAGTCGGGAGCCATCGATCCTTTATAGTTATTTCTTCTCATAATGTCTATGTCTTTTTCACGATATCCTCATGTCCTCGTCTCCTGTCGTGTTGTATGTACATCTGTCGGCATGACCGAGCCATGAGACAAGTGGCTAATAACTCCACCGTCATGAACCGTGTGTTTGATAAGCTTAAACTTTATTGCAACCTAGATGTCAGCTTTTAGTTAAGCGATTTGCCATAAGGTACGTCTCATCCGTTTGGCCCCAACCCGCAAGCATCACGGGGTCAATAGGGCTGTCAAGTCTCAAACGTGCTATAACAGGGAATTTGAGTCAGGAACCTCGCGGTTAAATAATGGACCCTAAGAATAGTCGGCAAAACCCCCTGTTAGCCAAGTTGAGCCAATCATGTGCTATCAACCAGGGATATGCCCCATTCTTCTCTCGGCATTAAATGTTCCCACGTTAACGCCTGACGTATTTTCCAGGGTCCTCTAGACAAAAGTAAGCCGAAACCAAGATCAAACAGGTTGCAATATGTCAGTCAGTTCATCCCAACTAGGCATAATAGTACTGTTCTGAGAGATCTAGAATGGTCTTCATTTACCAACGTTGACTCAAAATAGCCAACACTTCGTATATCGCACGCACTGACCATGTACATCCAGGTCCCATCACGCTACCGAGTTCGGGAAGGCCAGGTTCCAGAAACAATATCCAGAGCAAGTCTAGGGTAATGTATACCCTTTCTAATATTTCCTTCGCTTCCTCAGACAGCTATTTAATGCAAGTAGTCTAAGAATAAACGGTCTAGTGGGCGCGAATAGATTCAGGGGGCCTGCTTTTGGGAGAGTCCGTTTCATGCTTGAAAGCGTTATGTAAATATGATTAGAAGGTGTTAACCGTAGACTTCTTTCGGCTGTAGAGTATTTTTTAAACTCAGCATCTTCCGCGAGGAGTGATGCACCTCGGCGAATCGATACTCGGATACCCGCGAACACATGAGCTTGCCATTGAGACACTAAATTCAATCTGGTAAAATGAGCCCTCAGCCACAAAGTGTCAATTGCAAATAACACATCTAGCTCACAGCTTAAAGATTATAACACGCAACTGATCATCACAGTCGCTTCCAAAAGCTAGTTTTTGCTAATATGCAGGTGGTGTTCTTTCACCTTGTAACATAATACCCTATAGCTGCCCAAAGAACAATTATCAAGCCCCAAGTTAACCTGTACCTGTGACCTGAATAATTCCTGTTATTGACTGTATCAGCCCGAAGATGATGGCCAGGAACACAGCCGTTATCAAGGCCCATTTCGCCCACCACAAAGACTCTTCTCTATCATCATACCACAATCTCTTCAGACTCCAGTCAGTTGGGTTCTTGGAAACTTCCAGGATGTACGCAAGTCTCTGGTGCCAGACCGGATAGTCGTGGGACAGTCGGGAGACCTGCACTTCCGATGAGTCTTTAAAGAGACGACCGAGACAAGCCTCGGGTTCTCCCTGTGGTATGAACCGCTCTGTGTAATCAAAACTTTCGTAAGGATATCCCTGGTCATTCGGAAAGAACAGGAGTACGGAGGACATCGTCTCGGTGATAAAATCCTGACTCAAGAGCCTCGAGGTCCTATCTACATTTAGCAGTACTCGGAAGATCGTATCAGGGCGTGGGAATTGAACATACACGGGTGTAGATCGCTCCAAATACTTTAGGGCTTCGATTTGACGAAACAGAAGTACCCTTTTACCTTGAATTGTAAGATGTTCGGTGATGTAATCCGTCCAAACAATTTCCAACCCGGCTTTCTTCTCAAGGTCAATGGCGTTGAACCACAAAGGGTAACGATCTGTCTCGCTTGGTGGCCGACTGGTTTGAAACTTCTTCAGAACGTCATCGAAGTTTTGATCTCGTAGAAAGGGCAGTTGATTTGGCGGAACATAGACGCGGCTGTCGCAAAAAGTGACCCTGATCATGAGAAGCAATTTGATTACCATGACGATAATGCCTTTAATATCTCCATCGGGAATCGAGGAAGGTAAGGATTGCCGGACCTTTGCCCAGATACCATCCCGGCTTTCGTTGGAGTTGTCGTATATGATATCTCGAACAGTGATAACATGCTGAAAAGTAAAGTGTGTGGTCACTTTGTCGCCCCGATCTTGTCGCAGAAACTCAAAATATGCAAAGGGCTCGTCAGGTAGCAGTTTCTTCTCTGAATGCCACATGAGTTCGATAAACCTTGTCTTTTGATTTCCATTCCACTGACTTGGACCTTCGTGAAAGAGAATGGCATGCGAGTTTGATGTTGCCATTATTGTGGTTATCCGCAAGGTCTCTTTTGCTTCGGAATTAGTGGCAGAATGATGGTGATCTTAGTAAGTTCTCATTATGCTCTATAGGTAATCAGCGGCTGTTGCCTAAGGCTCAATGATCTGATGACAGAAAACAGGGATCCTGCCGTTATGCGCCTCCTGCATAAAATGAGGCCCGACACCTCCGCATCCCCGCCCGGTTTGATTGAGGAGAATCCTTATATGAGGGAATTAAGCACTAAGCCCCCACGATTATCTTGAAATAAAGGCGTGAATACTTCCTCGGTGGAGTAAAGAGTCTGCCGCATTGTAAGCATCACACTGCTGTCACTAAGTTCGAACCAAGGTCTCCCATCACTCGTCTCTATTATACCACAATGAGTACCTCTCAGGCTGGTACACCCTCGTGGCGTCATTGCCTACTCTCTTTTTTATCAGTCGATGCGCTCTATAATTACGAAGAACGTGACACACCTGAGAGGTTCAACCCTGACGACAAACTTACCGCTTTCCGGATATACACTACACAAGATTCCGCACAACCACTTCTTCAGCCTCTCCATGACGATAATACAGTTCCCAGCCCCTCTTTTAGCATGGCATTCGAGGGCGCACAGAGGACTATAAGACATCTTAATGATTGTGATATCCTGGGATTGCGATTAAATCATCATGGTGGCGCGATGTTCAAATGGGACATCAAAAAGTCACTATTTTCCGACCTGGTCAGCAGAGATCCGCAAATCAGAAAAGCCCTTTTAGACACCAGGTTCCATCCCACAGGTGTCAAACCATTATGGGTCTTACGCAGCTTCTTCATTGGATCTAACACAAGCCGTTGTCCTCCATACATCACCGTACTGTGTTCGCAGGAGAGGCTCTCCAGACATCTTGTGGACTCCATTTGCCGTAAGCTCAAAAGGCTTCGTGGCCACGATCTTCACGACTGGGGAGTGACTCGGCTACCCAACGTCGAGGTACCTTGGCTCGGACCCCAGCCTGGGAGCCCAGGCAGTAGCTTCGTCGAGATTCCTGGAGAAAGGGACAGAGAAATGTGTATAGAAGCTCGGCTCCTTGATGGGGACATAATGTCCACAGTGCCCAACGCCCTGGTTCGCTCAATCTGGGATCAGCAAGAACATAGATGTGGTGTCAAGTTGAGAATTATCGGGGACCCGACAGTCTCTACACAGGCGACCATTGGCGGCCTTATCCAAGTGGGAGGCACTCTGTTTGGATTGACTGTTGCACACGTGTTTCCGATTTTGGACTCACTCCCTGGTGAATATGGTACTCAGATATCTGGCCTGGGTTTACAACAGCATTCTTCTTCAGCGACTGATCGAGACTCCGATTCAGCCGTGGATGATGACGGTAAAGACCAAGGTCTGAAGCTTCGTCCACCAAGACGGAGCATGGTCTTGGACTGGGCGTTGGTAGACATGTCTTCTTTGGAAGACCACTACGAACATCCTGATACATGGAGCGAAATGAATCTTGTACAAACCACGAGTGGTAACTTTCGCCCGGTTCTGGTAGCGCCGGAGATGCCACCCAGCGGTACACCAGTCGTTCTGGCTACCCCAGGATCCGTGTTCTGCCTTCGGGGTATTCTCACTGGTGAAGAAGCTCTAGTGAACGTACTAGATTCGCTAAACCCTTATATCACCTGGGTGTTACGAATGGAACAGCCTTGGCTGATACAACCAGGAGATAGCGGATCGTGGGCATTTGATGCAGGCAGTGGCGACCTTCTGGGAATTCTTGTGGTAGGATGCCCACAACTGCACGAAGCGTATATCATCCCAGCTCATGAGGTGTTTGGCCATATCAGAGACGTGCTACAGCAATACGTCAGACTTCCAAATTGCTACCCCGTGACAGAGCGAGATCATCGAGAACTCAGTCGTTTGGAAAATGCCATCGCCGAGTTCAAGGCCGAGCTAGAGGAGAAGAGAATGGGTATAAGTGTGACTGACTTGGAAAGAATTGACATAGGTGTCGCATCTTGTATCAGTCAGGCTTGGGGTATCTTTTCCAATAACCAACGGATGTACGTGGATCCCGAATCAATGAAACATTGCTGGGTTTCTCCATCTCGACTTCAATCAAAATTCGATCAGATGGTCGAGATGTTGGGAGATTATGAACCACAGTTTCGGCAGGCTTTAGAGTCCTTGAAAGCCGAGGACAGACAACTCTGCGAAGACGTTCTCCTCCAATCCCCACTAGGATGCTTCAACTTCATTTGCAGCAAGATTCAGGATTTCATCTTTCAGCCCTTCGGGGGGCCTTTGAGTAGTACAACACCAACACTTTTATGGGGGCACTTGATGCTAGGGGAACGGAGCTTTGGGTTTCCCGAGAACGACGTTTCAACAGCTGGGCATCCTATAATTGAAGTCATTCAAGACGAACAGAGGTCTTGTAGACATCTTTCTCTGTTTGAACTTCCTAGGGATAGAAACTCTATCATGGCAGCATTAGACAGAATTCAACGAGAACTTGAGCACTCTATCTCTCTCTACAAGAGATATTTCGAGGCCACTTTCCCTGAGAAAGCACATTTTGGTAAGTTGCCTTACTCTTGCCCTCCCAGTGCTTAAAATCATAAATTGTGGGGTCTCTTCTGGCGCTAACCTCAACATTCGGCAGATCCGGAAACCGTTAATAGCCCTATGCTACTCATTGCCGTGTTACTGAACGAGTCCGAGGACCGAATATTAGTTCTTGACCCGCCGATAGATGGCGAGAGACCCTCATGGAACAGAAGATTCCTAGCGCTTCCATGCATCCAGGTCAACGAAGCTCTGGATGAGGAACAAAACTTGGAACTCTTATTGAGTACCAAAATGGGGCTCGGGAACATGTCTTATGATGAAGCTGAGAAGCTGGAGCTAAAACCACGTCACTCGAGGTTCTGGCTTAAAGGCTATGATATATATGTTGATGTGACTGCCTATAAAGTCATTTTATCCGATGAAGAGTGGAAATCAACATCAAGTCGCTTATACGAGATGAACGTCATAGGTGTCGACCCAAATCATGCCATGGACAAGGTAGTGGGAATGCATTATTTAGAAATACTGTGGTTTCTTGGTTATAGATATCCAAGTTAAGAGATTAGGTTTTGTTTATAAGTTTTGGCCACCAAGCAAATTATCAGGTCGCGAATAAGGGAGAGTACATGATTCAGGCTGAGACATAGGAAAAAGCTCTGGCTGCATTTTTAAAGCGGCAAACAGGTTCAGTCAACAATCGCGGCGTGGTGATGACATAGGAACTTCTCGGAATATGAAAGGCAAACACACAAAAAGCAAAGGCCGAGACATGATTAGACTTTCAAATTGATCTCTCAGGCGCAAAAGCCGCCCCCCGATTAATGATCAACAGGCCACGTGTTGTACTTGGTGTTCCCATCTCGATTTTACCATTGCATCTACAACCAAAATCAAGAAGCAATTTTTTTAATTTCTTTGGCAATGGCTAGAACCCCAACCTTTTCTCATGGGCATCATGGCCTGATGTATGGATTCTAAACCAGACTATACCCCTCACGACCCTTTAATAGACTAATGGATGACCATGTCCGGAGGCAAGGAGACCGACCAACAGCATGAGTTGACGTCACGAAAACCGCACGTGGATGTTGGTTGAGAATCTGGAGAATTGCTGCCTACTATTTAGTTGCATCCTAGATAAACAAGTCCCGTTGATCCCCAGCCATCAGCCCCAAACATTCATTTCGCGAACACACACCCGCGACCAACTAGACGATGACTTTAATTGAGGGGATTCTTGCCGTCCTTCTAAATGTTCCCTTGCTTCCACCAGGGCCGCCCCTCGATGCGAACAAGGATGCAAAAGAACAAAAGAGTTCACTGAACCGCTTCGTGGGAGCGCCAGCAAAACGAAAGAAGGGAGCTAACGCACCAGCGGCTGGTAACCACGATCGATCATGATAACTGCCTTACCTGTCGCTTTGCAATACAGCCGGTACCACTTATGATACTGAGACTATTGGGTGATAGGTGCGAGGCCTTCCGAGTTCATCACATGTGACCAATGCTAAGAGGATCCAGTAGCGCTGAAAGCATGCACTAATTGCTGTATGAAGAACGTTTCGAAACAATGGAATGGCATAGGGTCGGCAAGGGCCGGCGCTTAGAGCCCAGTGTGCAGAAATCCCCAAGATGCGCAGTCAGAAAGCACATCTCAGTGGGCAAACAGATAGACCGACGAGTAACAATTGAAGAATTAACGATTCATGTTTCAGTTGAGCTGGGTGCTGCTCTTTTCATTCACTGGGGCGGCAAGTCTAAAAAGTGAGGTATTTGTTGGTCCGGTTTGAAACAGGCCACGGCCAACTGGCCAAAACACTGCCTGACACGGCTGGATGTCAATGCAGCTGCGAACTCTGTTTTTCAGCTTTCGGAATAGCAAGCAAAATCTCGGGCCCAGGCTACATGGGGATTCTTCTGATAAGGGCAATCTCTCCAGCAATGGGCGAATGTTGATAGCATGGCATGCACTCCATTCAGCTGGAAATTGCCGGGCTTTTACTGCTCACCGCTTGATCAGAAATATGTGTTGCCATGACTTCCTTTAGCAGAATTTCAGTCGTCTTGTGATATGTTCAGCAGTTATGTCACAGAGTAATTGGCAACTGGTGCCATGAAATGAATGAGGAATTAGCTATCAATTTATAGTAAAGCGGAAATATAAAATGAGCATCCTTTGTTTCGTATCCGAATACTTCCACCTCCACGAACTGATCTACTTTCCTGCGCTGGAAAATCGAGTTGAAACCACGGCCCTCTCCAGCAAAATTGGCTTGGTCGGGTAATCGTTCGAGATCTTCCTCAGGCCCCCAAACAAGCACCTATCAATGACTCTCAAGCCAGAAGAATTTCGTTTCCCATTGCACCTCAATTCTAGAACCAAATCCTGACAGCCAGTGAGCGGTTGATTATCCTTGACTGTGAAGACTTGGAAAGTGTCTTTGGCTCGTCGCATGAGATTCCCAAGCTCGTTGGCCTTGTCGCAGAGTTTCCTGAGCCTTCGTCTTCCCTTTTCTTGCTCCTGTGCCTCATATGTCTCAGCTGGCTTGAAGAATTCTTCAAGGCGTGCCGCGTATGAGGCTGGACCATCAGATTCATCTCTCAAAAGATCGATACACTTGAGTGTGGCGCGTGTCCAGTCAGACAATGCTTTTTGGCCATATCCTGAAGATATGATCGTTAGCAGCTGAATGTTTTGCACAGTTCGGGTAGGCAACATACCGTCAGGATGACTGGTTGTGATGACTTTAATCAAGCACTGCTCTGTTGCTGCGAGTTGTTTTTGAAAGTCTGAATCGTGATATTCGATGCTGCATCCTCCAACATTATTGGGGAAGAAATGACTTTGGATGGACAAAAATAATTCGGAATAAATGGCATCTCGCTGACATTCTGGAGGCAAGTCTTTCAGGCCTTCGAAAAAAGCCTGACTGACCTCTGTCATAGCGCTCTGAAATGTGCCAGATTTCGAATAGAGTCGAGACGTTATTATTTGTACCGCTTTGCGAACTTCGCAGAACACCTTCTGTATCTCACTGTCCAAGATAGGCTTTTCATCACTGGAAACGATAATAATATGCAGTCGATCTGCTCGTACTTCCGTTTCCTTAACCTTTTGTTTCAAACTCGCTAATTCTGAATCAGCCAGTTCTAGCTTCCGGGTTAACTGCTCGACTTGAGCGTGATAATCAATGTCATCAGGCTCCAATCGCACATCAGTTTTTAAATTCTGAGGCGAATCAGCCTGGGGATCCTCTTGTCTCGGCGAAAGATTCTTCTGGTTATCAGCAAACCATTGGTCCATTGCTTTCCAAACAGTTTCCTTGATGTTGTCCGAAGCAGCTTGCTGGCATTGCTGGTGTTGTGCGTTCATTCTATGAATAGATGAATCAAAACCTCGCTCCAAGTCCGCTTTCAAGTCACGATGTAGCTGGCTTATGACCTGAATAACGCTTATTGTGGTTTGGTCGCCCTGGTTCATTGCCTCACCCGCGTGAGTGCTGTCCTCTAATATCTTAGTTCGCGGTGCTTGTTGGCGAGCTCCCACCAAATACGAACAAGAACGTTGTCTTTTGAGAGTGCTTGTGAAGGGAGAAAAGACTGGCGACATCATGTATTTCAAGAAAGAGTCCCGATGGGAAGTCTCAGTTGAGAAAAAGCGTTGTCTTGAGTAGGCTTGTGTAATCAGACGTGATATGGATGAACACCATCAATCATGCAGAGAATGAAATGTGCTGTCGCCTACAGTTATCTGCGGCTTAGGCTAACAAAAGAATCCTTGGTCATATTGGATGAACATCAGAGTTACATGAGCTGGAGATAAGATGGTGTGGTGACAGAGTTTCAGGTGTGGCCGACTCTTGGCCGCTTCTGCTCGTTGAGCGCTTATGCAGGAGACACGACGGCGAAAAAGCGCTAGAACTACACGAGGCAGAATCTCAACTTAAATAAGAGTAGACACTTGAAAGAGGTGCTCGGCCATCTGTTGTTGGGCGATGCTGAAACTTGTGCGGTGTATAGTCATTGGCTGCAGAACTAAGGCTGCAGCAAATGGCCAACCTTGGACAACTCAGCCGGCGTCGGTCTACACAGCCTCGCAAAACGTTTTCTGTGGTTCAATGGTGAAACTTGAGGCGGCAAAATGTACGCATTTCTATATTTGTAACAATTGCTATCATGCTCATATCACAGCTAAGGCCGTATATCATAACGTCGATGCCTTCTTTCAGCAGTCGTACAAGAAACAACGGAATAAACAAAAACGTAACTTTAACTACCCACCATATTTTTATTCCAACCGTGCTACTCAATCGATATGGCATTCCGGTTCGCTCCACTATCTAATTCGTACAGGAAGAGGACCCACGCTATTGAAGATCCATCAGTCGACTCAGGCGCTGCAGGTCTCGACAACCAAGACAGAGTCATCATCGCGCTCGACTTTGGAACGACATACTCTGGTGTCGCATACTGCTTTTGTAATACTAGCAGCAAGCCCGACGTTTGGCCAGTCGTTGACTGGCTTGGTAAGATCAGCTGTAAAGATGACAACCTCAGTTATCATTCCTGACGTGCTGTATAGGACTTGAGGGCCGCACCCAGCCCAAGGTTCCCACTGCGATCTTATATGACCCTGATGATAGTACAAAATTCAAGTGGGGAGGGCAGCTCACCTGGCGTGATGATCATGTCCAAGGCGTGAAACTACTCTTGGACCTGAAGCAAAACAGACCTTCTTACCTTCCATCGAGCAGTGCAAAACGGGAGATGAGGAGGCTTCCAAAGGATGTCGTTGATGTTGTAGCAGATTTCATGAAAGCCATGTATAATCATGCTTTGGAGAAGATTGGGTCCAGGGTGCCTCGCGATTACCTGGACTTGTGCGAGAAGTCTTTCGTTCTCAGTGTCCCAGCAGTTTGGTCAGACAAGGCCAAAGAAAAGACCATCCAGGTATTAATCGCCACCCATCCCTCTCTTCCTTGTTTGGTAATGGCTGACATGATCCAGGCTGCCAAAAAGACAGGCGTTTATCCCGTCACGCTGGTCAAGGAGCCTGGGGCTGCTGCTCTATACACATTCATGACTCAAGAGCGAGCACTAACTGTAAGTCACAGAGAATCGGATATTGAACACAAGGCTGAATTTACTTAGTCCGGTGACTGCTTTGTCGTCTGTGATGCCGGGGGTGGAACTGTTGACCTCATCTCATATGAGGTCGTCTCAACTGAGCCAACTCTTGATCTCGCTGAACTGGTCCCTGGAAAAGGTGAGCTTTCGCCTCTGATCGCGACACCCTCTAGACTCTAAAACCCCGCAGGTAATATGTCCGGATCACTAGCCCTGAACAAACGTTTCGCAGAAGCCGTTCAAGATCTAGTTGGAGACGAGGAATGGTTGCGTCTCAAGAGCCTCGATGCATGGGCTCTAGCCGAACGCCAATTCGACCAGGAGATCAAGACATCATTCACGGGGGATTTTTATGATGAATTCATTGTCAACTTCCCTGGTGCTCGGCTTGAAGACAATGTTGATGAGGGTCTGGAGAGAGATTCTTGGTTCATTTCTGGGTAAGCTACCTTTACCAAGCAGCTTGAAGAGGCTAACGTGGGTGACTTAAAGGGAAAAAGTACACGACATCTTCGAGCCATTGATTTCAGATATCCTTCGCCTGATCAACGATCAAGTTGAGGCCGCTACAGAGGAAAGGGTGGACAACCCTATTAATGTTAGTTCAGCCCTCATTTAATGCCACATGCTAATCATTTTGAACAGTGCATCTTTCTCGTGGGAGGGTTCGGTTCAAGTCAGTACCTCAGGAGACGAATTGAGGATGAGAACCCAGATATTCAGGTATAAGACTAAACCAGAGCGGAAAATTCCAACAGCTAACAAGGTTAGGTCATCCAACCTGAGGACGCATGGGCGGCTATCGTGAAGTAAGTTATCTTTTATGTAGCTTATTATTGGATCTAACGTCTTTTCAGGGGAGCAGCTCTCAGTCGGCTTTCATATGCAAACGTTGTATCTACCAAGGCGACTCGTCACTACGGAGTAAGTGCGTATTCCAGGTACGAGCCTGCAATCGATAAAGGTCGACCAACATCTGTCAACCCGGTGACCGGCCGACTCAGAACACGGAGGGTAAGTTGTTTTTCATTCCTATAGACTCTAAAGCTAATCATAATACTAGATGACTTGGTATATACTCATGGGTGAGACTCTGAGGCGTGACCGTAATGAGCGATTTCCATTTCATAGGTACATCCCAAAGTCCTACTCAGACAATGACCTCCGCTTTCTTGATGAACTGTGGATGTCGGAAACACAAGTGCAGCTCAGCATCCTACCAAAGATGTCAAGTTGAACTGCGTCCTGAACAGTGATTTGACTACAGTTGACAGTTCGCGGTTCAAGGAGGTTGTTGGATTTGATGGGCGGGAATGGTTGAGGGTCGAATACGATCTTGTTATCTCCACTAGAGACGCTGCGATGAAGTTCTGGTTGGAGTTTGATGGTAAAGAAGCAGGATCGATTCTGGCGACGTACGAATAGTTGGTTCAGATCCCTGTTTGACAATTTGCTATCGAGAGTTCACCCCCTATTGTTTAAAGTTTATGCTTCGCCAATGTTTGTTTTTTATTAGTGGTATACAATATTTCCTACATCAGTCATCAACCTTCCATTCTCTTCCATTGATATGTAACCTTAATCGAAAATATCCTGCCAATTGTGATTATGCTCCATATGGACCTTTACATGACCCCATCCCTCCACGCTCTGAAGTATAGTCTTGATATCCGCGATGACCTCATGCCAACGTGTCTCGTCCGACTCATCGAAAACCGAGATATAGATTGTAGGAGGATTGTCTTCTGCAATTGGAATCACTCCATACTGGAAGAAACCCATAAGCGACACACAATTTTTAGTCGCCTTGAATGACTGGAGGCGTTCATTGATTTTGCCGCGGACCAAGTCCCAGCTGCTAATCAGAGACGTATCCTTGACCGGACAGAAGTAGACCCCCTGCTCAAGTTCTGGAGTGATGATCTCGACATGGATATCGCCTTCGCTGATGGAGGATGCTTTGCACAACTCAACTACTGCCGAGACCATTCCTTGAACTGCTTTCTCCCAGATGGGTGTCCTTTCGGAAGACCATGGTGCAACGATTAGGAGAGTTGGTATCTTGGATCGCATCTTGAACTGAATCTTATCGTCAATATCTTCGATGGAGAGTAGTTCATGCTTCTTTGCGATAGCATGTGCGTGTTTGAGAATATCTTGCGAAATCTGTTGCATTGGCTCCGGGAGGCTAGCATCTGAGATCTCCAAAGGAAGTGTGCGAAGTTTTGGCCACGCTACCCGCTTCCACCCGGCAATAACCCGTGGTTTAGTGCTGGCTGACTTGGAATTCGTGGGCGCCATGGTGAAGGCTTTGGAAGGAATTGGGTAGCTTATCTTGTGAGATTTGATCGATTAGAAGTGGCGATTTTTGGAAAGGAAGAAGGAAAATGTAGCAATAGTTGCATGGCATTATATACTCATAGTGCAGCAACAAAGTTTTAGCAAACTTGTGATACTTCATGAGTCTGGACTTTAAGTCGAGCTGCTTGCACGGCGTTGAGTCACACCCGAGAACAGTGAGTAACACGGTGATATAGAGTTGGGTGGAAGGAGAGTTTGGAAGAAGTTTAAAACCGTGAAAATGGCCAAAGAGCGCATTTCGTAACCGAGAGGGAACTTACTAAGTCCACGGGGAGCAAATGACTTTCTGGCTTTGGACTGAAGTATCAATATTTGCTAGGCTACAGCGCATAAAGTTAGTATCAAATTAATCTCAGTCATTTTTCTCTTTGTTCAAGATCTTAAGTGTTCATGCGTGCGTCGCAGCCAAAAGCAACTCGCCACTCTTCTCAGCGCTGCCACCCTAGAACTTTTGGACCTCCAGCCTCATTCTCTGGAAGCGCTGCTAGGTGTTACTATTGAGTCCTTTCCATTTTCTTCGTCTCCTGCACGGTGAGCGTCAACTTGTAGTGCATCGAGTTTAGTCACTTTGACAATCATCACTGGATCGTGGGGTAGATGATCTCCCCCCACAAACTATAATAAGGAACGGAGAATCGTGGGGTATCTTCCGTTCGGGTCTTTTTACTCGCATTCCTGCCTTAGCCTGTTTCAAATTAACGTATCCGCGTATAGAAAACTATAAACCTTCCAGAAAAAGGCTTGATTAAGCATTCGGATAGTTGATGTTACCTCCGCATGTCCAATTTAGGATATCTACATGGATGCCATGTATGCCGAGTTGCCGAGCTCGGCATCTGAGGTGCTCGCTTCGGATTCTAATTTTCCCACCTCCCTCCAGCTTCGTATAGAGTAGTAAAGCTGCGACCCTTGCGTCGTTGAAAGAAGTTTAAGAAGACGATGATGTTCGCAATAATTTAATGGTTAGTTTTCATGTCAACTTCCCTTTAGTCCTCAACAGTATGCGCTTCTCAACCATTCTTGGCTCGGTATTGCTTGCAGCGCCTATCCAGGCAGCAAAGCTACTGATTTGTTCGGACAGCACCACGGCAAACTATGCCACCGGAAATGCTCTACAAGGGTAGGTAATTCAATCCAAGCAAAGGAACATTTGCCCTTACTCATTCATCCTGATAGCTGGGGCTTTTACATCCAAGACTACACCATCTTGACAGTCTCGAACCTTGCCAAAAACGGCCGCTCAACCAGATCCTTCATCAACGAGGGTCTTTGGAGCGACCTGTTGTCAAAGACGTCTTCAGGAGACTTTGTGGTTATCGAAATGGGCCACAACGACGATGGAGATCCCACTACATCTGACCGTGCCACCCTCCCAGGAACCGGTGAAGAAACCGTCACCGTCACCACGACCACAGGAACTAAAGAAGTCGTCCACACATTCGGCTGGTATCTTCGCAAGATGATCGCCGACGTCAAGGCCAAGGGAGCAACGCCTGTTATCTCCGGTATGGTTAACCGCAACTACTGGACTGGCAACACGTTGCAGTCGAAGTGGCCTTTTGCAGACTACGCTGAAGCTGTGGCTAAGGCCGCTGGAGTTGAGTACATCAACCATACAAAGTATTCTGTGGCTTTGTTCCAGGCGCTGGGGCCTACGAAGTCTAAGACGTACTATCCTAACGATAATACGCATACTAACTGGGATGGCGCGAAGTTGAACACGCAGACCTTTGTTCAGGCTGTTAAGTACAAGTGTGGCGGAACTAGTGTGTTGAAGAAGTATCTGAATGCTGCTGGTAATGCTATCAAGAACCCGGGTCAGCAGGCATGCTAGTGCGGTGTAAGAGAAACAATGTCCAGGTTGAAAGACGGGATTGCAGCTAGGTGTTGTATTTGCATTGGAAAACTGTGGTTGGCAGGTTTTGTTCACCAAACAGGACTTGGTTATGGTAGAAACATATATATGAAGATATCCTCTACAACTGGTTCCTCACCCTTCTCCTCTTGACTCCGCCAGAGACTTCTGTTTCCACCGCATCTTCAAGCTCGCCTGACTTTTCCATCCTCCTGTTGTCATTCCAGTAGTAAAATATCATACCAGCAACAAGTACAATACTAGCCGCATAAAGACATAGGATCTTCAGGAAACCGTTGCGATAGTATGGCGCATCACTCTTCACAAAGATGTTCTGTCCAGCAAGCCCTCCCACATTTGAACCCGCAACTGCCAGCGCAAGCCCGATGCACCGGACCTGCGGATCTTCAGTGTTGATGCTAAACCAGGCATCGTTGAGACTCTGAGATACTGCTACTCCTGAACCCAGAAGTGTGAGTATGGCGTACTTCATCCAGACGTCGGAACTACCGACAACAGCGAATTGAACACCCGAGAAAACGAGTGAGTACACGCCGCAAAGTAAGCATAGAGGTCCTCGAGACAATGTCTTGTCGCTGACCCACGACACGAGTATTGCCAAGATGCAAACGCCGAAATTACTAACAGCTGCTAGGAAGCTCGCGGTAGATGCCCCGAAACCGAGGTTCTTGATGATCGTAGGCGTGTAGAACACCAAGCCTCCTTTGGGCGTTATGGAGATGGCGTTGATACCGAAATGACCCCACATTGGAAAGCTTGTCAAGAGGATGCGCAGCGCAGTCTTGGGGCTGATACCAGAGAGTTTTACCTCCTTGCGCGGATCATCGAGGATGACGCGCTTGGCCAAGATGTCCCTCTCTTCGGCGGTGAACAGGTCGAACCACTTGACGCCCGCCAGCGGAAGCGTGTTGGTCGTCGAACGAGGCATGATCAAGATGAAGACAAAGCCCACGACTAGTGTGAAAAGACCATCGATGATGAAAAGCCACTGCCATTCCTTCAAACCGCTCGTCTCCGGAATTCTAAAGATCAACCCCGCAAGAAGTCCACTCACACCCGCAGAGCAGTAATTCCCAACATACACCAACGTAGCCCGCATCGCCATCTCTTTCCTCGTATAAAACGAAGCAAGAATCGTCAGTGCAGCAGCTAAATATCCAGCCTCCCACATTCCCAACAGAAATCGCGTAGCGTAGAAACCTGGTTTGTTGTGCACAGCTGCTTGCGCCGTTGCGATTGTTCCCCACGCCAGAATCTGGATGATAAGCCAGAGCGCGGGCCCGATTTTGGATAGGACCATGTTGAAGGGTATTTCGAAGATCACGACAGCTGCGAGCATGAGTTGGTTTCCTGTGTTGACATTGTCATTGTTTATGCCGAGATCGTCGGTGAAGCTTGTTGTCATCGCGTAGCCAACGTTTCCTCTGTCGAGTTGGAGGGCGAAGAGGCCGAGCATGAGCATTGGTAAGATGGTGAAGTCGATTCTGGTCAAACTTGTTAGTATGTGCATATGGTATTAGGGAAGAATGCCTGACTTTCTTCTCAGCTTGACTTCAGCCTTTTCAGTCCAGTCGCAGATTGGTAGTTGACTTTGTGACTCCTCTGCTCCTGTTTTCGCAATAGAGGTGTCCGGTTGGGGATCATGTTGAGACGCCATTGCAGCCATAATCACAATAGAATACAGTTGATCGGGGCATCAGCTATACAGGCAGGGGGACACTGGTGATTTATAACCCACCAAGTTAAGGTGGCTAGCTGAATGCCCCGCTCCACTGACGTGTTGAAGATCCATTAACCTGCCTCGAAATTGAGATGGCTGTTGAGGATCTGCACAATTTCAGTAATAATTGCACTGAATTGGGTTCAGTACGTTATCTGATCGCCGGCTTGCGGCCCGGGCTAACTACTGTAAGCCAGTTGATCCATCTTCGGTATAGTTGTTTTGATCAGCCAACCACCAACTGAGAAGACATTGGAGCATGGCGATCTGGTGGGACCCCGCTGATTATGGATCGTCGCTTCAGAGACCAAGGTCGATTTTCGTACATCGGCATCTCTTCCCTGCAGACAATTTACCCTCACTTTCCTAGCAGCTGCTTGGGCGCGGCGAACCACGTGACGTCCAGAGCTTCCCCGCTTGTCTCTTTCGATTTCGCAATCTTCACCGTTTACCTATCCACAGAAGACATGGCACCTCGGATCCCGACAATCGAGGAAATACGCGCATCCACTGAAGTACTCAGCCCTCCCGATGCGTCAGCTACTGTTGTGAAAGTTGGCGAAAATTTCGCTGTCAAGTTCGGCCATACCGTCTCCTTCGAAGAAGCTGAGGCCTTCCAATTCATCTCATCCAACACCAAGGTTCCTGTACCGGAATTCTATGCGACGTTGGTGGAGCCAGAGACCGGTATCAACTTCATCGTTATGGAGTACATCAACGCTAGGAGCCTGGGAGATCTCTGGCCGTCGCTCGCAGCGCCTGATAAGCTAGAAATTACCAACCAACTTCATGCTGCTTTACAGGACTTGCGTAGCCTTGAGCCGCCCTCCTATATGGGCTCTGTGAACCGGCGGCCCCTGACGGATGGAGTCTTCTGGACCCCAGAACAGAACCCAGCCACACCAGGTCCTTTCAATACAGAGGAGGACCTCAATGAAGGTGTACTCAAACGGCTAGCGGAACATGAACCCCAGGCACATCTCACACTTCTACGGACACTCATCACTACGACATTGCGGGATCATAAGGTAAAGTTCACTCATGGGGATCTGCAACCTAAAAACATCCTTGTTAAAAGGACGGGACTGAATGATTCTCAATATGAGATCAAGATTATAGACTGGGAGATTTCAGGTTGGTATCCAGAGTATTGGGAATTTTGCAACGCTACGATTACCGGTGGATTTCGGTCGGAATGGCTAGATCTGGTGCAACATATCATGCATGTCTATGTACCAGAATACCTGATGCTCCAGACGATCCGTAGCCTTCTCTTCTATTGAACATCACATTACTCGTCCAGCAGCTCGCCTCGGTAGACAGCAGCATGCTATCACATCAGACCTATATGCTCGTTAGTATAATTAGCTTTATGTATCGGTTGTATCATTTACATATTGTCCTGATATTATTCTGTTCCTAAATCCCCCAACCTTCGTGAACTGATGTTCTCGAGAATTCTCTTAACTGAGTTCATAACCCAATACCCACCAACGCGTTGCGCGTTGCGGTCGGCGAGCAGTCGATTGACCATGTCTTCACTCCAACTCGATGGAGGCAATTCTCGTAACATAACTCAGCGACTTGCCCATTCCTACCCCACACTGCCATAACCAATATTATGCAGGCAAGCATATGTCAAAGTTCTAACTGGACCACGTATACCACAATTCGCAAGATTGCATTTTCAACACAGCCTGCTTATGCAGTCATATTACACAGCCACTATTCTGCAGTATTACCCGTAATTGCCATCTCGGAACTTGTCCTGAATCCTATTACCAATATGGCCGAAGCTTTCGGCATCGCCGGCAGCGCTTTCGGAACAGTCTCCCTGGGAATCCAGCTATTCACTGAGATATCCAAGTATCTCGATAGCGTTGAGGGCCGGGATCAAGATCTCGAGCTCGCAAAGAATTACGCGCGGGACTTTCAATCATCCTTAATCGCACTGAAGACATGGGCTTCTGATGCGGGATTTAGCGACACCGACCTTGAAAGAGCGATCAACCAAGGCCAGGCCAATTGTGCGGGCGCCATCACCAATTTGTCAGCGACGGTTGCAGAATTAAAAGGTCAGGATTCTATCCCCAACAATCGCTATGCGAAAGCCAAGACTCTCTATGTCAAACTCAAATATCCATTCAAAAAGCAAAACTTGGAGAACTTAGAGAAACCACTATTTAATACAATCAGCGTTCTGAAGTTCGCCCTGACAATTCTGCAACTGTGAGAGAACTGCTACCAGCCTTAGTTGGGAAATATGCTATGTCCAGCGATTAGCAAGAGTAGCATTGTTACTCAAGTGTCCGTCCAAAGTATTGAAAAGACTGTGTTCAATATACTTGCCCGACTTCCCGAGCCTGATAGGGCAAATTACAACAATCCTCTACCTGATAGGGTTAGAAACATTGCCGAAACGGCTCCCGAGAGCGCCATATGCTTACGAGATCCAACATCCAACACGCCGGTGTCAGGAATTAAATCAACAAGATACCAAAATGGGACAATGTGGACGATGAATTCCTTCTGCGTCTGTCGCAAGAACTTTAAACGGCGCGAAAGACGACAGTGGGGTCCTTTCATTGACGAAAATGAAATGACCTTCACAGACTATCATTTACCTGGATGCCCGCTTTCAACGGATGAACCGTTGGAACACCAAACAAAGCGGACATTGAAATTTCCTGTCCCATTTGTTGAAAGCCGCTGGAGAACCGCCAGCCAATTTTCGCTATTCTTTACAGCGGGGACCGGTGGGATAGGCTTCGGTCAAAGTCTTGCCTGGGTTCAAACGGTCAACAGAGACCAGTCTCCATCGTTCAAGATTGTAGGAGTAGCGATGTATCCTGGATGTCGTCTTACCAACAAAGAAACCGAAGTGTTCTTATCATCATGTTATAGGCGACTCAAGTGTTGTTTTGCCAACAGAAAGGCTTTAATTACCGATGTGGACGAAGGTGGTCGATCGATAGTCGATCGTATATCAAACAGTCGTTGTGTATGTTGCTTATATGCTTCCAACAGACCTAGACTGACTTTATATCCACTAGATTGTCCCTTCGGGCGATCACTATTTCGGTGATAAAGCTCTACAGGTCTTTTGTATGTTGGCCCCTTTCATCAATCCAGCCACACATCCAGGATCAACAACAAGGTATGTCTTTATCAAATTAATAAACGCATGTATGCACTGCAATGAATTTTGGAGAAGCAAGATTAACAATTCAAAAACTCATCCAGTTCACCACTCCTAGCGCAACTTTGCCAAAATCTATCACCACGGAATTCCATAATGTCTGGCGAAGCAATCAGCTCTCTTCTTTCCGGGTGTGGTGACTCTGTGGGCCAAGATTGCCAGTACCCATTCCCTTTCAACAGCCTTCGGGAACAGTTTGACTTAGTTAAAGACTTCCCTGAAATATGCAATTGTAAGTAGTTGGTTCTATATTCCCGTGACCAATATTGATTCTTAACTATTTTCTATCTGAGCCAGGTGTGTTATTTGAAGTTGAGACTTGCGGCTTGGAGCTTAAACCAGCACAGAGAACTTAGCTAACGATGATAGATCTCGAATTTGGTCAACTCAGTAAGGTCATCCTCATGGAAGATCAGCACAGGGTTAAAAGCCTTCTCGATAAATATCCATCATCTATCAATGAGATCAATCATGTCGGTCAAACGCCTGTACACATTGCGGTTCAGACTCAGGACGTCACGATCTTGAGCATGCTTATTAATCATGCAGATCGCAAGGTTCTAAACACTACAGATAATAACGGTCATTACGCAATTGATTATGCGACCGACGCATTATGTCATGCTCGGAAGTCTGGAAAGGAACTGGGATCGAAAGGATGTAACGGTTGCGAAGTCCTCAACGTACTACTCCGCTCTGAATCGGTGATTCTTACAAATTCCGTACACCTAGCCTTGAAGCTACCGTGGAGTAACGAAACGCCTATCTGCATAGAGGGCCAAAAGAATATCATCCGGTGTCTATCCTCCCGAAGGAATGAGCTGAAAACACTAGCACAGCGCGAGCTCACTCCAGCAGAAAGACAAGACTTGGAATTCTGCCAGTCCGGTATTCTAGATCAGAACGCAGCCCAGACCCAGCGGTTCCTGGAGGCAAAGGAATGCCATGTTGCGATGCGTCTGAAGGTGTATGACAATACTGAGAGTCCAGAAGACTCCAAATCAATCTACCAGTTTATCTCCCATGGCGATGTTGCTGAGTCTGCCCTGCATAGTGGCTTCCTTATTCCAATGACTTTATTTGATGACGTTTTTCGCTTGCTGGCGCATTGGCTGAACTCTAGTTGTTCCAGTCCTTTCGGTCAGGGCCTCTTTTCCTCATCATATATCTGTTGGTTGGTTGATCATGGGGGGGATCTTCGTTCCACTGTCCCGACTCTATGGGGCGGTACGACAGCAGCGCACTACTTCATGACCTCCCTATGGTCCTTTGAGGTTGGAAATCGCGTCCCTCTATCTCCAAAAGTCTCAAGCATCATTTTTGAGGAAGATAATATTGACGACTGCCGATGCCAATGTTCCCCAAAAGGATGTACACCTTTGACCAAATTCCTAGCTGTCATAGATTGGCAACAGGGTTTGCTTCGTACTTTTGGCATGGCAAATGCCATACGTAATGTTCTTGAATACCTTGGATACCTGTGCGATATACTAAACCATGTTGGCTACGACATGACTAAGGAACATTGGATTGATAGCGCGGCTGTGCGTTATTTTACATTTTTCAGGCTTGGTCTTCGTCATACTTGTTGCTGCTTATTTTATGACGGCGTTGAGAAGGCCTCTGGTCCATTATCGACAGCAGATCGCCGCGAGGTTGAAGAGGAGGACAGCTCGCGACTAGAACTACTTGAACAACTCGTTACGGAGTTTGGAAGAGAGCGTGGTAATTACACTGATCTTAAATCATTTGCACGAGAATATTGGGCTCCTAGGATGGAGGTGGTCTATGAAGAAATCGAATCATATGTTCTGACGAAGACTCAGCGACAGTCAGCTGAGGAAGCTGGAGTTGTATGGGAATGTTATGGCCCACAGCTTCCATGGGATGATAGCTTAACGGTAGATACAGAGAACGAAGAGGAGGTAAGTGAGCTAGAGAAAGCTCTAAGGGAGCTAGATGAAATTGCTACAGATCCTGCAAGACCAAGTCTTGTATAGGAAAGGCCAGTAGTTAATATCCATATCGTTATATAGAATTGGTTGTTTAGATAACAGAAAGCAAAAGGTTGACTCAAGGATAGGACAAAGAGCATCTAAGAACAGAATGCCGCACTATCTCGACCTTGTGATCCTTAAGCACCAGTCCTACAACACTGGATCTCTGAACGCGACCAGTCCGACCTCAGCATCGCACAGCTGCAACACAAAGCGAAGAGGTTTAGTTCAAGGCTTAGCCTAAAGTTTAGAGCGGCTCAATTCAGATTGTTGATGGCTCGGGATCGTGGGAGAGAAAGGCCATGATGTAAGTATGTCTTTTAATTTACTCTACAACTTGATGATGTTACCATACTTACAAGCCATCAACACTGGGCTACAATAATTCGTGAAGCCCCTCTTGTTGGTCATACCAGTCTACCTCACATAGTTGGGAGCATTTTTTCGAATATCTATCTGGCTGTAATTCGGCTGTCGTGGCCAGGTTACATGCTGTGGCATGCATCACCGGTCATCTTACGTGGAACAAATTCTTCTTAGACCCGGCATAAATTTTCATGCTTAAATACACATGCTACTTCTCATTGGGTACCGCTGCATGGGTACAGGTTTATCTAGTCCGCAACCCGCAGATACCAATATTCGGGACAAGTCTAGTGGTGCAGCCTGGCAGATTACAGACGGTGCTTACTACGAGCACGAGCCGCCCGAATCTTATCGGCAAATGCAAAAGCATAGATTTCTCGGGGAAAGATATGGCGTATCACCCTTGTAACCTGTCTTCAATTAGGTACCGACGTCTATAGCTCCTCTCTTGATAAACAGGCAAGCAGCCTGAACGTTGAGGTGGGTCGCGGGGAACGGTTTGAATTGACTCCCATGATAAGCTGAGACAGTGTGAAAAACTAGCTTGGTAACGAACGGACGGCCCTTCGGGACACAAGCAGATACCATACCCGCTAACTTTTACACTTTCTCCTCAACAGGGTTATTGATATCGATTGTGATGCTCTGCAGTTCAGGTCAAGGGCGTCTCAGGGGCAGACTCCCACTGGCTTTTGCGTGTGACTAGGCTATATAGAGCTACGATTAGCGCCGGGCATCATTTATCGGATACTTTACTGGCGCCAAGGTGCAAATATTGGCTGGTGGCTGAGTGGCGGCATGACGATCCCCGCGCTGGCAGGAAACAAGTCTTGTTTTCTCTTTCAACCCCCCACGCAACCCATTACCTGGCCTGTATGGAGCACCTTTAACAGGGGATTGGCCAACAAGCAGATATTCATCGGGTTCTAGAGCGACAACTTTGTAAGGAGCAAGGTACAGCCACTTTTTCGGATTAGAAGAACCCGACTGCGCAGTAATCACGCTCCTGTCAATTACTTGGGGTTCTTCTAAGCATCTAGTATCGTGTCAAGATTTGGGCTGCGTTGTGAGACACGGTGCTACGGACAACTGCAGACAGAAAACTCGTATATGCAACGGGTTGCCTAATATTGGATGCAGTTCCTATGCGCCCCACATCCTAGGCTATACCTGCGAACCAAAAGTTCCCGAAGGCTGATGAACGATGTCGATACAGTGCTATCAGTTGGCTTCTACACATCAAGAGAGGAAGAGTGATGGCGGAATGATGCCATGTGGTGATTGAACCGGTTGACTCATTGTGCCACGCACCTGACACAACTCGATATCTACTTGGTAGTACAGCCAGCCGTTCGATATGCATAATACTCCGCTGTTTTATCTGATGAATGTCCCTCTCCTGGAGAGAAACTCTTAGTTCGACCATACACAGATGCCTCCTCAAATCACAGTCTCGGCCTAGATTACCCAAGTATCGTCTTGGGAAGGTAATTAGACAGTGGTCACCCGAACAGCGCCTGGACGAGATGTGTTCAATCAGGCTGGCTGAGACATAAGCAGCCATACAGGGAGGTTTGTCGCACAAGTTTCAGCCATCTGTTTGCCTTGCCGCCACAACAACGGTGACCTGCTTTCCAATCGGGACATTCAATCCGCTTTGGAAGAAAAGAGAAAACTACACTAGTTGACCTGAATTCCGACTGACTCCTGTCCCGAGCGACCTCAGTAAATGGTTTACTTTTGCTTAAAACAGATGACTCCCTGATCGTTTTTGCCAACCCATTCCAAACGTATATTTCACTTCCTCATTCAACTTTCCGACTACTCACTTCTAAAAATCAATCTGAACAACAGCGCCATCATGAACAGCGGGCTTCCAGTCCGGCTGATCATTTGTGTTGATGGGACGTGGTGTAGCCCTGATGGTCCGCACGGGAAGCGGAACCAGAACGTCACTAATATTTATCGCTTTCACGCCTCTATCAAGAAAGGTGTCTGCAATGACGGGTATGTCAAGAGGCAAAAGGGAACCTTTGGCGCAAATCTAACGCTGATCGAAACTCTTAGGTTCTATCAAGAGAAAGAATACTTCTCTGGCATTGCTGCTGAAGATGGTATAGGCTATGGCGAGAGGCTATTCGCCGGCATGCTCGGCACTCCATGCATTGAGCAGATAAGCAACGTCTATGAGTATATTTGCAAATCAACAGGGCCAGAAGATGAGGTGTGGCTGTATGGGTTCAGCCGTGGAGCGTATGTCGTCCGCGCCGTGGCAGGCTTACTCCACTACCTACGCGCAATCCGAAGTGCTGGAGAGGCCTGTTTCAAGAAAGATTTTGATCTCGCTTTAAAGGTTTACAAGAAGATGCAACAGGAGCACAGGCTTGATGAAGCCGCGGTACGCAACGTCCCTGGGGAAACTGGTGATATGGAACTGAATAGTCCAGATGCACCATATGTTCGAGGCGAAAACAAGACCAGCTCCGACCATACAGTTTGTGGGTCTTTTCGATACCGTGAAGGTAGTTCAGGATAAGCGATTATACGACATCTCTTTCAATCCTTCAATTCAGCACCTAAGGCACGCTCTTGCATTAAACGAAGATCGCCAGAGATTTGAGCCAGAATACATTTACCCTGATTTCACCAACCGAACTCAGAGGCTAGAGAAACGAAGCTTTGTTCAAGCATGGTTTGTCGGTGCCCATATGGACATCGGAGGGTCAACCGACAGGGACGGGCTCTCCCTTTACCCCCTGCAATGGATGCTCATTGAGAGTAAGAACCATGGTCTGAACCTCGAATTCGATGGCAACTTTGGGAATCGCACCACCCTTGACAATCCTCTCACGATCACAGGTCTGGACAGGGATAATGAACAATGGAAATGCAAGACAAAAAATAAGATTGTCATTCACATGAAAGACATCAGGAAATTTCGCAAATTTCAGGAGAGCAAGGGAAAATATGGTATTCGTCTACACAGATCCCGAGGCTCATGGATCAGGCGGCATCGGGAGCCTTTTGGGGAGCGTGGCGAAATCAATGGTTACTGTAACTTCGGTATGTTGACGTTGCCGATCATTAAACAGGGCTTCTAGGTACTAACAGCAGGCGACTCATGATAGGTGCACAGGGGACTATTATACATCCCTCGGTCTACTTGGTGCTAGACGAGTTCGTGCATATCAGTTTGAGTGCCAATGAATTTCCATTCTATCAGCTTCTGCAGCAATGGAGGTCCAAATCCTTAGGTCAACAGGATGATCTCCGTGCCGGCTGCTTCTGGGATGGCATACGTGACCTCGTCGACGAGGACCCTGGTGCCTTCAGAATCCTCGTATGCGGAAATTGCGGTGTCGGGAAATCTTCCTTGATCAACAAGGTATTTGGCAATGATGATCTTGCTAAGGTGGCACATGGGAAACCTGGCGAGCATGAAATAAAAACAGAAATCACATGCTCCACGCGAAAGGATCTTGTTGTCCACGACTCGGGTGGTTTCGAAGCCGGTAGCGAAGAACAACTAAATTGTGTCAAGGAATTCCTGAAGAAGAGGGCAGCTCATACGGATTTCCATCAAAGGTTACACGTAATTTGGTATGTACAGCTACTCTCAACACAAACACAAGGAACTTCACTTCAACTCTAACCATCACACATCGGCTGACTGATGAATTAGGTACTGCTTTGAAGTAAAGGATCATGAGAGGCTTATACAAGCCGCTCAGACATCTTTGTTCAAATGCTTGTCAGAGTTTGCACAGGATGTGCCTATTGTGGCCATTGCCACGAAGAAGGACCAATTTCTTGGCATAAAAGCAAATGATGGAAAAAGATACCTGAAAGAGCGCCACGAACCTGTTACCTTAGAAGCTATGGAAGCTTATGCCGAACAAGAACTGGAAAACACGTTGTGTGACACTGAAAAGCGTCTGAAGGCTGTTGGCCGTTTTGATGCTTTCGTGGCTGTATCGACGGGTAAGTTTGAGACATACCGAACTTGAGTCCGACCTAATAGTCTATAATTTCAGACGACGACGCTTCATTCGATAATCTCATCGAGGTAACAATGGAGCTCCTGGGCGAAGAACGGCTCACGCTGTTGTTTCTACGAGCGCAGGCCACGCGACTCGATCTAAAGGTCGAACTGGCCCGGCTTGGGGCTATGAAGATCTACAAGAACATTTTGTGGAGTTCATCGACAGTAGGCGGTCTTCCTACCGCATCGACCACGAATCGTACTGGTGCTGCCATTGATGTCTGCAGAACAATAGTTGTCAGTTTCGGTATCTCCAGTATCAGCCCTAACACGATCTATGAAATCGTCAAGGCGAACTTGTGGGACGACTTTGGCAGCAACATTCGCACCACGATGGCTGAGTTATCGGCCATCTTGGGACTGGCGCTCACTATATTCTCGGGCGGCATACCGTTCTTCCTGATCCCCATGGGCACGAATATCCCTTTGGTGGTGTTAGCCACAGCGCGATTGGTCCTGATGCTCACTTGCGATGTCATTCTTATACTCACCCTGGCGTTTAGGGAAGCGACACTGAAGTCAATTGCAAAACCCGACAGGCATGATGTGGAAAATGCGGCCGTCGAGTACCGCAAACACTGCCACGAGGTTCATCGTCGCATCAAGGAAGTACTTCCCCACTTCTTGAAATGCTACAAGATTAGTCATGTCCAAACGTCAATGACTAAGATTATCGAAGAATTCAAGTGCAAGGTACTGGAAGGAGTTGGAGCACCACTGCCTCGAAATTTTAGACGCGATTATTCGGACACGATCGCACCATCGGCGTCTCTTGACAGTTCAGATGACTCTGATGACGGTGGTAGCTCTATAGTAAATACGTAAGATCGGTGTGTTGTTCTATAGCAATGCAAGGAAAGTATTAAACTTCTGTATATCTCTAGTTCTACGATCAGAGTATGGTTTAGAGCCCTATAAGTGCCTTGTAACTTGGTTATCCTTCTAGTTAAAGATGCATCTATTAGTGCATTTTGCAACAGTATATTATATGTGTCATTTACCCTCATGCAGGTGCAATGGATTCGCTCCCTTTCAAAATGGTGCTTGCTGTTGCAATACTAGTTTAGTGTCACTCTCGCTGCCTGAGCTAGATCTGATCCTATAATAGTACACCATTCACCCATCTCTGTTCCTCGCTGTCGCTCGACCTATACCTTGTAGTTCTTCTGAGTCCTCTTTCTGTTGATTGGTAGACCATCGGGGGCGACTTCGTTGCCGCAACGAGCAGGGAGGAGACAGCAGCCGTCATTATCACGGAATACTTCTAATCCATCACTCCCCTTACCCAGTGAGACGCAGTCTGGGCCATCGGGGAATCCACGACTATGCCAGGCGTGTTAGCAGAGCTGGAGTCATATGACGGTGCAAAGTCAAGGCCTACCCATTCTTGGCGAGGGCACCAACGGCGAAAAGAACTGAGACTAAAGCGAACTGCATTTTGTGTTTTGGGAGAAGAAGATATGGCACCGGGCCTTGGGGGCAAAGATGGAAAGGTCTGTGAAGAGGGTAAGAAGCCAAGTTTAGTGGTGTCAGCCCGTAACAACGGATCGCTTCTAGCGTCGTCAAGTGGTCGCCATTTTTCAGCAACAACCGTACAATCTCAGCATATCCTTTTTCGGATGATGAACTGAGCGGCGTCCATCCAATATCATTCTCCGCCGTAAATTCAGCCCCATGGTGCAAAGCAACACGAGAATCTTTGTTTGACTATTTTGCGAGGCAAGGTTCAGTGGTGTCCATCCGTCCATGCCTTGAACGTGGCCAGCCCTTCAAGCCCCTCTTGACTTTCTGCCCATTGTTGTACCCTTTCGAGATGTTGCGGAATGAGTCTGGGACGTGCTGGCCTCGGCATCATAATGACTGGAACGTTGCTAGATGAGGTGACTGTTTCATCGATAGCTGTGCTTTGTGACGTGCTTTTTCGCTTGTGTTTGTTATCAAGCGCGTCCGCAGGAGCTCCACTCGCGTTGCCCGCTCGATGTTGTACATCTGAAATGTCTGCCTGAGCTCGTTCATGCTTGGTCGACTTTGCGCTAGTGGCGACTCTTCTTGTCCTAGGAGCATGCTTCTGGCCGATAGTACGAGGTCCCCGTACATTTGGGCAGCTTTTCAACGGCAGGGTCGTTGTAGCCTGCCTATTACAGTCGAGTAAAGGAGAAACGCTTGATGTGTTTTGAGCGTTGCGGGAGCTAGTGACGTCTTGGTTGATTGTAAGCCGAGATTTGGTCAGTGGTTTTGTGTTTCGTGATGACACTGATGTCAAATTCTTGATAGAGCCACCAGAATATCTGTTAGTACTGAAGGTGGATTTTCCGGGGTCGCAGAGAGACTTGAATCGCTGCTTCCAAGATTCTGAATCGCTGAATCGCAGACCCATGATGGTATAGTTTAGACGAATGGTCGCAGATCGTAGGGAACTAATTCAGGTAGGTCTTCAGCGAACGCAAAGTGTCTGACCTGAAAGAACCAAATTGTAGGATACATTGATTTGGCGGCTTACTAAGAACCCTTATTGACACAATGCCATGCAGCAAATGGATTGCAGTCATGACTATAGCTATCTCAAAAGGCAAGCGTGCTGTTCATCACCTAGCATTTTGACTGGGTACTCACTTATGTCTAAAAATACCCACAAACACTTGTGAAGTTCCACCAGAAATTCCGTCATATCCTAAACGCGAAGCCCCGAATGATAGAGGGCAGCCCCCAACATCATGGGGTTTATTTACACACCCACCCCATGAATACGAGATAGAGCAACTTTTACAGCAAAGGGGAGTCAGAGCACCAGGGGGTCTCGTTGCACTAATGAAATGCTGGTATCAAGCCTATGGTAGGGCGATGAACACCCAACTCCATGCATCCCGAAACAGCCCCGTTAATTTAGGCTCTTGTAACCAACGATGACTTGAAAACTTTTGACAAGTACTTTATCTATCAGGGATGTTTGTACCGGGAAGCTGACTTGGATCCATGAGTTATTGATGTTAGGTTGCTAATATGACAAAGTAAACCCCAAAGGAACTCGATTGACCAAGAGCACGCGGTTGCGATTTGAAGATAATCACTTGTGTGTGTGCAAAAGTTAGCCCAGTCGAAGAGATAATCATATATCACATCACTGAAATGTTTCAAAAACCACATCCGTCATTGTGGCCACAGTATACTTGCTGGACCACAGGCATTTCTTTACTTCGGAAAGTCTGTGTAGGTTAATCCGACTGCAGAATTAAGCCCTGCAGATTGAGAGAGGTTACACTATTGACAATCTCGATTTCTCGAGGCTGACGTGCTATCAGATGCGTAGATCTCGGCGCAAATGCCATTTACCAGAAGCCTTGAACCGGTACCAGCGGTATCCACGAGACTTTCCAACTAACCTTCTCGGCCCTTCACTTGTTACACGTGATGCCTGAAAGCGTGCAGGCTCAGTGTTGTGCTATTCTTAGTGACAAGAACGGAATAAACAAGACAAGATTTGGTGTGTATGATGTCGCCATGACTCGGGCTGTAGTCGTGAATTAGTGGATGCACTCACCGACGCAAACTCTTGTGCCTATGCCGCTGCCTCCTCGGTCTTATTTGACGTTGATCGGCCGGGCCTTGTAAGGCCTAGTCCACAGATTCCTCTTGTGCCGTTCTTATCTGCCGAGACAACGAGCAAGGAGAGTCAGGGCGCCGCCACTCAGTAGGGCAGGTCACTGACTGACCTCTCACAACACGGCCCTCACATGAAATCCCCAGTGGACTCCTTGGCATTCGTAAGGTCATCCACTTGTTGATGTAAAAATAGGCGTGCTCATTGACAAAAAGGTTCGCGTGTAGTACTAGTTGATCTAAAAGTATCGGGAGTTCTGCGACAGACAATGCCTGAAAGAGTTTGTCACTTCTAGACGAGCTTATAAAGCAAGAAAAGAGGCTAAAAGGGAAACCCTTAAATAAAGATCTGCTGCCAATCGGCTGGTGTCCCTGTCAGCTCTTGCTCCACCTGTACCTTGATAAGCGCAAAGCCTCTAGCCTCTAGCGTGAGGTTTTGGTTGTACTGTAAATTCTCATGAAATTCATTACAGCTAGCTTACGTTTTTTACAAGCTACTGTAAGCTTCATACCCTTACAGCAGAACGCCTTTCCCTTTAAAGGTTAGATCTTTAAGAAACTAAAAATAACCTCTATAGAATTTCATTTTTTTTAAATTAACCTATTTACTTAATCTAATCTAATCAGATAACTTACCTCACTTATAAGAGGTGGCGTGCATGCTAGCTGTAATGAATTCCATGAGAATTTACAGTAGTTTAGCTTTGAAGCTTAAATCCTGTCGATCCGCTTGTCAACCACTAAATTCCCCTCTAAAGGGGACGTTGCTGGGATATCAGCAATGTTTGGTGTAAGCCATTCCGCTGTTTTCCTTACCCAAAGGACCTGCCTAGCCTTTTGCTACAGTGGAGTAAGAGCTGCGAGTCGTGACTAATGTGGAACTCTTGTACATTCGAGTCATGCCACTGGTTTTTGTTGGAGGATGTTGAATCTCTGAGAATAGCATCCCCTAAAATTAGCAGACGTAACAAACTATTGAAGCTATGACGTGGAATGCCTATCTTTGTTTATTCTTAACTTGGCAGGAAAGCTCAAAGAACTGCAAGAGTCGTTTAGCACCTCCCTGCAGATTTCTCTAAAAGGTGTTCTTGGACACCAGAGTGATATCCATTCCTACAAACATTCTTGACACTCCTTGACTCAAATTCCGTACTGCGGCATCTTTTTTCTGTCCTTGTGTGTTCATTCTTTTAATTTGTGAGACAAAGCCGCGGTCCCTTATCAAGTATTCCTTCTTTTATCAATACTGTTGTACCTCCTACGATTCTTCGAACTTGACCAACATGTTGGGTCAGACCTTCTTATCGGCAGTCGTAGGCCTCACGGCTTTAAGTATGGCTTCTGCACAAACGTTCACTGACTGCAATCCGCTCAAGGAGGGCGAGTCTACGATCACGACAGAAGCAATCGGATATCCTAACCACGCTATGCTACTTCAGATTGTTCCGCGAACCCAGCCTTCGGTAAAGGCGTGACCACTTGCAACTTTTCCCATGGCGAATGTGGTGCCTTCGAGAAGAGCCCGGGCTCTACGGTCAAGTATGAGAAGAACGGAGCCAAGTTCACCATCAAGGAAGAAACAAACGCTCCTACTATCGCCACCAGAAAGTACATCTTTTTTGGTAGAGTCGATGTCGAGTTGCAGGCTGCTCCTGGACAAGGTATCGTCACTGCTGTAGTGCTTCAATCTGATACTCTTGATGAGGTAGGGTTTCCGAAAGTCAAGCCATTTGATAGTATCCAGCTAACTGATACCCAGATTGACTGGGAGTGGCTTGGTGGTGATACCAAGCAGGTTCAGTCCAACTACTTCTCCAAGGGCGACATAACCACCTACGATCGAGGAGACTTCCACGGTGTCTCCGAACCCCAAAAGACATTTCATAAATATTCGATTGAATGGACCAAGAACGCCGTTAACTGGATCATTGACGGGAACGTTGTTCGCACTCTTAAAGCAGCTGAAGTCAAGGGTTTTCCTGAATCCCCTATGCAGATCAAGCTGGGAACATGGTGTGCAGGCAATAGTCAGGCTGAAGAGGGCACTGTTCAGTGGGCAGGTGGCCTGACTGACTTTTCCAAGGCTCCTTTTGACGCCTACTATAAGAGTGTTACTATTGTTGACTACGCTGGCGGCAATGGCCCAGCTATCAAAGATGTCAAAGAATACGCTTTCGGTGACAAGTCGGGTAGCGCTGGTAGCATCGAGATCAACTATGGTTCCAACGCTGGCAACGAAGATCAGAAGTCTGCAAAAGAGGACAAGCCGACGCCTGCTAGCTCAAAGGAAACCGACACAGCTGGAAATCTAGGTAGCCAGACACCATCTACAGTTCCCGAACCCAATGATGGTCTCATCTTCTTGAACTTCACTGGCACACCCATTGTCACTCCGACCCCCATCAACACCGACTCTCCGGAAACAGATGTTCCGCAATCAGCAGCTTTCAAAGATACCATTCAGGTGGGACTGATCGCTGGAATCATACTAGTATTAAGCTTGGCTATTTGAGTAGATGCATCTACTGTCTTGGACTAATTAGTTGTAGTGACTTAAGGTCTTTACATTCGTTAAATCCCACACGATCTAGCTAGACTAGCTCACTTAAAAAATTGATAAAACGGGCCAGGTGCCTAGCCATCAAAAGCTCGCATCCCTTTGACACCGCGCGTCTTCATTTCATGAATAATCCTCATACTGAAAAGAACAAAAATCCCTCTCTAGGGATTCAGGGGGGGGAGCGACAGTCAGGTTTGAGGAAAGTGAAACTCCTATTCCGCCGGCTCCTCGCCCCCATGGCCACAATGACGATCAAGGCTCAAGAGATTGCCCAAGACTCCTGGCTTTCTCTGCAGACACCAGAAACTATCCATGCCGCCTATCCTGGCATTCATGCAGCTAGAGAGTTAAGCTGCCTGTCATCCCCTGGCTTCGTCTAGCAGTGGAGACACCGATAGGGCTCTCCCTGCTACTGGTCCCATTTCCATCTTGATGTGCTATTTTTAATGTGCTATTCAAAGTTAGGGGGCCACAATAGGAGTACACATCCCTGGCAAGGCTCTTTTATTGGCTGCGAATGAGCCCTACTCATCTACACGATCATGCACAGAAATCTAGGTTACTTTGCTTGTGCCTCACATCGATCACTGTCTTTTAATCGAAACTTCCGTAGACGATTGTTCGTTCCCTTCTTGACTGCTTCAACTCATTCGAGTTTCTCAGAAGCTTCTTGCCAGTGAAACAACCAGGGCGAGGGCATTACAGACATCAGCGCTCCAATCGGCCGAGCACCACTCCTACGTAAGCGGTAAGCCTAAAATCTTAGAAGCTTAAGGTTTTTTTTAAACCCATCCTCCCCTAGTAAAGTTTTACATGTAGATCTATCTAACCTCATTTTATCTCGCTTATCGTAAAGCTAGCTTCAAACTAGTTATATTCAGGAATGGATTTGTTACTGGGTCTTTCTAATTATAGTAATGATGGCTTGTTTAACGCCCCGTGAAGAGTCCGAGTAATGAGATCATGACTCCACAGATAGCAATGAGTCAGATTGGCTATTATACTAGCTGTTAAAATTTAGGCAGAATGTTTTAGGGGCCTTCTGCTTTCTTGCGCAAGAGTGCCCACACTCTGTTATTTTTATTAATATCTGAAAATTCTGAGGGACTACCTAGCTAAATGCTAGACAAAGAGTATATAAGGAATTATAAATATATAGGTGAAAAATAAAAAAATAAAAATAACCTTATTATGGAATTCTCCTATAGATTTAAATTTAAGGTTATCTTATCTCTAGATATGAACCTTGGTGAATTTATATTAGCAGTACCCTAGAATAAGTAAAGTCTTGTTTGTGTCTGCTGAAGAAACATATATAGATAGAACTATTGCTTATATGCTTCTGCTTCTATAGGGTTTTTTTTCTCTGCTTTATTATAAACTTATAGTCTTGTATTTTGCACTTGTTTTAGTATCTGACTCCTAACTGATTGGTTCCTAATTCTTAAGATTAATAACCATAACTGCTTATTATATCTAAGATAAGTAGTATATCTGCAGCCTCTTAGATGGCTTGCTATAACGTTTATGATACACTGAACTAAGATAGTATCTGCACTATGTTTTGCAAGAATAACTATACTGATATTATGTGAGCTTGCTGTGGTAATACTTAGATTGTTAGCTATTCTAGTGACTGCGCTATGTACTGTGTTGCTTTTAATTAAATGGTTAGTGAGCTTGCTGACTGTTTTTATAGTAAGGGTGCTTCTAATAAGGATAGTGTGTAGTGTAGTAGTAACTTTAAGATTACTAAGATTAAAGATGATAAGATTCCTACTACTGCTTAAGCTTTTGCTATCCTAGATAATAATAATAAGAAAAATAAGGATGATAAGAAGGGTACTAGTAGTGGTACTGCTAGCTTATTTAAGTTAAGTGAGACTAGTAGCATTATAGCTGGCACTAAGCCTCGGTCTGGCATGAACACTTTTAGTCTTTCTATTGGTGCCTTTGTTATCTTTTCTATTTCTGTTGGTGTTTTTGAGCTTTAAGTGTAGATAAAAGCTCTTAGCTCTTGCAGTAGCTGTGTTAGTGCTACTTATTTTAAGCTAGTTGCTTTAAGGGCCTATTACTAGAGCTTATATAGTAAATAATATTTGTAGGATAGAGAATATAGTTAGACTTTAAGGAATTAATAAGCTTATTACTTTATACCTATTTAGATCTTACTTGGTAATGTACTTTATATATTCAGGCGATATAATACTCCCTAGTTGTTAAGGCTTGAATAAAATAGCCTATGAATTCGATATAGGTCGAAGGATAGATAACTGTAATAGGTATAGAAGAGGCTGTAGAAATAGGAGGGGAAAAGGTTGTAACTGTGTTGTAGATAGGCATAAGGTAGGATTTATAAGATAAAAGTAGATTCGTTAAGAAGAGCGATTTTTTCCAAATTTAATGATATATATTATGTAATAGAAAAGTTAATAAGTCTCTAATTAAAAAGGAGTTCCCTGAGTGGGAAAACCTGGGTCTTATATAGACCTCTAAAAGAGCGAGCATTGTGATTCCCAAAGCGGGGTAGCCTCAATGATGATGAAAAGACTATCACAAAAACCGCCAAAATTCGGAGAAAAATAAGATATACTTTTTACCCAATTTGGAAGGCGCTAGGCTTTAGTATGCTTATAAAGCTTAAATGGGAAAACAGGGTTTTTCGTGGTGTGTTATGAATCATCCAACTGAGGGGTAAAATCTCATATACGTAATCCTCATTATATAATCATCACGTGATTCCAGTCACGTGACTTTTCCACTGATATTTCCTTAGTAAGAAATATTTAATATTTAAAGTTTATAGAAAAACTTTAATATGTGAAACTTGCTCAATTCTCTACATATTGCTTAGGTAAGCACACCAATCGAAACCCCTAAATTTTCTCATTTTTTTGGTATATATTTTGCCCTGATTAGTCATCTAGAACATAATATAATAAGACCTTTATATAATATCAGGTCTTAACACTAGTTGATGGCTTAAATTCTATCTATTACTTAGTCTCTTAATTATGCTTATTGTAATTTTATCTCTATTATAACTAGGTTCTCTCTACTAGAATAAGCTCTTAGCTATAAGTCTTAACTATAAATAACACTTCTAGCCTATAACTTAAATATTAATACTATAATAATTAACTAATAGTTATAGTATAAAGCTAATATTATAAGAACTTAAATAATAACTTCTTAATTAGCCTTAAAGGTATATAAGATAGTACTTTTAATCTTTTAGCTAAGAATAGTTAACTTAATACTATAAATACTTAAGATCTTTAAGATATTATCTTTAATAAAATTAATCTTTTTTAAATAATATTCTTATTAAATTTATATTAATAATTATATTAATAAAGCTATAATTATACTTTAAATTATATTAATATATAAAAGTTCTCTTAAAAATAATAATAGCTATAAAGGCTTAAAATAATACTATAAAGCTATTATAAAGTATATCTTTATATAAGACTTTAATTAGCTTAATAGTAAATTTCTTATTTAACTTACTTTTTTAATTATAAGATTATTACTTATATAATAGCTTAATTTTTTATAAAGGTTATTTTTATTACTTAATAAGAGAAGATAATACTATTTTCCTTAAAGAATTTAAAAGATAAAAAAAGAATTAAAATAACTAGAAAGCTAATTTAAAGAAATTATATTTAAATTATATTTATATTTAATATATAAATAGTAATTTATTAAAAGGAACTTTTTATAAATATAATATATAGTTATTAGATTTATTAAAAAATACTAATATATAAGAAAAGCTTAATTTAACTAGAAAAAGTTTAGTAATAATATATATATTAATACTATTAGAAAAGAAGGTTTAAGGCAATTAGAAGGTAGTAGCAGTATTAAGTTTATAAGTTAATTATAAGGTTAGAAAATACACTTCAGGTTTAACACAATATCTCTATTATGACATTGACTACAAGATCTCAACTTGTGACAATCCTATAAGCTAACAGTATGGCCTACAACTACAATGTACCAAGGTGGTGAAGATAATTAACACATTCTAAACATAAAAGCACTGATTAATAGAAAGGGGGATATATTACGCTTAATACTTGAGCTGCATTACACCTTATTTATATCACTTAAACCTAGTGAATTTAGAACCTTGCTGTTTTAGTTACCTATAAAAGTCTGCATTATATATTACTGTTATTCTGCGCTCTGGTTGTTAAGCTATGGATTCTAGCTCTTCTAGCTTTTTATTCAAGTAATAAGTATAAGAATGTTTAAGTTATAAGTTAGTGTAAAGGACTTCTAGATTTAGCTATCTAATTATAATTTTACTCCTAACTATATTATTTCTTTACTAGTTGCAGTATATGAATTAAGTCTTTATTTAGGTTAATGTGCTCTAGTTTCTATAAAGTGTTAGAGTCTTCTATTAAAGGAGCCTATTATAAGTATTCTCTTATAAGTTCAACTAATAATTCATTTATACCTAGGTCTAAGTTTATTCTAGATTTAGATGCGTTTTATCTTATTCTATTAAGTGTAAGACTACTCCCTGAAATGTTAAAAGTGTTCTAGCTAGGTAAGCTTTATAATAACAGTTTATTATTGCTAGTTAATAATATATATATATTAAGTAGTAATAGATATAATGCATTAATAGGGTAAATGTTTATGCTAGAGTGAAGAGTTATGTGAGAAGGTATAGGCATTAAACTTAAATTTTAGTCTGCCTTCTGATTTATTTTTAAGGATGCTAATAGTAATAGTTAAAGTGCTAGTAACTTGTTAGCTAGATTTAGCTGATATACTGCTTTTTTAGGAGGTATTTCTACCTTATTAATAGGGGGTATATATATTAGGGCTAGTCCCTAGAGTTGCTTTTTTATCTTTCTTCTGGCTATCTTATATATGTTTATATTATAAGTGTAGGAGTTATCTATCTATAACTTAGCGTTATTATCCTATAATATACTATTATTCCTATTAAGCTTTACTGGTAGTAGTAGGGCTGATATCTTATGAGTCTGGTTATTAGGAACTTTAATAACCTTTTTTATATTACTGTGTCTCTTTTTAGCCTGATAGGCTGGAGTCTTCTACTTAAGGTTCCTTATAGAGAGGAGGATTGTATAAAACTGTAATAATCTTGATAAGGCATCTAATATGAAGTTTTAATCCTCTGCTAGTGAATAAGGGCTTTTAGTCAGGACTTTTCATTTTCTCTGATAGTATAGCTATATAGCCAAGGTTAATGTATAAGTGATAAAAATTCTGACTCTAATGCCTGCTATCTGATTATCTGAAAGCCTAGTTTAGGAATTACTTATATGTGGTGGAGGATAGGGGCTGTTATTAGACTGTTTAATGGTAGACAATTCTGTACTGATTAGTGGCTAGTTCTGGTTAGGAAAGAGAGCTTAATAGATTAAGAAGATTCCTTTATTATATTTAGTAATAAGATACAACTCTTATAAGAATAATTATTTTAGGATATATATCTTATGTTACGCTCTTTAAAGCATAAAATAAGAAATTACTAGATTATTATATTTTATTGTTTTTTATATAAAGGGGTATTATAGTAGACTAATAAAAGCCTTTAGAGGTATAGTAATGTTAATAATACCTGGTATATTATAAGGATTGCTAAAGTTATTATTATTATTAAAACTAGAGAGTATAAAAGTAAAATTAAATAATTTATTTATATAAGTGTGATATTGGTTATTACTGATAGTATAGAGGTTAAAGGTGCTGTTATATATTAAGTTAAGAGCTTGAGTAAACTGGTTATAGATGTTATTTAGTAACTAGAGGTAGGGAGTAGTGCTGTTAATAATAGCATGAAATGACGTGTTCTACTGTAAAAGTAGGAGTTGGTCCCTGTTGAATTCTAAGGTATTAGAGATATTTTGGCCTTTAGGTGTTATCTTAATACCTTAAACTAGAGGGTACTCTAAATTGTCATCTTAAGTTAGAGTGAAGACTGTGTTATGTGGCTGAAAATGTGCTGTTTTAATGCTGCTGAGGGTCAGTGAGATAGGTATATTTCTTAGCTAAATTAGTAAAAATAAAATAGAAGACTGGTTACTGGCACCATACTGTAGTGAGCTCTAGCTGTATATCTAAAGCTGTAACTTGGGATTAACCTAAATTCCCTAACTGCTTGCATTAATGGTAACTCTAGAATAGCGCTACTGAAATTAGTTATGCCTAGACTAAAGAGCCTATTTAAGTAGCTAGTAGTATTAATAGTTAATATTAGCATGCTATTTATAATAAAAGGGACATTACTGATAGGGCTTTGTGTGCTAATAATATTATAACTATAGTTGCTATTTCCTCTATAGCTGAGATAGCTTAGATCTAGGTTCTGAATACCTAATGAAGTCTAACTGTTAGACTCTTAGGGATTATAGAGACTGCCTTAAGCAGTATAATAATGTAGTTTCCCTAGTTAATAATATTAGTAATTACTTTAGAAGTAAATAAGTAACTAAGGAGCTGTAAGTATAAAATTAAAATATACTAGGTAGATATCCTCTAGGCCTAACTGCTTAAAATTCTAAGAGGGCTATGCTTATAAGAATATCAATATACTATAGGTTTAAGCTAAGAGAAAATAAGATAGTTAACTAGTTACTATTAATTCTAGGCCTATCTTATAAGAATTAGAATTTATTTTAGTAAGCTAGTATTAAATAACTTACTATTTACTTAGAGGTAGTAAAATAGGGCTTAGACTATAAGTATATTCTAGATATATAAAAATAATAAATAACCTAAGAATAATTAATTATATTTTAAAGCTACTATATGCAGGAATTAAAATCTAGTATTACTAAATAACCCTTACTAGTAAGTAAGGTGTATAATATAATGTAAGCATTAAATAAGAGTTTTAAGCTAGTAGAGTTAAGGTAACTGTAATAAGTGCATCTAGGTAATACATTTAAAGTTATAATTTATACTAAGATTATAGTTTTAAGTTAGGGGTTATATAAACAGTTAGAAGGCATATTAAGATAAATAGAAAACTGATAAGAAGCTAATTGCTTTAGTAACTTAATTTTATAGTAAATTACTATAAAAAGAAAAGTTTTAAAGACTATTAGATCTAGTTAAAGACTAATCTAGGTAATAATAATAAAAAAGGAAGAAATATTTTTCATTTAATACTTAAGGTAACTTAATCTTACCTAGTGTTAGCATATGCTAATTTACCTCTAGCTTAGAAAAGGATAATAATTAAAAAGATTATATAGCTTTAACTTTTTATAGCTTAGCTTAGCTATATAAGTTTAGTAGCTTAGAAATAAGCTTTAGTAATATAGTAAAAGAATAGTTATTTAAGGATATTTTAATTCTAGAAGACTTATAAGATAAATAAACTAGTTAATAGAAGCTATTAATAAACTTTTATTCTTCTATTATATTTAAAGTAATCTCTTTTAATAAATATATATAATAGCATTATACTAATATTATTACCTTTTTAGCTAGTTTTCTTTAAGTATAAGTAAAAGTAATTCTTATCTAATAAGATGCTAGTTTACCTTTAAAGCCTTCTCTTAGTTAAGAGTTATAAGGTATAGCTTAAGGTAGGTTAGGTTATACTAAGCCTTAAGGGGGAAAAATACATAGACCTTAATAGGTTTAACCTATACTAAAATTTACTAGCAATTTACTAATTTAGGGTCTATATTTTATTTCCCTCCTAGCTAAGTAAGAATTATTATTACTTAGTGGCTGCTGCAGGACCTGGTTTAACTTTATTAGAGAACTATATAAATTAATTAGCTTGCAGACTAATAGTGCGCTTAAAGTTAGTAAGTCTTTCCCTAACCTCTCTGCTAAGTATAGATACCCTTTACTAGCTATTAAGGGATTAAGCTAGTTATTAGTAGAGATACTTAAAGGACCCTTTCTCTATTATAAATACTTATAATTTTTATTAAGGCTAGCTTAGATCTTCTATAAGCTACTGTAAGCCTTATAACTATATAAATAAATACTATTCCTTATAAAGGTTAGATCTCTAGGGAGATATTCTATAGAGGTTCTTTTACCTATTTTAATTAATTTACTTAAGATTAATTAGTCAGTTAGCTAAGTTACCTAACCTATAATAGCTAGCTTGTATGCTAGCTGTAATAAATCATATAAGTATTTATATTATTATAGTAGGGAGCCTACTAATGCAGTTAAGAAGTGACTTAGATTTAGATTAGGAATGGCCTTTTTAATATCTTCTTAGTATAATAATAAGAAATAAAGGGTTAAAGGCCTTAAGATAGCCTAATGCTACTGCTAATATGTTCTTTAGTATTCTATAGTAGGTATTTCGCGATAATATGAAGTGTAAGGAGGCAGAATATAAAGATAGAATTCTTAATATTATAATTATTAGCGTAATAATTGTTAGTTAAAATATGTTTTAGGGGATAGCTTATATTGTTCTTCTTGGCCTATTGCTACCCCTATGTATTACAGCTAGGATCAGAAAGGGTACACTAGATACACCAGTTAAAGGATTTATAGCCGTTTATTGTCAGTCCATCTGCCGCTTTGCTGCCTCATTGGCAATTTGGTGACCCGGGGTTTTGGCGTTCTGGGCTTCTCCGAGTTGAAGTGGCCATGGCAATTGGAATGAGATTAGTGGCACACTGTGAACGTGCTGCATTTGTTCTTAATGTTTCCTCATCAAGATCACTCTCCCACACAAGAGTATTCTCAATGACCGCCATTGTGATTGATTATGCAGAATGAGAAATTGATGAGGGAATTATTCTATCCTTTATTACCAGCCATCCCCATGTCAAAGCTTCTACTTTTAAAGTTTTCTGTATTACTGGAAACTGTTTTAGCCCCCTTAAAATGTTAGTGAGTGACTAACACTTATACGTTTTAGGGTAGAAGCAACCCAGCTAAAAGGAGTATGGTCTGCTACATAGAGGCATTGTTGGCGCCCTGTTGTCCTGTATGGTGATAGAGCCCCCACGCTAAATTAAGGGGGATGACAGCGCTAAAGTCGCATAAAGACCAGCCTTACCTTCTAGAGTTGTTCTTTCAAGCGGGATGTGACTATGCGGAGAGGGGCTAGAGGGGCAAGCAGCCGCGGTTGAGGGAGTTTAATCATTTGGAGACGCTTGTTATGGAGACGAATGGGGATTCGGATGTTTCTACCGGGACATCGCCTTGTATAATCCGGTTAGTTTGTTGTGGTGGTTAGAGGAAGAGAGCTAATTAGTAGAGCTGGATTCTATGCCGTGAACCTATTGCTGTATGCGCAACAGGCTAAGTCAGAGGGTGTTCTTCCACTTCCAATTGGAGAAATCCACAGGTTTGCACCTGTTGCACTTGGTGTAAGCCAATCTGATGCGCTGATACGGGATTATACTGAAAATGTTGCAGGATGTCGCACAAGTCGCAGCTCATGTTCTGACTGGCAAGGGCAAGCATGGTTTCGATGAGCGACATCGCAGACAGACGATGGCAGTCACTGGTTAGTCGATACCTTTGAGGGCAACAAGCAACAAGGCTGATTGATTTGGGTACCATGCTGTGCGCAGGCAAAGAGCTCGCGGAAGCAGCTAGCAAAGCTTTTGGTGCCGAACTTTAGTTCGAGAACGTACGCCTCCTACCGGTCCCATTCCCTCTTCTTACTAACAGGCTATCTCTAGTGCTGAATCAAAGAGAGTTCTCAAGTCCCAGTCTGATATTGACCCGTCCGAGCAGCAATATCTCCTTCAGTACTACAGCCTTCTGAAAGACGGCAAAACCCAATTGGATCTCAACCATTGCCATTCATCATGTGACTGGCGAGCATCCCACTAAGCCGGAGAATTTCTTCAAGATCTATGAGAGTGAGATGAGGCTCAAGAAGAAGGCTAAGCATGAGCATCAGTGATGAACGTTGCTAGCTATCTTGAAGACGAAACTGTTGAGAATGTTTAGCAAATCCAAATTTTGAGCTTAGCAAATCGACATCTGGTTGATGCTCAGAATTTAAGACAAGAGGAATAACTGGTGTTATTTATTACTCCCGTAATTTATTGCTCAATGCCTCATTTTACAGCGAGCTCAAAATATCGGCAGTGATCTCCCATCGTATTCCCATCCAAACCAACCAATCATCTCGTATCTCCCTCCCGAGCAGCCCGATAGCAAACCCTTAAAACAACCATAAATCCTACCTAGATATATCATGCAACGTTTCTCTGCATATAACCGACTTCTAATTAAACACTAAAGAGAATTGTCTTTCGAATATGACGTATAGGACGCTATCTACCTACCAAATAGAGTATATCGTGATCCTTGTATGACTGCAAGTATCAAAAGTGCCCAGCTTCCTGCGGGCGGGGAACCCTGCTTTATCTTACAAGACTTCGAAAAAGTCGCACGGATCGACATCGCGGATCACACGTCCGATATTAACGGGTTACATGGCCGAAGTGTAAGTAGTACGACGTTGGTATCTGGAGTATAAATGTTAACTCACAACCCCTCTTTGAGATGATCAGTTTGTGGCTGCTTGTACTTGTCATCGGCTTCTACAACATCTTCAGCATCGACTATATACTGATGCTACTTACAAAGATGGCATTGGCAGGGAGTCACTTTGGTGGCCAATGGGGCTCATTCGCCATCGCGGGAGATTCCTTCAACCTGTCTATGACAGACCATGTCATCCGCACGTGGGCAGACCTTGGTGAACTTGATGAGTTCTACAACATTGACATGGCACCGCGACGGTACCAAGCCTTAACGACATATCACAAGAGCGAGCAAGATCTTCTTAGCGAAATTGACTTTGAGCATCTTGATCAAGAAGGCAAAGTGGATTACATCATGCTCAACACATACCATACACGTCAGCTCAACAATCTCGATCTTCAGAAAGCCTTGAAAGAGAAATACGATCCCCTACTGCCGTTCTCTGATGATCTTATTGGGATGCTTGAGGCGCGGCAGGATGTTGACCCGATGAAGGCTAAAGAAACAGCTGGTTTGCTGAATAACATCACCAAGTCCATCGCCAAAGTACAGACGAAGGTGCAAGACGGTGGTTTCAATGTTACCGAAACGACAGGATACCTCGCGAGTAAAGCTATCACCAACCTCCTTGATCTCTTGGGCGAGTGGTTCGCATTTTATTCAACATATGATCCTCTATTTGACTTCTGGGTCACAACACCTTGGCAAGCGGCTAATACGTCGCTGACGAGCTATCTCGACGTGGTTCAGACAAAACTGGCTGGAATGAACCAAAAGGATGGTGAAGACGCTATTGTCGGAGAGCCGATCGGACGTAAAGGACTGGAAGTCGAACTCGAAGCCGAGATGATTCCCTACACACCCGAAGAACTCATCAAAATTGGCAACCAAGAATTCGCATGGTGTGAGAAGGAAATGATCAAGCAATCTGAAGCTCTCGGATATGGCAAAGAATGGAAGAAAGCCTTCGAACACGTCAAGAATGACTATGTCGATCCTGGAAAGCAGACAGAATTCGTCCGCAACTTGGTCGTTGAAGGTAGTCTCTTCGTCACAGAACGCGATCTTGTCACCATCCCCCCTTTGGCAAACTCAACATGGCGCATGACGATGATCAGTGCAGAACAACAGAAAGTATCACCATTCTTCCTCGGCGGTCCAGTTATTCAAGTCTCCTACCCCGTTTCATCAATGGAGCATGATCTTAAACTCATGGTCATGCGAGGAAACAATAAGCATTTTGCTCATGCGACTGCCTTCCATGAGATGTTCCCCGGTCACAGACTACAGCTCTACATGGCGGATCGCTACAACTCCCATAGAAAAGAAATCTTCGACACACCCTTTTTCGTGGAAGGTTGGGCATTATACTGGGAGTTTCTGTTCTATGCACGAGATGATTTCCACAAATCTCCTGAGAACAGGATCGGTGCACTTTGGTGGCGTATGCATCGCTGCTTGAGAATTATTTTCTCGCTCAAGTTTCACCTAGGTGAGATGACGGCTCAAGAGGCTGTTGACTTGCTCGTTGAGAGGATCAACCATGAGAGGAGTACGGCTGAAGGTGAAGTTAGACGATCTGTCGAGGGGACGTATTCGCCGCTTTATCAGGCTGGGTATATGCTTGGGGCTCTTCAGCTTTGGAAGTTGAGAGAGATGGCTGTTGATACTGGGAAGATGACGCAGAAGGAGTATCATGACGCGATTTTGAAGACTGGTGGGTTGCCGATTGAGATGGTCAAGGCGTTGATTTTGAACGACGAGCTTACAAAGGACTTTAAGGCGGGATGGAAGTTCTATGATTTCGATTAAGTATTAGTCTAGTTAGATTACTGAGAATATCTATACGCTTTTGTCTAGAATTAGACCCATGCTTGAGAACTTATAACCGCCACGCAGAACTTGGTCTAACATCTGGTCTTGACATTCCAACCAACCTTCAAAACTCTCGCGAGCACCAATAGCACCGCGCAGAGTGTACTCGAAAGCGCAGCCCAGATATGAGCCCCAGTAAGACTTTTATCCTGCAGCAATCCCCCAATAGGCGGTCCAGACAAACCCGCAAAAGAGACGAGACTAAAGCACATGCCCATTCTCGTACCGATGGTATCAAGTCTCTTTGTGATACTAGCGACTCCAGTGGGCATGAGACTTTGAAAGGCGCCAGATGCAATGCCGTAGAAGATGGAGAAGACGTAAACGCCGGCAACGTCGTGGACTGCAACCCATGTATATGCGACTATGGCGACGCAAAGAGCTGCTGGTGCGATGGTATTCAGTGGGCCGATTCTGTCGGCGAGGACGGGGATTAGGACTCGGGTTGGGAGACCGACGGCGTTGATTATGGTGGTTATGAGTGATGAATCGGCGAAGGACATTCCGACTTCTTGTTGGCCAAAGGATGCAAGCTTCAAGATTATCAGTAAGGCTATCAAGGGGATTGATCGGGGTACTCACGTAGTAGAAAGTGTAATACACAGACCAAACAAAGAAGAACAACCCGCCTACATACGATACGTAGAGAGTATCCTTGAACGCACTCCAATCGATAATAGGTCCAGTCTGTCGCGGCGGAAGTCTTGGTCTCATGAAAATAGCCACGAGTATAAATCCAGCCAAATTAATGAATCCCAACACCCTCGCCGTCCAGGGCATACCAATACTAGGAAGAAGCGCCCGAACAACAAGAGGATAAACAGTACCGCCGAGAGAATTACCCGTCGTCACCAGTCCAATAGCAATACCTCTCCTTTTCTCAAAATACGTCGCCACCAATGCCAACGACGGCGCAAAGATGATACCCCCGCCAATACCAGTGACAACGCCCTGCGTGATCATAAGATGCCAGTAAGAAGTCGACAAGCTCATCATGAAAATCCCAATGAGCTGCAATCCCGCACCAACGAGAAACGTGGGGATCCAAAAGCCAGCATCTAGCAATCTTCCAGAGAATGCACTCCCAAAGAAGGTGAACCATACTTGGATTGAACCGATCCATGAGATTTGAAAGGGCGATTGGGGGAGGGTGGAGGTGTAGTGGGCTTGAAAACTTCCGAATGAGTTGACGTATCCCCATGTTGCGAAGATGACGATCCAGCCCATTGCTACTTGTGTCCATGCTTCGATGCCGCCGTCTGGCGGAGGGGGAGTGTCGCCGGGTCGGAAAGATGCACCTGCTGAGGCGATGGTTTCTAGATCTTGCATCTCCGACCGTGTCGGTTCACGACGTAGCGTATTGATTGGTTTGCTTCTCTCATTAGCATTTTTCACTATCGAGGGTATCACGAACTCACAACATGGTCTCGCCATTAATCTCACCAATTTGGGGTGTTTTTTCAGCCATTTTCACTCAAATAAAACAAATAACGAAGTTCACGGTGAAGAAACTGCGGTATCGCAATGTTAAATAGCTTGTCACAATCATGTTACGGTCAGAAAATCCAACGTGATAAAAAGTCCCCGATACCGCTCCAGAATAAAAACCGGGAATAACATGATAAATTATGGATCTGGTGTAAAAAAATTCTCGTGATAGCCTGCCCATCTCGGCAAGTAATCAACCGAACCGAAGGCGATAAGGGAGATAAGTGATGGCTCTACGAATGGGTAGTGGGCTTCTTATCAAGTTTATGTAAATCATTTCTTGGCATAAATACTAGCACAAAATACCCCGCGGGGTTAATGATGATAGCTTCGAGGACGGTCTGTCTTAGTTGGGATGGTCGGAACCGGCCGCTTGGGAGGTGAACTACTGAAAAGAGAGTTTGTGAATAGCACCGAGACATTTCGCTTTGACAGGATACTAAATACCAGACTATCACTTCATTAAATACCAAGGAGTTTAACCGACGGTAATATTTATGCGAAAATTCTTTTCCCTCCCCCATACCTTTCCCCAGACAGCTCTAGCTTCCCACGTTTTCGCTTGGGATGGGAAGAGGTTATCCGCGGCATGTCACTTCGGGGGAAAGCTCCCGGGATCGCGATCCCTTCCCGACGATGTATTCGGGAAAGGCGATCCCTTCAATTGGACATCAAGGTTCGCAAATGCCATGACGAGTTTAGTTTGATGGTGCGGCTGAGATATTGTGGCTGCGAGCTTCTTCCCATTTCCTGGTAAAGTGGTGATTCATGGCGTGTCTCACTGTGAGATATTCTGCTAGTCCTTCTTTTTTTACCCTATGATTGTTTTCTTCGTGTGAGAAAAGAAGACCCTTCGATTTGGGTTCTAGTCTTGTTCTTTGGAGGGCGCTGTGGCGTCTATCGAAGCTTGTTTTCTGAACCTCCCTTACGATAGACCACGAGAAAACTTCAAGATGTGCAATTAGTTGATGATCAGTAACCACACTGTCGGTAACATGCCCCAAAATAGATAACAAAATACAATATCAACACGAGTAATTGTCATCACTTCGCGCCATGGCTTCTATCGGTGACATTTGTCACTACCCCGTACACTACCCTGGACTACCCTACCCTACTCCAATTCAAATCCCCCCAAAGTCCGTCACTTTTCGGTGTGGGTGGCCCGGAATTGCCGCTAGTTCTGTCTAGACCCTGATCTAGAAGCTCCGCCAATTCACCAATCAATAGCGTCGAGCATGAAACTCTATGCGCCATCCCCATGCGTAATCCCCAGCACGCAAGCGCGTATCTCACATACCGGGCTCTCGTAAACTCATCATAATTCAACCTTCACCCTCAGAAAACGTTGAGTATAAGTTAAGAGATTACGGTCCCTCCCCCAAACAGGTAAGACACCGAGAGAGAGGGTCCCTGTTTTTTGTCGACTAGGCTTTTTCTTGGCTTTCAGATGTCGCTTGCTAAGAGGAACAACGGTGCGTGATTGAAAACTCCACCCTGATGTGATGTGATATAGGGCTGACAGGTTGAGCTTTAGGCTGTTACGAGTGCTGCAAGAGACGCCTTAGGTGTGACAAGACAGAGCCCGAATGTCTCAAGTGTCAGAAGAAAGGCATCTCCTGCTCTGGGCAGGGCTTGCGGTGTAGGTACAGCAGTCACATGGCTGTTGAGTCCGCACCTGGAGCGGGAAAGCCTTTGACTTTGGATGGCAAGAGTCTCAGATGGGTCGACTCGGCGCAGAGGGTGAGAAAGGAGAGGGCGAGGAAGACAAAGGGGCGGGCTGCTTCTGATAGCCCGACGTCGTCGAATCCTCCTGACTCGGCGTCTTCTGATGATGCTACGTCGCCGTCGTCGGATGACTCGGCTTCTGAGTTTGGTGGTGCTGTTGTGCCGTATCGATATGGTGTTACGATACATCCTGCGCTGAATGAGGCTTCGAATGCCCAGACAAGGAGGTTGTTCAGTCATTGTAAGTTCCAGCATCCTGCTCCTCCTCAGAGTCTCCTTTCTAACGCACCTAGTCTCTGAGATCATCGCCGGACACATGGTTGTACTAGACTCATTCTCCTTCAGCAACGGATACAGAGACCTCATTCTACCGCTCGCTCAACAAGATGAGAATCTCGCACAAGCTGTATCAGTCGTCTCAGCGTTTCACTTGGGACAAAGAGATCCAAAGTTACAACGCGTCGCTGAAGCAGGTCACCAAGCTATCGTCCAGAAGCTACGGCGGGACTCACTTCAACTTAGTCCTGAACAACTCTTCAACCCATATATCCTCGCGACAATCTTGGTACTCTTGGTTGGTGAAACGATCACTGGCGCCGACAACTATACATACCTTCTGGAGATGCTCAACTGCCTCACACAATATCCAGACTGGATATCAATGCTACCACCGAGTCTGAAGGACTTTTTTCTTCGGCAGATCAAGATGTAAGTTCTCTTATGAATTTTGTCTGAAGCATTCACTGACTGATGTTAGGTTCCAACTCTTTGGCGTCCCTCTAGCCAACGAATCCAAAGGCCTCCAAGTCCTCACCGGCCCTGAAGCATACCTCGACTTCATGGCCTACCCCGAACTCCCCCCACAATCCGAACACTTCACCAACATCGAAACCATCCGCTCCGCCATCTTCGACGCCTGCAGCATCTACCGGCGCCGCGCAGAATCCTCCCTCAGCGACGACGAGTCCATCCATCTCGTCGAGCAACTCCGCCTCAAAGTCCTAAACCTCGACTCTACAACAAAAGGAGCACATGCCCTTGTGTGGACTTACTTTATTGCTGCTGCGGAGAGTATTCTTCCAGAGCATAGGGAGTTCTTTGCCGGGAGGTTGGCGGATTTGTATAGTGTTACGAATTTTGGAAGTATTCCTGTTGCGGTCAAGGCGTTGGGGACGATTTGGAGTATGCAGGGGACGAGGAGGTGGACGGAGATTGTTAGTAGTGAGACGCCGATCCTTATTATGTAAAACTAGGGATGGTTATGATGGATGATAAAAAGCTTATAGGGAAAGGCGTTAATGGAGGATAGATGGAAAATTGATTTACTGTCATGGTTAAGTTTCTTTATCAGCATAATCACTCAACTGGGCCTCTGTCTTAAACAATGAAAAGATTTAAGTAAATTAGCATAAGTTTCGTGTACTGCTTGCTCACTAAGCTTTAGGTCCTATCTCAAGTTCTCTCTCAACGTTGATTGGCAGCCTTCTTAGGTAGCTATGCAGAGAGTGAATATTCAGTTTTATTAGATTAATGTGAGGAAACTAGCTTAAACCCCGACTTAAACCAGGGAAGTCTTTAAGAAGACGAGTCTTGTTTTACTATGGCGCCTCTACTGTTCCAGCTTTCTGACATATGCTACTGGGCCTTCATATCGATGAGTTCCACGGAATAGATAGTATCCCACGGAGAACACCGCGACAGCTCCATAAATAAGAATACTCCAGTTCATCTCTGATGGAGACGGGTTGAGGTTTCCAGGCATGAAAGCCAAGACAAAAATGATGATGAGGAAAGCCTCCGAGACGATGTTGACAGCAAGACCCCATCTACCAAGACTGAACTTGGACTTGAGAAGAGGACTGTTTGTAGATCGTCGCCAGATCATGCATCCGATGGAAACGATGTAACTCGATAGAAGTGATGTTGTTGCGAGTGAAGTAATGGAGTTAAGCGCGACTGCTGAACCAATGTTGATGAGAGACAGAAGACTCGAGATCAAGAAGGTCGTTAGGATAGCGTTGATGGGGACATCCCATCCTGTAGGGACCTTTGAGAACCAAGGACTGAAAGGAACAGCGTGATCTCGTGCGAAAGCAAAGAGTTGGCGTGACGATGTAGCTACCATGGTAAGGTTGGAGAAACCAGTCATGATAACCAGGAAAGACGCCATCGCAGTAGCACTACTCGTTGATTGAGTTGAGTTCAGGAATACCTGCATGAAGGGATATCCTGTTGGCGAAGCAATAACCTCCTCAAGGTTGCCGATGCAGAAGCAGTAAGTGATGACCATGATCCAGCCAAACGCCCCGTTGAAGACTGTAGTTGAGATCATAGCCTTTGGCAGAGTACGGCTCGCATCACGCAGTTCCTCAGACATGTGCACAGCAGCATCAGCACCAAGCAACGGCAACACACCGGCTAGAATACCAACGAGCGTTGAACCGCCGACACTGCCCCAGCCACCACCATCAGTGAACTCAGTAAACACAGCTTTCGCATTAGCGCGCGGTGAGAGAACCCAAAGGGTGACCAGGATACCGAAGAAGGCGAAGATGTGAATGACAAGAACAGTTGCTTCTATCAACGGCAGCTTTCTAGCGAGGAGTGTGTTGAACACAACGGAGAATGCAGCTACCGCGATGGTGAGGAGTGTTCCGTGCCATGGCTTGGGAACGTATTCGGGATAGTTCAGCACCACGAGGCCTTGGATCTGCGTTCCAGCGATGAAGGCTGATGAAGCGCATGATGTCTGCCAGCCGAGGACACACATCCAACCCATGAGGTAGCTGATGAGTTTCTGGTACTGCGGCGGTGCGAATTCGGATACCCAGTGGTATTGACCTCCTGTCGTAGGAGCCCTGCAGATCTGTCAGTAACTGGTGGTATAGTAATAGTAATGGGACGCACATTGAAGCCATTTCGGCCATGGAGGTGTTGACGAGGAGGAAACCCATCCAGCAGACGAAGAACATCCAGATAAGACCTGCTGTTCCGCCGTTGACGAGACCGATCGTTGAGACACTGGAAAGATCAGCTTTAGTAAATATTTTGTCGTCGGCGCAACGGACCTGAGGGAGAACTCCCAAGATGCCATCAAGATCATGGAGAAGCCAAAGATGGACAGGAAGCGAAAGTTTCTCTGTCATGTCTGTTAGTTTGATACAATTACGAGGACGAGGGTTTGCAACGGACCGTCATTTCTTGGGTTTTTCCCATGCGGTACATGTCAGCGCGATCAGCCGCGTTACCCTTCTTCTCGTCAACATTCTCGCTGGACTCATTGACGCCATACGCGGCATCTTGAACGTCGACTGATCGTTTATCGCCTTCAGCAGACATTTTGGCGTACTCTTTCCCAGCAGAGACTCAACTTAGTGGAAGAGGAACTGGTGATTTAAAGAAGGAAATAAAAAATAAGTCGAGGAACCAAAAAGAAAAGGATGAACCTGCAGATGCTTCGGTAATAGAAATGCACGAGTGCGGCATGGAACACTCTTTAGGACGTACACCCGCCAACAGTTCCTCTACCTCCCTTGCCGAATTTCTACAACCCCTGTTTGGACTTGAGACCCTGGCTAGACCCTGACTAATTGGTGATCCTCCCCCCGTCCCGTGCCGAAGTCCGGAAGATCTTCCGCTGTTGTTTAGTTGACTCAAACTAAACGACATGTTTGTCAAAGTCGTGTCATTGTCATAGCCATTGCAGTTACGAGACTCTTAATTATTGGTGTCAGTCGATTTTTGCTTTTTGCTTTTTGGTTTGTGTTTAGGCGAAGGTCGGAGTCGTTCGACAGATGGAGTCAGGAACTTGGTGGAGCTCATGCGGCACAAAGGACCAAGAGTCTTGGCGGTTACAGGCATTGATTTCAGCCAAAATGAAGTGTTTTTTAACCAGAAGAACAAATCGTGTTGTCAAACGCTTCAGCTTCGAGAGGGCATAGTTCTGCTAAGGATAAGCCATATCGTAACTCAAACCAACAAACATCAACTGCCGATCTCCTCGTGGTAGTCACAGACACTGCGTGAGTAATATTCCGTCTCCTCGGTTAAACCAATGAGCACATCTCACGAACTGCTTCCTCTGTTGGTTCACCCATGCTGTGGCTTGCATGATCCAATCTACCCACCAGGGCCCCCCATGTGAAGCCGTCACCAATGAATACGTAAGAAATATCTTCAGCGGAAATTCTTTACCAGGATTGTGACTTGCTGTGCCGTTGGTTCGAGCCATGAAGACCATGAGTCCGAGAGGCCGCAGAGGATTCAGGTCATGCAGTCTTAATAATTCTGCAAAACCTGCCGTGATGTAATGAATTCTTCCCTTTCTATACTTTCCCTACTGTCGCAGATCTTTTGAAACATGGATCCCAATGATTCGGTAGACGATGATCTATACCGGTTTTCGCCCGTTACATTCAACGATCATGCGGGAAAGTTATGGATCGTGACGATCTTGTCGCTGATCTACACCTCGCTTATTGCGCTGGCAAGGGCTTATATCAAGTATAAGATGTTTGGGTTCGACGACGTTTTGTTTGCTGCTGCGACGGTAAGAAACGTCTGTGATTTAAGTTGTTTTGCGGGATGCTGACTTTGTAGGTTTTGCATTTGGCGCAGGCGATTGCTGTGTTTATTGGGTTGAGTAATGGGCTGGGCAAGTTCAATTCGATTACGACGGCGGAACGATGGGGTATCTCTTCAAAGGTGAGTCTTAACCTCTGGTGCTATTCTCTTGTGCTGATGAAGTGACTGGTAGTGTACGATTGCATCCGTCATTCTTTGCCTTTTGGCTCTCAGTCTCGCGAAATGTTCGATTCTCGCCCTTATACATCGCATCATCAGCTCCAAGCCCGGTAAGAACAAGATGGTCTGCGTGGCGCTCATGATGTTCACTGGACTATGGGGCGTTGGCTCAAGTTTGGCATGGCTTGTGAATTGTCGCGCTGGGACATTGTTGACTGTGAATAACGTCAAGCAATGTCCAGACCAGGTATGCCACTACATAATCGTTTCGTTCAAAGCCGAGACTAATAGTTGTTCGTAGAGCGCTCGCTGGGGGGTCATCACAGCAATCGACATCTTGACCGAGATCCTAACCTGGCTCCTCGTTCTTCATCTCTCATGGTCCGTCAACATCTCCTTCGCCCGAAAATGCCAAGTCGTCACAGCATTCTCATTCCGAATCCCACTCATTGCCATCTCCTCCGTCCACCTCGCATACTCTCAAACATATCCAACATCTCTCGAGCCTCAATTCGCCGTGACAAACACCCTCATCTGCCAACAAGTCATGATCGCCTGGTCTCTCATCTCCGCGACAATGCCAAACCTGAAGAACTTCCTCAAGTCCTTCTCCATAGGCATGGGTTTTCCGGTGGCATTCGACTTTACGATGTCGGGGTCAAGCAAGGCTTATGCACTGCAATCACTACGGAATAATCGCTCTACGAATGCGGCTTCGGCGACTGCGACAGCTCATAGTGCGAATTGGAGGCCTGATCAGGTGTCGAACCAAACTACAGCGGCACATAGATCGAGTAGGAGTAATAGTCGCGATGTGTCGGAAGAGGGATCAAGTTCAAGAGCAGGGAGTCAAGAGTTGATTATTAATAAGGAGGTTGCGTGGAATGTCACGTACGAGGACCATCAAGATGTATTTACTAAACGATAGACCAACTCAAGACATTAACAACGTGCTTATTGATTCAGACAAAAGTCCTCGGGGTTTTGAGTCAGTGATGCCCTGAGACATGCAGTGGGAGTGGAGCTTGCATGCAAGTACAAGGGCTTCATCCATGTCATGTCACGCCAGGTTCGCGGAACCCTTCCAGCGTGAAAAAAAAGACTCGAAGGATCTGGAGACAAGGATTGAAGCGGGCTAATCGGATCATGTCAGCAAACACCCAACCAACAGCAGTTCTAGACCGTTTCAGAAGACTGTCCCAGAAATACAAGACTCCGGGCTTATGCATTACAAATTACTACAAGCATACTCTGTACACGATCACTTTCAACTGACTCGCAATGTCCGAGGTCGTGTTACGCGATGCGTATTACTCGGAGCTTCCGGAGATCGCAAATGTCATGTCAAAGGCCTTTTGGGGTGATAACCTTTTTGGCGATCTGATCCACCCGTATCGCAACGAGTACCCTGATGATGTAGATCTGTACTGGCTGCGACGTGCACGGGTCAATTTCTGGGATTATCGTTGGAAATGGCTTGTCGCTGTGGCCAAGGATGAGAATGGTAAAGAGGTCATTGCTGGTATTGCGCAGTGGGCGAGGCTTGGTGAAGGGGGTAAGAGGTTTGATCTAAGATTCTATGATCCTCGTGAGTTCCTCTATCTCTCCAATTTATGACTGTAGTTAACACGGTTCAGGCAACTTGTTAAAACCTCTATCCTCAGTCGCCATGATGATCCACGCCTGGGCCAGACCAAGTCGTGCAGTCGACCCCAAAGAAGAAGACATCATCGAAAGAGCATATCCTCACTTCGACTCGATATGGAGCGGCAAACGTGCTGAGTCTTGGTATCTCGAAGCACTAGCCGTCCATCCTGATTTTCAAGGGAAGAACATCGGCCGGCAGCTTGTGCAATGGGGTCTTGACCAGGCTGAAGCTGAAGGAGTTTGCGCTTCGGTGGTGAGCGCTCTGGGCAAAGATGATTTCTACAGGAAGTGCGGGTTTAACGAGCAGTTTGGAACAGCGAAGGATGGTGAAGGGAATCCGTTAGCTGATGTTGAGGGGTCCAATATCTTCTGGAAATGGCCTGAAGGTGAAAAGCGAGGCTTTGAGCTTTTTGAGAGGACAGGGTCCTGGGAAGAACTGCAGTGACGGAATTGAGGTTGGTAGTATATCCAAGAGGTTCTAAGTAGCCTATGTTTCAAAATTTATTCAGACGCATTTCTCACAGTCGTTATCCTCTTTCTTGATGAACAAAAGAGCCTATTACTGGCTGAAAGCCATTGTTTGTTTCCAAGGAGGCTGTTGAAAGTAGGAGATGGAAGAATACGTAACCACCAGCGCGTCGAGGTCAAGGCCATGGAGTTGTTAGATACAGCCAAGCTTGAAGATGTCTCGAGTATCTTCACAAATAATTCAGAACTGAGTCAGTACGTTTCTTTCCATCGCTATAGCTGGAGAAACTCTAGTTCTAGTGTTGGTCCAAGTTTCTTCTGAATAGCCTCATTTTCTGAACTGTGGATTTCGGGCAATGCCTCATCTAGCCCGTGCCACTTCGATCAAGCTATCTCCTTATCGTTCTACCATCATTCGGTGCAAAGTGGGCTAATTAATCTCAAATTTCTCCATTCCTAGGCAACCAACCCGTTAGCGGTGGATGCCAGCCTTGATGGTGGATACTACTCATGATATAAGAAGGCTTCTTCACCCAAGCACCATCTCTCATCTTAAAGTCCAGGCATCCTGAACAACCTTACAGCCATGGACTCACAAACTTCGTTTCTTGATTTACCGCGGGAGGTACGCGACATGGTCTATGACTACGCCCTCGAAGATGTCAAGTTCAGCAACGCCTTTACAACTCAAACCGCTTATTCCCCTGATATCCTCCCCTTGCTTTACGTACATGAAATCATATCGGATGATCTTTAGCCTCGACTTTACCAAGACCACGCTATTGTTATTCCACTTCAAGAACCTAGCACTTATGCAACTGGAGAATGGAGTATAGTTCCGAGGATTGCCTGCTCCAAGATGATGAAGCAACGCTCCAACACCCTCATCATTGAAATGTCACAGACTACTATATCTTACTATCCAGATTCAGATCTAGAAGAAGATTACGATGAAGATCCTGTTGAGGATGAATCCTTTTGGGACACTCTCAGCCAAGGCGCAAAGACTTTCCCCGAAAAACTCATCAACGATATTCTCGCTCTGAAATCAAGTCTCCCAGCCCGAAAAACTATCAAGTTCGTCTTCTGGTTCGGTAATTGGACTGCGTACTGCGATCCTTGGGAGACACATCTCGAGAAGCTTAGGGCGACTTGGCCGGGACCGTTGCTGAAGATTGAGTTCAATATGTTTGAGTATGAAGACCACGACGCTGGGGATGGCGGATCCAACTGGATAGAGGGCTGGTACTACTGGGCGATAGAAAGAAAGAGGATTTGGTTTCAGGCGAACAATTTCAAGTGGGGAGATCATGCCAAGGGGGACTTTCGAGGTCGTAGGATTAATGTTCGGCTGTGGCAGGATGAAGAGTTTCTGGACGGGGATCTTGATGATAGGGAAAGGGCTCTTCATAGGAAGCGCTGTGAGGTGAAGCCTTTGTTTGTTAGGACGTGCGATATGGACGGTCGAGTGTAAGCGTTCAAGGGACATGGAGATAATATCAACATGAGTACAATCGATCACTCATTGATAACTAAAATCTAATCGCTACGCTATAACTCTATATCTATGCGAGATTATACTCAGCAATGAGCTTCTCAGCAGCTGTGATACCAGTCACGTAAGCAACAGACTGAATATGACAGCTCGCCAGAACAGGAACGACACCCATATCCGCAATACGAAGACCCTCGAAACCAATGACCTTGAAGTCACTGTCAACAACAGCATCAGGATCTCCCTTCTTACCCATCTTTGTAGTACCAGTCATATGCCAACTCGAAGAAATAGTATTCTTCCAATGCTCCAAAAGCTCATCATCCGAATCACCCTGCGGTCCTGCCAGCATAGCCACGTTATCTTTAGCATATCCATCATGCTTCACGAGCCTGAAAGCATCGCGGAGTGACTCAATAGCTACACGACGATCAAACGGCGAAGCCAAGAACTTAGGGTCGAACTTGAGAGGAGCATTCGGATCAGATGACTGAAGCGTAACTTCTCCTAGACTCTGCGCATTGTAGTAAAACACCAGAATGCAAGAGTAATTCAGCGCAGAGTCGGGAAACTCAGGGATGAACCAGTGAATAGGAAAGTGCGTAAGAATCTCGTAATGCGGCACAGTCTCCTTCATAAGAAACTCCTGCTGCTCCGCCGGCAAGGCCTTGAACTCGTCTGACTTGACGAGCTTATCAAGCTTGAACCAGCCAATGCCCAACTCGCAGGCAAACTTGGTCCAGGGGCCTGTACCGTCGCGACGCCATTGCTCGAGAGCGTCGTCCATGGCTTTCTTGTCGCCGTAGAACGTGTCGCGCGCGGTGTCGCCTGGTTTGCGGGTGTAGACCAGTGGAGTGAACATGTGGTCGCGCAGACCTTGGCCTACGCGAGGGACGTCCTTGATAACGGGGATGTTGAATTGTTCGAGTTGGGTTCTGGGACCGATGCCGGAGTGCATTAGGATCTTGGGAGTGTTGAGGGCTCCAGCTGAGAGGATGACTTCTTTGGAGGCGAGGTCTGCGAATGTTAGTTTATGTACTCATAATTTCAAGATCAACAGCTTGGGGATGATAAGGAAGACTTACACTTTTTGCCATTGACTTCAACACCAATAGCTTTGTTTCCCTCAAAAAGAACCTTCTGAACAGTCGAATCCGTCAGAACAGTAAGGTTCTCAGGCTTAGGCTCCAAGAGATCATTCGCAGTTGATCTTCGTCCTTTACTGCTCGAGTTGATCAAAACTGACATTCCCAACGGATTTCCAGAATTATGATCAGGATTCAACGGAAAACCAGCCTTCTCAAAAAGATCCAGCACAGGAGGGAGATCCTTCTCCCACTCGCCAGCATACCCAACATGAAGCTTCCCCTCAGAACCATGGTCCTCTGCCTTCGGCGCAGCATACTTCTTATCAACACCCTCAGGAAGCTCCCCATGAAACGTCTCTAGACTCTTATATCGATCATGGATCTTATCCCAGCGATACGCATCATCGTCTACGATGCGTGCCCACTCTTCATAATCATCTCTCGCACCAATACTATAAACACCAAAGTTGATAGCACTCGAACCACCAAGTCCCTTACCGCGAGAGTAATCCAGCTCGCGATTGTTAGCGAACTCTTGGGGTGATGTCTTGTAGCCCCAGTTCATATCCTGGTTTAGAAAAGTGGTCCAGCGCTGCCCGTCGACGCGCAGGTTGCGGTCTTGGTTTGTGCCGCCGGCTTCGAGGAGAAGAACGGAGGGTTTCTTGGCGGTGCGGGAGAGATTGGCTGCTAGGGCGCTGCCGGCTGGGCCGCCTACGGGACGAAAGTTTGCGTTAGAATAGTGACTTATTTAGTGGTGTTGATCCATGTGTGCTCAGGCATTGGGCTAGACGTGAAGGAGGGGGGGAGGATTGAGTCAGGTTGCTCGGACATACCTCCTACGACGATAAAGTCGAATGATGAAGCCATATTGACCAATTGGATAATAGGTATAGTAGAGAATCAAGTTATAGTTTCAATAGCGGCAATTATTGGGATGGGATGATGTTGGAATACGAAGCGATAAAAGGGAATGAGGGGAAAGGGGTCTTCTGAGAATATATGTGATCTACAGCGCCTCTCCTCACCCGTCGCTTTAGTCCAACCTAGCTCCATAGACTAGGCTAGGGCTTTTAGTGCAACGGTGTCTCATACTGTACAAGGTCCCCGATGACACAATGAAACGAAACCGGTATCAAACAAAGATAATACCGTGGCCGAACCAACACGTCGTTACACGCCAAGATTCTAGACCCTGTAAGTTGGGCTTTAGTTTCGCGGTGTGGCTTCAACTTTCTTCGCCGCTTATGGTGAGAAGTATAACCACCTGAACAATTAATTACTCGTGCCGCGGTCGATCCCCGTTCACATAATGTCTCCGGCTGTCACTTAATGGACCACTTCCACCAGCTCCTTGCCAATGCATGATTAGCCACGGTAGATCAATGCCGGATACGATGAATGCTCCGTATAGCGAGCGAACCTGGCACGCCATGTTATATGTGCGATCTGCAGGGGCTGCAGAGCCGCACGGTTCAACAAGCTATGCCTGTACTAATGGTCTTAGCAGGAGTTTTGGAAGGATAGCGGTAGAAGGGAATGTAACTTTATTGTCATAGCAGACTTGTCAGACGCAGGCTTTTCGGCACTGCTATCGTCGGTAGTGGCGAGGCTTGATTTCACTTTAATAGACTTGGCTCGTCACCTGCGTCTGTATTGTGTTTTGTTCCGTTTTGTTCTTGTCATACCTCTCTTTTTTGCTTTTTTTTCACAGATCTTGGTCCCAGAGATTCGGTAACCGTGACCATGGGTATCGAGGAACAGTTCATCCTCCTCTCTTTGGGGCTCGTCACCATCGGAGTGAGAATGGGCGTACGAATCCGACAGATTGGGTTTGGGGGATGGCAGTTGGATGATTATCTGATGCCCATCACAGGTGTAAGTGGCGCAATCACCCGCAGGGCCGCAGATGCACGGGACCCTTTGCTGACCTGTGTCTCACAGCTTATTTTCACTGCAGAGACAGTTGCGGCGTACCTCGTAGGTGCAAAATTCCAGGGCTTGACGAACAGTTACATGACGGATCAAGAACGCGCCGACATCGATATGAACGGGCAAGAACATTACAATCGGGTTTGGGGATCCAAGATTCAGGTCATAGGCTGGTCCTTTTATGCTTGTATTCTCTGGTGTCTCAAGTTTTGCGTCACTGCGTTCTATGGGCGTCTTACGTATGTTGTTGACCGTTAGTGTTCAGGAAGTTTGCTGACCTTTGCAGTTCTGGATTGACGCATCTCAAGACTCGAGTGACGATCGCATACATCATTCTTGGTGTTTCATACGCTGTTGTTGCGCTTACGATTTTACTGTCTTGTCAACCTTTTCATCACTTTTGGCAAGTCTCGCCAGACCCTGGATTACTCTGTCAACCGACCAAGTCGCCGGCTTATGTGTTGGTCGTTGTTATTCCCAACATCTTGACGGATATTTATCTTCTTTCCATCCCGCTACCTGTAAGTCATTTATTTGATGTGGTGATGATCAGACCTGACCTTTGCAGCTTCTCTGGGGCGTCAACATTAGTTTGCGACGCAGACTCACGCTCATGCTCCTCTTCAGCGGTGCTCTCTTCATCATGATGGCTGGTACAATTCGCGCCGTGACAATTCTCACAGTAAGTTCAAACACGTCACTAACAAATTCTTTACTAACAAATAGCAGGCCGGTCCCAATGGCGCAGTCGCAGGAAGTCAATGGGCATGCCGCGAAACCTTTGTCGCAATAATCGTCACAAACCTCCCCATCATCCAACCCCTCATCCGCAAAGGCGCCAGCTTGATCGGTCTCAGCGTCCTCTTCAGCCGCGGCACAAAATCCGCATCGCAGAGCCACCAGCTCCGCAGTAGCGAAATGGGCGGGAGCCGGTTCAACACTAGTCGCCGCCGCGGACCTGGTAGCTCGCACCCGCTAGCGACGGTTCCCCAGACCACGGCCTGGGCCAGCGACGAGCACATCCTCCCTGAAGCTGGGAAGCCCGCTGGGGCTGGCGGCGGTATCGTGGTTGCGCAGGAGATCAGCGTGCAGTCTGAGGTCAATACTACGGAGGATGGTCGTGGGAGGAGGGGGCCTGAGGGGAATGACTGGGGGTACAAGACGAGTGTGTCAAGGAGTCCGTAAGGGTATGGCTTGGCTTGGCTTGGGCATCAATGCAACGATAGGCTACGTATGCTTGGGAACAGGGAAAAGGGATCTAGCGCTGGAATTAGAGATGGGAGTAACTTTGGCCGCAAGGACTTGTACTTTTCTATACCTATACTATAACAAACAATTAATGCTAATGCAAAAAGACCGTCTCGAACATTGACTGACCTGTGCTAAACATATTGCGTCGTAATTCGTTTGGGAAATTATCCACTCTGAGTGCATTTAATGAGCACTCGTAAACCAACGTTCCCAATAACTCAAGTCGGCTTGCACAATTCAAGTCTGACCCCCTGACTTGCAAGTCAGGAAAAAAAGCCACAAGTCAAGTCTACCTAGGTCTTAACTTGCAAGTCAGCAAGTCAGTAAGTAAAATTAGTAATAGGTAGGTATCTTTTACCTCTTTTATTTAAGGAATTCTTATAATCTAGGGTAGGTATTCTTATCTTATCTTAGCCTATTAATTAGTGCTTCTACTAACCTTATTAGGAAAGGCCCCACTTTCTTCAAGTCCTTCAATTCAATTCAATTCTAATTGGCTAAATTGGCTACAATTCAACTTACCCCCCCCCCCCCTCAAGTCAAGCCAATCAAAAAGCCGGCTTGAATTGAGTTGTTGGGAACGTTGTCGTAAACCACCCGCGGAAAACCCGGATGATCGACATCTGGTGGATGGAGTCAATTTACAGGGATCAAGGTTTTAGCGTATCTTCAACGGGAGGTTTCGTCAGTTATCACAAATCCCTGCCATATCACCAAGAAAAAAAAGGAGAGTTGGAAAGTTCCGAAATTCCGAGGGTAGTATTGTCTGAGGAGTCTTGTAGATCAATCTACGGTTTGGCTAACCGAGGTACAATCCTTTTGTCAATGCTATAACTCATATCAATCTAGCACAGTGAAGAATACAGTGGTCACTTGAATCCAACTAAACTGGTGGCCGTTGAAGGATCCCATGTCTAACGGCAAAACATAATAGGAAGGAGACCGTTACAATGATGTTTTAAGCGATGGTTAAAGCTAAGCTTGGGGTAGCATGGGTTCATCGTGATACAGATATAGGTGAGATATACCTCTGAACCTTGGTAATAGCCCGGAGGTTAGCAGGATCTGCATGTAACTTTTTATTATCCGCATGAACTAAACTCTCAGGACGAGTTAAATCTCCGTTGGGCTATTGAAACGGGTAATAAAACTTTGGCATATTTCTGTTCGGGGTGATCGTTGCGTATGTCTCGATATAACCTTAACATGTCTTGGCCATATATATTATGCACTTTTTGACCAGCTTCTGAATTCAATGCCACTTCAATATGTCTTATTTATAATTCGCCATGTCGCAGGTCTAAAATAGTTCTGCTGGCCCGTGATGTTATAAAAGGCTTCTTATACTGCCATGACTCGGTGTCCTCGTACGATATCCCCCCTTCGATTCAGAACTTCCCAATCTGTTACTAAAATGTAACCCACCACCGACTGCAAAGTTTCGGCTCCGCTTTCTTTTTTTCGGGGTACCTTGATATAGAGCGAGCCTTGCTGCCCTTCAAAGTATCCTTCTAAGCAATTCCAACACCTGATCAGGCAGAGCTCTGTAGCTTTCCAATTCGCCCCCAATGACAAGGTCCTGTAGAGTTGCTTTCTTGTAGTCCTTGACTTCCCACAAATCATCGGGAAGCATCTTCATCATTTCGCCGGTTCCCCACATCTTGCGGCAATACGACGGGACAGCCAGATTACTCTCATTGCTGATATGACCCTCGATTGTCTGGTTGATCTCATCTAGGCTTCGTGTAGAAATAGAAGGCTCTCTGCCGTTCTTCTCTTTCATAACCGCGGCAATCTCCATGCCTGTTGGTGCAAGCTCTGACAAAGTAAAGGTCCGGTTCTGGATAGTGTGAATAGGTCTGGTGGTGAATATGTCGACGTATGCAGCTGCTACGTAGCGCATTGTACTACAAGGAGTCAGTTTCACCATAACAAAGGCATTGTCTGGAAAAGAAGTATTGTTTAGGTAAAGTGATACGCACCACATGGTAACTCTTTCATTGGCAGAGTTGCCAGTATAGACCAATACGTTGTTTTGCAAGTCAATGCCCACCGCCCTAAAGTTTGCCAAAGTCAGTCATGAAAGAGCCTCGACAGTAATCTTTCGACGACTAACAGTGTGTTCAAGGTGAATTCAGCAGAGTTTCCCATGTGGATAACCGAGGTTGGAATTCCAGCATCCTTCGAAGCCTTTTCGACATTTGCCTTTGCCTTCATACAGGGCATTCACATCCCCTGCTCACAATATCGCAGGCAGAAGTCCGAAGGGACGAAAAGCTTGACATTGGTCCTGGGGATGGCTTTCACAAAGCCATACTGTCTGTCGGTACCCTCGTCTCCAACAAGAGAACTGTGAAGTTTATTAGCCGTGATTCTAAAAGGCACAGATGTATACTAACAGGACAATATCGATGTCTTGCAAGGCAGCAACCAAATCGTCTTCGTCCAGAACGTCGACTTGAATCTTTTTCACGTGCTTAGGGAGACTGGAAGTATCCGAACTAGAGCGATGCAAAACAGTAATTGGCGCTCCTGAAGCAATCAGAGCAGGAACAACTCGGGAGGCAACGAACCCGCGGTGGCCATAGACAGCAATGCGGTTGAAAGACATGATAGGAAAGATAAAATATATCAGAGAATGATAGTTCAATTTGTGTAAAAGGTGGTGAGGATAGGACTGGTTTGAACTTATGTGAAGAAATCATGCTCCCAAGGTCTGAATATATACCCTTCAGAAACTCCTGGCAGAAAACCTCTTGGCTCCAACTCCAAAAGAATACCTAACGGTATCCCACTTTGTGAAAAGTTTAATATGCTTAGTCTGCAGTCGTCTATACACCGTAATACAAACTCTGACCGCAGCTTACAGATCCGACTCCAACAACAGGTTTCCACATTGCCTTTTCTCTCTAGCTTGCATTACTAACCTAAGGAGATTGGAGAAGATGCGACAAAATCTGACTCAGAGGCTTTCGGCCCCAAGCAAATCAACAAATAGGTTTGGCAATCTGGCCCAAAGAGGAAAATGGCTTGCAAGGCTAAATGTCATCGTTGTCTTGTACGCGCAGAGGAAGAGATCCACATAATAAAAGTTTCCTATCTGGGCCATTTCGCGAGGTTGTGGGGTTAAAATGATAACCTTGCTAGTTTGAAGTCTGTCTGCATTCACGGTATTACTGATATAAATCACATTTCCCCAGCAAAATAAGTCGCAAGTTGGTTCTAAAATGGATATCCGCCGTGAACATAGCCCTGGTTACATAAAACAGGGATTACGAGTCTCATTCATATGAATAACAACCCTAAAAAACGGTCAATTAAGGTTCAGTAATATGGACCTTGGAACATCTGGATCGACCGACTGACATGATTTATCATGTAGCGATTGCAAAAAAAGGCTCTTTGCTGGAGAGAGTAACTGCCGGACGCTGTCAATGTAGAGTATGCGAAATATTCTCCAATCTCAACATAAAAAGACTTTTCATAAGCTGCCGCTGCTTCATAAGACTGACTACGTGTAGAGCTACGCCAGTCTTACAAGTGAGCCATCAGTGGTTGTCGACGATCTGCGGACTGCAAACGTCCTTTACTGCTTAGCTGCCAGTCATTGCTGTGTGATCGGCCTGGATACATTTCCCCATACCTCAAGTAGTGCCAGTTAGAGAAAATGGCTACGGGCACGGAGCATAGAGATAAGCTTTGTAAGCGGTCCTATCTACACCCCGTATGCCCTACGTTGTGCCTTGAGCTTATATTGACTGCCCAGCCAGCCACATATATAAATGCAACGAACTTAAAAGATTCCTCAAGTCAGTACAGCTTAAGCAAGCGCTACTTCACTGATTACCATGGCGCCCCAATTCAACCCCAATGATTTCTCTCGCTTTGCCAACTTTGACATCTTTGAGTCTGTCTACAAGGTTGTCCATGGCCACGAGATTGCCTGCCACGTCCTCGTCCCAAAGTCGTTGGCAGAGCGAGCTCGACATACAGCGAGTAGCCCCAGCCCTATCATTTTACGAATCCACGGTGGCGGCTTTATTTCAGGCTCGAGTCTGTTCCCAGACTTCTTCTCGCCCTGGCATCTCCAGTTAGCGTCACGTCACGAAGCCGTAATCGTGAGCTGTGATCACAGACTGGCACCCGAAGCTACAATGGATGAAATCATTGCCGACATCGACGACTTCTTGACCTGGACACGCACTGAGCTGCCGGGATTCATCGGCGGCAAAGCGAATGTTCAAGTCGATACCGCTCGTATCCTGACGGCTGGGGACAGCGCAGGTGGTTACCTCAGCCTCATGACCGGCCTGAACCATGCCTCTGAGATTCGAGCCGTGACAGCGTCCTACCCCTTGGTTGACGCAAAAAGCCGACACTTCACCGAGGCGTATGAAAAGCCAATGTTTGGGTTCCCTCAGATGCCAGCTAGCCTGATAAGTGAGCACAAGGCCAAGCTGAAGAAGAATGCGGATACAGCTTCCATAATCTCGGCAGATCCCCAGGCCCACCGTGCCGCGTTAATGTTCAGCTATATCCAGAACGGCAAGTTTGATGAGCTCATCCCCCTCGACCGAAGGGATCTCTTTATTCTGGACAAACTTGAAGATGGTGCCAGATCTCCTCGGGGCGGCGTGTTTATCTGGCACGGCAAGGAAGATACGGTTGTGCCTGTGGAAGGCAGCGTCAAGCTAGCTGAGACGATCAAGGAGCTGGACCCAGATCTTACCTTTACGCTTTCTGTACGTGACGGCGATCATGGGTTTGATGCAGCCTCTTCGATTGACGAGCCATGGTTTTTTCAAGGGTTGAAGCCTTTGGTCTCTGCTTGGCTGGCGTAGACTTGGACGTCGAATTTTCGCGAACTGAGATTATTCCAGTATACTTATCTTATTGATGTAATACCAGATTTAAGGATTATACGATTAGGCGAAGTGACTGTATATATATTAAGACCACCTAATAGATGCCTGCGTCTTACAGATGGGCAGTCTTAATTTTAAGATCTGAATTGGTGTCTATTCTGAATAAAGGAAAGGATATTTATTGTCTAGTTATGTATTTAATAGTAATATTAAAACTATTGTTGATCTACCTATTTAAATAAAAGTGAAATAAATGTACAGGGCAGCCCAAGTCACATGCACGCCATTATTTTAGCAATATTATTCACTAAAGTAGTAAAAGTTCTCGCTACCGAACCACAACGAGTCCCCCTCTTGCTGATACGTTCCCTCCCTATGCGCTATTCCCTGTCGTCATGAGCACATCAAACATGCGTTCTTACAAGGTACGATTCGCGACTGGCAACAAATACCAAAAGGCCATTGACGCCCAGGATCCCTCGCCATCCCCTCCCTCAACCATTTCCACCACCTCTCTTCCCCGCAACAGCCCTAAAACTCAGCGCACCAACAGCCACCATGGGTGCCTGGAATGCCGAGTTAGGCGTGTTAAGTGTGATGAGACCTTTCCGGTGTGTCTCCGGTGCCAGCGCCGTGGCTCCGTCTGTATGGCCAGTGCCCGCACAGCGCAATGGCAGATCGAAATGCCCTGGCTATCCAACATGACTGTTTTCGACTCGTGGCCTGGTGATAGTCTTCCCAACAAGAGGTTGGTTCAACACTGGGTCGAGCAGGGTAGCCAAATGCTGTGTGTCGACCGCAATGATAATCCACTAGCCCTACCCCTTCTGCCATATTTGGCCTCGAGTCCCTCGCTACTACATGCAATACAGAGCATCAGCGCCGGTCAGATGGTCTTCTTTAGCGGTGATTCTCTTGCTGTCTGCCTCCGAGAGCGTGGCAGTGCTATACGGCTCCTTCGCGAGGACTTGCACAATTCTGGAGCCATATCGCCCGTTTCAGTACTTACCGTCTTCCTACTCGGAATGTCCGCTTCGTGGATCGAGCCCCGGCCCGACTCGTGGGGTAAAGAACATATGAACGGCGCACGCGCTCTGATGAAGCTCATCCTTGTTGATAAAAAGGCTAGACAAGATTCCACTACTCAGCTCCTAGCTGGCTGGTATCTCTGGTGGGACATGACGTGCGCATTTCTTGATGACACTTGCGAGTCTCCAGATCAATGTATCTCGCAAGACATACTGTCCCTTGAGCAGGATCATCCCTCCTTCCATCCAATAATAGGTTTCTCCTTCGAGCTTTACCCCATGGTAGCTGATATTGGTCGGTACTGTAAGAGGGTATATGAGCACGGGCCGGTAGATTCCAATTTTGATGACAAGAAGATCGAGCAACGACTTCTGGCATGGTCATCGAACCGCGGGGCCAAGCATATCCAGAACCTCAGCAATGCCTATCGGAACCATGGGTTGCTGATGCTATATCAAACGCGCCGCCAAACACATCTGCAATCCGAAAAGCTCATGCCACTTTCACCCTCGACTGCTCAAAGTGAGCATGACTCCAATGAGCAACAAAAGGAATGGCTATCGAATATCTTATCTCTTGCTCTAGAAGCGATAGAAAACCTGCTGGAGATCCCACTCACCGAGCCTTGCGCCAACTTCCAGTCTCTACCTCTGCTCAGTGCTGCAGCCGAGCTCACTTCTAATGAGAACGATTGGAGGAGTAAATCCATCTCGCAATTCGGGATGCTGTACTCAATCAATCGGGTTCCAGTTCAAGTTTGGTCCATTCAGCTACTACAAGAGATCTGGGCCTTGAAAGATAGTGGTGTAAGCGTGTCGTGGTTGGAACTAAGTCTTGCAAAAGGTTGGAGACTGTGCTTTTCTTAGCTTCCGTCTAATGCAGACTTAATGTGGCGGTATGAGACCTGGCTACTCGGTAAGCTAGTATTATGATTGCATTTCACCAATCTACCTGTAAACATGCTATAATTAACCTATAGAAAAGAAAGTCCTAACCTTACTGTACGACCTCCATTCCAAACCGGTCTCTCCATACTCTCAACTGCCTTATCACCCTTCCCCGGATTATAACTCACGCATCCCATTCCACAAATTGCCAACATCCGTAAACTCCACCTCCTGCAACATAGACCACCAATTCGGAAACGGATCCGGCACCGAAGCATTAACAGCCGCTCCCATATTACCAGCCACCTGAACTTGACTCGCCACAGCTTCTTCCTCACGCCTTGCTGAGTTTCGATCTGCATGGCTGATCTGCTGTAAATGCTGATCCGACCTATCGACAATTCGATATTCATGAATCGATTGGTGCAGAGTTTCAAAGTCGGCTCTTGATCTTCCGCGGTAACGTCCCGCGTCTTCGGTTGCTCTTTTGTACAAGAGTGATGAGTTCTGAATTGTTTTGATCTTGGTGTGTTAGCTTAGACTTGTGGATGGGTGAGAGGGGAGACATACCCAACCTCCTGCTAATTCCCAAGCGTTCTGGAATTCTTCTAAATACTCTAGTCCCCAGTTCATAAGCTGCTCGGCTTTGGAACTTCGATTGAGATTCATTCTGGGAAATCGAAATACGTAGAGATTGAGAAAACAGGCGGTAAAGGCACAAAAGCCGGAGAAGGGCGTCATTAGTGGGATTCCACACTCGGATGCCTCTTGAAGTAAAGAGGCTATCTGCTCAGCTGCATTGAAGAGTTCCCTGGCACTTTCATCCCACCAACCCGGTGGTGCTTCGGCCTCAAGAAGGGGAGGGTCAACAGGACCGCGAGGTGTCAAGTCAGCTGTTGGTAGAAAGGGGAAGTACTCTCTATGAAGCATGATCGTGCTAAAGAATTGTCAACATTCTGCCGTTGCCATCGATATGTGATGGTGGGTTCTCACCTCAAGTAGTATAGCATGTTCAAGTAGATGAACGACTCCCCATGTCCCAACGTCATATGCACCACGACACTATGCTGCGGATAACACAGTCTCTCATGCTGACTCTTCCTCCATTCTTCCAACCTGTCTCGACACTGAGACCAAGCAGACCCAGGAACCCACGGACAATTCTCAGGCGCACACATACCAGGTGCACAGCGCCCATTATTGAACACAAACGACATTGCTTGAGCGTAAATGTCAAAACCAGTCGCAATTGTCTCAAAGCTTTGTGCCAGTCCGGATAAATCACCAGTGCATATATGATCTAGTGAAGCTGCGTCAAAACCAAATGCAAAGTCGGTGTAGTTCAGTGGACGAGGGACTTTGAGTTTATGCATCTCCGACATTGGAAGCATACGCGGGTTGTATGTTCCTGAGTTGATGGTACAGTCCATGATGAAGCACGCCCAGTATGTTCGAGCTTCTACAGCTATAGCCATGACGTCTGTGTCGTTGTTTTGAGACATGTCGAGGGGATGGGGGCTGACTCGGGAGCTATGAAGTGACTGCATGATTCGTATTGCAATTCCTCCTCGATGTCAGCACAGTCTTATGAGTAGTGATATGAACTTACCGCAGTGCATCCAAGCCTTGTGATACTCTCTCACTCCCCACTCATAAAGCGTCAAGATAAGCAACGCCTGAACGACTTGAACCTTTGGCGGTTGAAGAATAGCATCAGACAACGTACTCCAAGCATACGAAGCATAGCACTCGCTACTCTTCAATCTCCTCAGCCAGTCCCCCGTGACAATGGAGCATTGCTTCCTCGTAATAGCAAGTATCGTAGCTAGCAAAGCCTTGCCCTCCTTGGACCGAGCAGTTTGATACTCCTTGATGAAAGCAGATGCCTGCAGTATCCTCAGCTCTGGAAACTTGGCAGTGAAGACATTCAGAGCCTTGAGAATAATCCCAATTGGTAGACGGGCGAGATGCTCGTCTACTGTATCGGGGACATGATATGAATTCGTTTGTCTTGACGAGGCAGGGCTTGGTATAGGCTGAAACCCCGCCGCGCTCGAAATAACTGAGACATCATCCCTCGGCGTCAAACTCGCTTCATTCTGTGCTCTCCTCACAGCTTTCTTGGCAGATCTCACAACAGGTCTTGTGATTTCGCAGCCCGATGTTCCGAGGCGTTGACATCGTTGACAGGGTGCACTGCCGGTGTGAACGCACTTGACCTTTGCTTTTCTTCACAGCACCCAATTAGTCATACAGTACAATGGTCTGAAGTAAAGAGGCAAAGTAGATCTTACCGGCAATGCTCGCAGGATAAACTGGACCGCATGGTTCTGGATGTAGCGGGAATGGGCGGGTTGTCGGCTTTGGAGAAGGTGAGGAGCGAATAAAATTGAGACTCCGGTTTTCGGATCTCGGGTTTGGTGGTGGTGGAGATGGGGATGACCGACTCCCGATCATGTAAAGAATTGAGACTGCAAAGAGTCTAGCGGAGGATAGAAAACTCAGGACCTTGATCCTAAATGATGAAAAGACTGGGGTAAATTTGCATAAATTCAGGATAGATTTAGGGTATCTTTTAATAAGATTAGGATGTATATTACTGAGTTTATTCTGACGCCTATATCAAGGTCTGGTGTTTTCCTACTCCTTGAGATAAGTTTGCCATGAAGTCTCTCAGGTTACTTTAAGACACTCTCACCTTATAAGAGTATCCTTCATAGCCAACCAAATAAAATTCTCAACTCGCTATCCTTTCCTTACCAACGTCTCCTCAACTACATCACAAAAGACATCCTGTACAATGTCTCAATAAACTCTGCAAGTTGTAGTCCACGCCCCAGCTCCACTCCGCAAGCCACCCGAAATGTCAATGTCAGATCAAGGGCGCGCCGATCATCGGCCAACCTGATCCTCACCTCTATAAGAAAATTTAATCCCCGAAATCAAAGCCAAGGAAATACCCAGACATTGAGACTGTAGTAGCCATGAGCCAGACTTCAATTGAGTTGCGTCAAGACCCCGGTCGTGAAGAGGGTCTAAATTCCTCAGGTCTTGACCTCACGAGCACTCATGAGAATGAAGTTTCTTCTCTTCCGCCCGTAGATGGCGGGAAGGATGCTTGGCTGTTCTTGGCGGCTTCTTTTATGGTTGAGGCTCTTACATGGGGTCAGTCTCATCTAAACCTGCTAGTAATCATCCACTGACTGATTGTACAGGCTTCCCTTTTGCATTTGGTGTGTTCCAGGATTATTACAGTACCAATGCCCCCTTCGAAGGATCCTCAGCCATCGCCGTCATTGGTACTTGCGCAATGGTACGTTACCTCACCTCCTCCCTAGCACACTCTACTCACATCCACAGGGTATAATGTATCTCGGCCTCCCCTTCACAATGAGCCTGCAACGTCTCTACCCAAGACAAAGCCGCTGGTCTCCGATGATCGGCCTCTTCGTAATGTGCATCGCCCTCGCCCTAAGCTCATTCTCCCAAAACACTATCCATCTCATTCTCACCCAAGGCGTTCTCTACGCCATCGGTGGTTCCATTTCCTACTGTCCTTGTATTCTTTACATGGACGAATGGTTCGCCAAGCGCAAGGGTTTTGCGTTTGGGATCATGTGGTCTGGGACTGGCCTCGCGGGTTTTGCTTTACCGCTTCTTTTTGAGAAGTTTCTGCATGAATACGGGTTTCGTACTACGTTGAGAATTTGGGCGGTTTCTTTGTTCCTGTTGACGTTGCCGTTGGCGTACTTCATCAAGCCGCGGTTGCCGTACTCTGCGACGAGGCATATTAATCCGTTGAAGCTGGGTTTTGCGTTGAGACGCAACTTTCTGCTTCATCAACTGGCCAACATTGCTCAAGCTTTGGGCTTCTTCTTGCCTGGGATTTATCTCCCGTCGTACGCTCGGACTGCTCTTGGCGCTGGGTCCTTTGCGTCTGCTCTGACGGTACTACTCGTCAACGTCGCATCAGTCTTTGGCTGCGTCGCCATGGGTGCTCTCACAGATCGATTACACGTCACAGACTGCTTCATGATATCAGCAGCCGGTACAACGCTGAGCACATTTTTCCTCTGGGGCTTCTCAACAAGTCTGCCCATCCTGTATGTCTTCTGTATTTTCTACGGCATCTTCGCCGGTTCATACACATCAGCCTGGACCGGAATCATGCAAATGGTATCATCAACACCCTCCAACACCCGCACCAGCGGAACGTCATTTGATCCCGCCATGGTCCTAGGCGTCCTCTCAGCAGGATGAGGACTAGGAAATATAGCGTCAGGCCCGCTAAGTGGAGCGTTAATAAAGGGAATGCCGTGGCAGGGCCAAGCAGCAGGTGGGTACGGAACGGGCTATGGCACACTGATTGTGTTTACCGGTGCCACGGCATTGGCCAGTGGCGCGACATTTATCTTTAGAAGGGTAGGATGGATGTGAGTGCCAGGTCTCAGGATCGTCGATCTATAGGCTCAGAAAAGTCCCATGCTCTCAGGGAGTAAGAAAACATCAGACCTTAATATAGAGTGTCAAAATAAACTGAGCAAAGAGTCTCCTAAGCTTAGGCTAAATTTACCTAAATATTTTCATCACTTAGGGTTGAGGTCTAAAGTTTTCTTTCCTCCCCTAGCACGCACCACAATCTGATTCCTAAATGCCTGACTCGGCAGATGAAATAGCCCTCAACCTAAAATGAAACAACCCTTGGTTGTTTGGGCGCACGCCAATGGTAGGGTCCAGCTGACACGCCTAGTCTGACTTTGACACTAGAAAACGGGGTCGATGAAGTGCTTATGACACAATGCTTATGCGAGTCTTTCGGTGAGCCACTCGGCCGAAATGGCTTCTAGACTGCGTTCTTTTCCTGCTAAACCAGGGTGGGATCGTTGATGAGTAGATAATTCGGTACTGACACATGTATATATCTAATCGCCCATGTCGTTTCTTCTCAAATGGAGAGAGGTTTTCTCTTTCCATATCCTTCTTCTGACGATCATCAAAAAAATATATAATATGTCCCTTCCAGCAGATCACGCGACATCAAAGGCCCGTGGCCAAGACTACGAGACTCAAAACGCAATCCTCAAATCAAAGATCAGCTCTCTACAAGGCGAAATTCAAGAAATACAGTCTCTACTTGAGAGTCATAAACATTGCAGCAAATACCCTCAAACTACTACTACGGCACTGGATTCGAAAGCGGAAGAAGCAGCATCTCTCAAGTGTCCGGCTTAAAAAAAAAAAAAAAAAGCGTAACAAACAACGATGCAGGAGATTTTAGATTAATGCTGACTATTCTAGGTGTCGCAGTTTGTGCTCCTTGAAACGGGTACGGAATGTGGAGGTATACGCTGACGGGAGGGGCTGAGATCGGATCGACGGGGTTAATTTGGGAGGGCTTTGATACCATGGATGGAAATTAGGATGACGACGCAATACCACGGATGATATAGAGTGATAATGATGAGCATGATACCTTTTTTTTTCTCTTTCCTTTCAAATATGCCTCACACCTTTCTTTTCGTTCCTCGAGGTAATGTCGTGTCACTATTGTTGCATGTCGTTCAGCCCAGGTTGCATCCAAGAGATGGGGTACATACATGATCGCTTAGAGAGTTCACCTACGTCGCACCCGATCTGGAGTACGTATTAAACTTGGCACGCGATAGAGTCCGAGTGTCTCTTGTCGATCGTCGATGTCTTATCCCGAGAACCGGTACAATGAGCCGAGGCGGTAATATATTACCGTATTGGGTTTCATGAATGTCAGATCATATTATCCAGTCATGCCGATCAGCCCCAGATTAATCCAACGTCTTTTATCTCCTTGCTTGCGGTAAGACTGCCAACGCGTACTAGACCCATTTTTCCTTATATAATATCACGGGTATAAGAGGGGTATAAGAGGTCCCTTAGAAATTAATTACTGCCAAAACATTATAGAAATCATTATAAAGATACCTATAACTTCTTAAGCAGTCCCTAGCAAGGCTATTAACACCGCTAACCCTAGTAGCTACATTACAGAGAAAAACAGCCGCTGTAAGCAACCTAATGACTTCACCTGCAGACCCATATTCAGCCTAACCACAAGATGCAGTGCCTATTTCCTCCCTTTAATAATGCCATTACAGGACCTTTACATCAATCTACTGCCCTAGACACCTCTAGAGCTTTTCTAGCTCTTTATACCTTCTTCCCTAGTTAAAAGCTAGGTCTGCTATACCAATTCCTAGGTTTAAAGCTTACTCTAAAGTTATCAGTTAGGCCTAGCAAGCCAGCTTTAAGGCTAGTATAAGACCTCCATTACCAAGGTATACATATAGCTTACTATCCTGATTTACATAGGAATTTATAAGGAATTAACAATCCATAGCTACTAGGAGACTTCCAGGCCAGGGTACCAAGATGCTAACCATAGCATACATAAATATCTTACATATAACCGCTTTTAACTCCTTTAGCAGCACCTATAAGTCTTTAACTATTTAACATTGCTAATATATAGCTGCTAAAGGTCTTCTAAGCCGTTAATAACTAGTCTAAGCATATACAGTAGGTATCTCTCTTGCTATAAGTCCTAGGCATAAATATTACTGTAGATAAGTATATGACTCGCTATACAGGAAGGTTATATAAGACAATAAAGGTCCCTAATAAACCTACGCCCCTCAGCTTCAAGTCCTAGGTTATAGCCTAGAAGGGCTTCTTCTTACGGTAGATTTAGCACTAGCCAAAGAAGAGATACAGACCAGTCAGTCTTCCAAAGAAGCCACACTAGCACCCAAGGAAGAAGAGTTAGTATTCTAGTTAACTATGCAGCTAGAGATAAAGAGATCTATATACGCCTCTCAACCTAACTCAGAGCGTAGTCATTACCCTAGTTAATAAGCTACTAAAAGCTAAATATTATGTCTTTATTAATAACCTCTTCTTATCTGCAAATCTCTTTATATATCTTTACTAGCTAGGCTATAGGGCTACAGGTATAGCCTGCTGCAACTGTAGCATATTTAAGCCCTTTATATAGCTTAAAGTTAATAACACTGCTGGCTGTAACCTTCTTTAGTTTAGCAAGCTTTAAATGGCCTTAACAGTTAATTATAAGGTAAGGTCTTAAGATATATTTATGTGTAATTTCCCTACTAATTTATCCCTTAGCTTGGTAGGTTAACTAAATTGCATAGAAGGATAATGCCCTTATACTCTTTCTAACTTCTATATTTAAGGGAGATAAGCTTATTATATAGAAGAGGAAGAGGCTAAATATAATAGAAGCCTAGGTATAGCTAATATAGCGTTTTTTTAGTAAGGAAGCTGTAAAGGAATTTAAGATTTCTTCTTTTACTGCTACTTATAATAATAAAATAAATTATATAGACTGGGAAGACTAACTGAAGGCATTACTAGGTTACAATTACTACATTTATTAAGGCCCTTAGCAGGCTTTAGCCTAGACCTTCCTCCTTAATATTACCCTTATTAATAGCTATCTATTGCAGCTATATAGAAACCTAAGTTAGAAGAGATTTAAGTTATAAGTAGCATAGAGAGGGTGCATTATAGATGCCCTTATTGCAACCTACAGTCTATTATCTTAGGGAAGAAGGCAATATAGATCTAGTAATAAAGACTTCACCAACCCAGGCTACAAGCTTATCTATTGAGGCTACACCAAGAGCAGCTGCTACTACGCCTGCCTAGGTTATCGCTATAGTGTTACGAGATCACAATTAGAAGGGCGGGCCTTAGGCTTAATCAGTGGGAATAGGGGCAAGAAGAAGGTGCTGCAATTAAGGTATAGCTGTAAGCTATGTAATGTTCTATTATATAACTTATTAGATTGCTTTAATAAGTATTACTATAGAAATTAGGTAGGAAAAGAAGTACCCCTCATATCCCTCTTTTTGATTGGATCAGACCCCGGTCTGGTACGCGTTGGCAGTCTTACCGCAAGCAAGGAGATACTACGAGACGGAGATTATTTTGAGTTTGTGGAATCGAGGGGTTTCAGAAAAGTGACAGGTGACATGCTGCAAGATATGTGCATCATCACCCTCACGATGCTACGATATGTGTTGTACGCGCCCGTTTTGACGCGAATAACGCGGGTGTTTTCATCGACATAGTAGACTTAAGTTTCTCACATGTCTGTGCGTGGCGGCGTATAATTGGAAGTTTTGATCGTCGACAGGGTCTCGTGAACTTTATCAGATCCCTAAACGAGGTATTTACGGGCCACCCTTCTCAAAGTCACCGTGCTGTTCCCGGGATCTGCGGCTTCACTTTTGATTCCCTGCTCTCGACGATATGAGACATTTTGAACTCCGAATACGTCAAATGCATCTCCTGCGGCATCACCGTGTCATCAGCATGATCCGAGTTTTTGACTGCAGCTGTGACTGTCCGGGGTTCTGCAGGCATAGTCCCCGCAAACTTCATAACTATCTAGCCAATAGAAGTGAAGTTTGAAGTGGTTGTTATATGAGGCCAACTGCATGTTGTTTGTGGTAGTCTGAGCCAATGCAACTGTTACCGCTTCCTCAACAACAGTTTGCGTTTCCAGGTCGATATGGCTGCGAGGGCTAGGAGTCTGGGACGCATCTTCAAGAAAAACTTGCTCACCGACAGTTCAGTAACAGCTGGCACATCGAGCATATCAAGGATGTCCTTCTGCCACCGTCTCTGCCAATGACGAGATCAGTTCTTTGTTTCGCCTGGCCATGCTCGCTAACTCAGCTCTCACTTTCTGGTCAGTTTCTAACTCTAATATCACTTAAATCTTACAGAGACATCACTTCAAGTTACTAGCAACATGATTACAGATTCCGTATCTCAGATGGTGTTGTTTAACTCTGCTCATGTGAGACTGGTCACTTGTAACTGGGAAAGCAGACTGCGAACCTAACTGAGGCATCAAATCGCGTAGCCTCTTCCACAGCCACTACCCTATTAGACTCTCTGACTTTATTAACGATTTCTCGTTTGAAACCCCGTTGCACAAGTGTTGCTGTGTGTGCGTGTAAGTGAAGTGAGTCGGTTAAAAACGAGCAGCCAGGCAGCAAAGCAACTCTATTTATCTTGCAACAGCTTCAGAATGAACATTCCCATTAATTGCTTCTAACTGTGCTTTATTACAGACATTGACCTCAGCAAGGTGTCATATTTCCTTTCACGATCATTTACAGCCTGTCAACTCAGTCATGAGACAATGAGTAGTATCTAGATGCACTGCATTTGACACTGTATTCTGTGATCAATCCTTTTCATGAGTAAGAAAACGTGTACTACAGAGCCATTCCCCATCACTGAAGATCATATAATCCATCATGGCTAATCATATTCCGAATGTCAAGATATTTCTTAAAGTCCATCGTCTCCATCGTTTCCAACTATGCTTTATCGTGTACATGTATGTCGGCAATGTCTCATGTTTCTTTTCACCATTACATTTACAGATTGGTCCAGGGAATCGTAAAACAGTGTGTTCTGTCCTTACACACTGTACTCAACACTGTACTCAGTCCTCATGATGGGGTTGAGAAGTGTACTACTGAGCGATTTCCCATCACTAAAGATCATATAATCTATCATGGCTATTCATGTTCTGAATATCCAGACATTTCTTAAGGTCTATCGTCTCTATCGTTGATGAATAATCCTCTCTAATCGATAAGTTGAATGCCGAATGCGACCCGCTTGCGTCATCGCCACTCTCATCACTCACTAACTTCACTTCACTCATCACCAACCTCCTCATCCCTATCCTCTTCAAGAAATGCCACAGTCTCAAAACTCAATCGATCTCGAACTCAACCGCCTCAACTCCCCCTTCTCAGACTCCTCCTCCTCCTCCGACCCGGATCTCCCGCTAACCATGGATCCCGCACCAGCGCCTAAACCGCGCTGGCTCGATCCCCGACCAAGCACCATCTTCACACGCATCACGACCTCTCTCCAACCCTTCACCCAATATCTCAAACACATCTTCCGTCCGCGCTTAACATTGCGATACGTCGCGTGTTCTATTATCGGCGTCTACGTGCTTTACTGCTTCGTGACATGGCAGCCGTTCTTCTTGTCGCGGTTACCGGCTTATTCGGGGCCCCATGACGTAGGGGCCGTTGATCTGGAGATTCCGCTGGAGAAACCGAAGCGTTTATCTGAGACGTTGTTAAATAGTACGAAGAAGCCGGCGTTTGAGGTGGAAAGTGTGTTATTTACGGTGTATTATCCTGCTGTTAAAGGCGCGAGGTCAAAGAGTGCGCTGTATCCTTGGGTGCCGAAGCCGTTGAGTCTTACAGCGGAGGGATATGCGCGCGCCGCGGGAGTGAACAACTTCATCATCCGACCCATCTTCACATTTGCGCTATGGGTTCTCGTGGGCAGCATCAAGATCCCCGCCAAAGTGGACGTTCCGCTCTTGGGTTCCGACGGTGAGAAGTTTCCAGTGATGGTGTTTTCGCACGGGTCTGTGAGTTCGAGAACGGATTACACGCACTATCTCGGTGAACTCGCCAGTCGCGGCCACGTCATCGCTGCGCTCGAACATCGCGATGGAAGTTGTCCCGGTAGTATGGTCCAGATTAAGAACAAGAAGGACAGGCCTGTGTTTCTCTTGAAGGAGGGCGATCTCGTTTCCGAGCCGCCTATGAACGATACGCTGCTCAAGAAAGAGCAGCTTGCGTTTCGCACAGAGGAGATCATGCAGGCTATTCAGGTTCTGAAGGATGTCAATGACGGCAAGGGCAAGGATATCTTCGCCTCCAGCTCTCGGGGCGAAGGCAACACATTGGATGGTTGGAAGGATCGGCTGGACTTTAAGCACCTCACCATCAACGGCCATTCCTACGGCGCGACAGGCGCTCTGCAAGCCCTCCAAACAGCCAACACGACCGCTGTAAATCCCGCCATCGGTGGCATCGCGCTCGACCCCGGCAAATCCAGCGGTCAACTCAACACCAACATCCCCGTGCCTCTCCTTGTCGTACACTCCAACTCCTGGTCCAAGACACACAGCATCTTCTTCGGCCGTCCTCACTTCGACACAGTTCTCGACCTCGTCCGCGACGTGCGCGACAAAGTCGGTTCAGCATGGTTTCTCACCAGCATTGGGACGGCGCATCCCAGTGTGACCGATGCGCCGCTCCTACAACCATTGCTCCTCAACTTTGCGACTGGCGCTACGGCTGATGTGAAGAAGGCGCTGGGGGAGTATGTCAAAGTCACGATGGACTTTTTGGAGTTTACAAAGACGAGCAAGGAAAATGGGGTGCTAGATGAGGCGGTTACGCATGAGAAGTACGGGGAGTGGGTTAGCAAGGAGAGAGAGAAGAGTTTCCCTAAGGAGTATGCCAAGTATTGGGAGGTTCACGTTTGTCCGCTCGATCAGGATAAGTAGGCGCTAATAGTAATAATACACGTTCTCTTTCATCTCCATCCAAGAGTCACATCAGATGCATTCGCGATACCCCAATTGACGCGTGATTCGAGCATCCGGCCCCAATCAATGCTATACCTTTATGGGATCCGCTCGCATATTGTCTCAATGAGCTTGCGTCTAAAGACATATCTTGATACGAGAAAGAACCTACGGTCAATGACTCCCCAGCTAAGATATATACAAGAGTATTAATGACCTGCTGCACCATAGCTGTCCACTCCTTCACTAAGCATTACTCTTCTCCCTGTCGGGTGTACTTCAACAACTCGCACATGTGGCCTTCAAAGAAACGCCGCTGGTGAACTGCCAAATCCACTACTTCTACCATCTCCCTGGTTCCGCCGGCTACTCAAAAACAGATCCACCATCGTCTTACTACCCATAGCTTGAGCATCAGACTCTCGATCCCTCATTGTGTCTCCCGGTTGTCTCTCTCTTGTCTGAGATCTGAGCGGGTACTTCAAGCCAAAGTCTCCTCGAAGCGCAGGTGATCCGGTTGTAGGAGGCTGGGCGCGAACCCCAGGGCTTGACTTGGTTGGTGAGCCTTGCCAACCAGTGACTCGTGTCCGGGACCGTCTCTTGTTGATAGACTCCTCCGGGGTCGAATTGAGACGCCCTATTGTATTTAGTGATCGCATACGCGGCATCTCCTTCACCAAACCTGTGTCTGGAATGTATCCTCTTGAGCCGACACTTGGCAGAGATGGCACCGCTCGCAACGTGCTCCTGGGCGGTATAGATGGGGGCCGCTCCTTGGTATAAGTATTGGCTTTGTAACTCGGTGCTGCATTCTCGTCGTATCCTATCAAGACTTGACGCGTCGATCTTGTCGGGCTGCCTCCGCCTTGAAAGGTTTGCGCATTGCCCTTGACATTGCTCAGAGGGCTGCGATTCGTTGCCCCATCCTTCGTGGGTGTGAAATGTTCAGGTGTTGAACCTATAGAAGCGTTTTCTCTAACATGGCCCAGTGTTGGAAGTACGTCGCTCCATTTCTCTCGCTTGGTTGGTGTCAAAGGTGCTTCGAGCTGTGACACTTTTGAGCTAAGCCACGTCTTCCATTCTACAGAACTCGCTGTGGATGTATCTCGTTGATGTTGGCGGTACGACAGTCGCGCCGGAATCTCTGGTGGCGGTACGGGGTCATTGTAGATGCAGGTCTCATTCTGTCCCCTGGTGTTCTCCGAAGCTGAATGCACCGGATTCGCATCATCGCCCGCACAAGAGTAAACGCTTTCCGCATCTCCCACCTGCAAGTCCTTTCCAGAAGATGGGCTGCTGTCTTGACGCGTAGGAAGGCACAAGGTCGATAGCGAATGTAGATACCGTGATCCCTGGAAGTCGCCTTGTTCGTCTTCAGAGTTCATCTGGCTTGCTCTGAGAGCGCGGCGGTAAGGACTTGGAGAACGGAACGATTGACAAGAAGGACTTGCGAAAAATGCTGAGCTCCTCTGGGTGATCGTCCTGTGCGGTTCCAGACCCTGGAGTAGAACACTAGTATGCTCGCTTTCAGAGTGAGTCCTATCGTCGCTCCAATCCAATGCAGCCGTGTGTTCGACTGGGGGTGTGTTGCCGGCCTGGGGCTGGTGCTTGTTCTCGTGCTCGGGGACCTCAGTGGCTGAGCTTGAACTTCGAGCGGAATGATCTCTATTATCCCTGAAAATGTTATCATCAGGCCGAACGCACCGAATGGTGGAGCAATCCCATTGCCTGTTGATGGATTGACCATCGCTGTCTCCGGTGTTCGTTGCTCTGGACTTGACCGAGCCTGGTTGAGACTGCAAGACCCTATCCGTCGGCTCCTTGCGTGCGAGTCGCTCCATAAGGGCTGAGTAGACTCGTTCGCTGTCAACCGACATGTCTGCAATCATGTCTCTAGTTTGCTGCTCCAGATATTCGATCGATCGAGCTGATGACGGAATATGCGTGCCATTCTCTCTAATCACAGAGAGGCGCTGCCTCTCCCAGTCTCCAAGAGTCCCATGGCTTGTCACTGTATTTGTCATCGAGTTCGTCCAGCTGGTGACACGAGACTTGTCGTCAGGAATATGCTGGTCGCTGTCTCCAAAGCTTTCAACGCTGCCTTTGCGAGACCTGAGCTGCTGGTTGGACGGTACGTCGTGCAAAGAAGGAACATGCGATGTGACCTGGAACATGGAGGCTTCTTCGGTCGACTCAGCATCCCCGATGTGCAAGCAACTCTCTGCATCCGAATCCTTCTCCGCCGCGACTTGTTCGTGTTCATGCTGGTCTGAGTCCTCGGAACTCTTTCCTCTGCCAAACAGCCCTCGCAATCGGGATCTGAGCCCATGAGATACCTTGCGTGCCGTCTTTCGGATGCCTCTCTGCTTTGAAGAGGAGATGGTGGAAAGGGCTGAGACCGCCGTGTTGTTGCTGCTATTTCGCATCGACTTTCGGAAGGGAGAGCTTTCGCTTTGTGTGTGCTTTGGACGTAGTAAAGGCGATTGACTCTTTTTCGCATCTTGTTCCTGTAACTGTCGAAATTTCTCTCTAGCGAGTTGAACTGCGAGGTCATAATCGTCAGCACGACTGCTTGAGCGTGACGCCGCTAGTCGTCGCCGGGTTTTGAGAAAGCTCATTGATGTAGAAGCTCTGAGACTGGCATTGGGTGGCATCGCAGCCTTTAGCTGTTCATTTTCGCTGTTCGTAGGCAGACGTCGAGGAACGGTAGGCGGCTGGCGAGTCCTTGCAGACCAGGTCTTGCTAGAAATTGTCCCTGTCTCTGCATGCGAGGAAGTCACCATTGACCGGGACTTCCTAACCTTTTTGTAGGATGCAGCCATCGAAGCAGCATCTTCTTCTGGGTGGTAACACGAGTCGGGTGGCTGCAGCGTCTCTAGGTAACGTCGGGTAAGGGAGAAGTTATCTGGTCGTTCGTTATGGAACGACAACGTGGATGAGGGCCTGGCGTTTGCGTTCCCGAAAGCATGGATCGCGGAAGTTGCTTTTGTCGGAGAATCTCTTCCACCATTCGCTCTGGATGCAAAATTTCTGCGTGGGTGAGCTAACGGCCCGGTAAAGCGAACGCTCTTCTTGCGAGCGATGTTTGAACTGCCATGACCGCTCAGAGCACTGTCAGTCCGCTCCAGGCTGTGTCTGATGACGCTGCCAGTGCCATCACTCCTGTCGGGGTAGAAGCTCGCAGGGTCCCGTGGGAGTGGCATTCCCTCGCTACTATTTCTATCTTGAGCTCGCTGATACGAGATTACAGCAGCAATGTTGGCATCTCGTTCAGCCCTGGCAGGATTGATGGATTCAAGATCGCGGATGGGACTGCGGGTGACAGAGTTGGTCGATTTGCTTCGACTCAGTGGACGGCGATTCTTCTTTCGAGAGCTGTTGCGTCGCAGCATTTCTCATAAATGTTCGGATTTGCAACAGCAAATAAGAATTGGTAGTAATGAAGGCTGATCGTAGACTCGAAAACAACAATATGAAGGATAGAGTGATGCCTTGTTGGTGATGGCACCAAATGAGTAGAATGAGAGACAGACATGGATGGCAAAGAGTGACTCAATGGTTGAGGTAAACATGAGGAAGGAACGAGCGCGCTGTTGTGTCGTTCGAAGATGGAAGGAACTATTCGCAGGTGAGCAACAGCGAAAGAACATTACCTCCGGCAGAAGCGCCTCCACCAAAGCACCTACCCTCAGGTACCCCCGCCTTGTCGGCGGCGATCAGGTAGAAACATGCAAGATTCACATGAACAGCACAAAGCAGACATCACGATGGAGAAGAATGATCTTGTAATAAGGAGATATATTGTAATTGAGCAAGCCAAAATCTAGCCTGCCACATGGACTAACCCATGCATTCAAGCGCACAATGTGATGACGACTGGTCATCAAGAAGAGCAAGCGCCCCTATCAATGTCATGTAACCCAAACCAAAAAGACCCATAACAATCCGTAATCCCAACATAATGTGTACCCAATGCACCCAGTGATAAGATTAAAGATCTTACAGGTTGAGCTCCTTGAGGAACTGCTCAAGCTCCTCATCGACGAGCTCGTGGATCTTCTTGGAGAACTTCTCGGCCTTGGAGCCAAGCTCCTTGGCACCAGTGGTCAGCTTGCCAGAGACGAGGTTGACCTCCTGCTCGACAGCGTGCTTGATCTCCTCGACGCGAGAAGAGGGAGCAGCCTTGACCTTGTAGCTACCAGCCTCGACAATCTTCTTGTAGTCGCTGCAGCCACCGCCGTTCCAGGCGAGCAGGTTGGGGGTGTCGGAGGGAATATCGGAGAGAGCATCCTCAGTGGCGACGGAGATGAGGTTCTCCTTGAGCTTCTTGGGGGTGATGGAGGCAAGGGCGTACTCGGAGTCCTCAGCAGGCTGAAGAGAGAGGTAGTAGGCGAGGAGACCAGCAATGTGGGGAGAGGCCATGGAGGTACCAGAAATGGTGTTGACGGCGTACTTGGAGCCGATCCAGGTGGACTGAATGTTCAGACCGGGGGCGAAGATGTCAGTGCACTTTCCGTAGTTGGAGAAGTAGGCACGGCTGTCATCAAGAGCAGAGGCACCGACGGTGACGGGCTCAGAGGCGGCAGCGGGGGAGTAGTTGCAGGCATCAGCGTTGTCGTTGCCAGCGGCGACAGCAAAGTGAACACCAGTGCGGACAGCGGCGTTGACGGCAGCATCGAGAGCCTGGGTCTTACCACCACCAAGAGACATGTTGGCGACGGAGCCCTTGAAGCCCTTGCGCTTGCCGTCCTTGGCCTTCTTCTTCTGCTCAAGATGGCTGGTGGCAGCGAACTCAACACCCTTGACAACGTCGGACATGGATCCGGAGCCGTTAGATCGGAGGACCTTGACGGCATAGACGTTGGCCTTCTTGGCAACACCGTACTTCTTACCGGCGACAGTACCGGAGCAGTGAGTACCGTGACCGTTGCCATCCTCATCGGCATCGCCAGAGGGAATGGTTGCACCCCAGTGGGCACGGCCCTCGAAGTCGACGTGGTCAACGTTGGTACCAGTGTCAACAATGTAGGCATCAACACCCTCACCACCATCGTTAGAGTAGAGGTACTTATTGAAGGTACCGAAGTTGAGGGTGTTGCGGTGGGAGATACGGGCAAGACCCCAAGGAGCCTGTCGCTCGGTCTCGCCGTCGCACTTGTCCTCGGTGATCATGTTCTGGGAAACAGGGACCATGGTGTGGACAAGAGTGTCTCGCTCAATGAACTCGACCTGGTTGTTGTTAGCTTCTGATGATCATGAGGCATAATCAGAGGTACTTACGTCAGGGTGGTTTCGGACCTTCTCGATCATGGACTCGTCAAAGTGGCCGGCATAGCCCTTGAAGGCATCACCGATGTCAAAGGTGTGCTTCAAGCCAGAGAAGGTCTTGTCTGTGAAAGGAATGGAGCGCTTTCGCAGCTCGAGGCGCTCAGTCTCGCCCTGCTTGTGTGTGTCCTGAACCCACATGTGATGGTCGCTGGCAGCGGCATGATCAACATGGTCCTTGAACTTGATGATGTACGAGTCTGGGATGGTCTCGGCATCGATGGAGCTGAGGATGGGAGCGGCCTTGTCGTGGACTGTGCCGACGCTGAAGGAGGCAGCGCTGGCGACAGCCGCCAGAGAGAGGGTGAGAGCGGACTTCATGGTGACGAAAGGCGCAATGACGAAGCTGAAGCGACAAAGCTTGTGTTTGGTCTACCTGCGACTCAAAGACAGAAAACAAATGGACAAATTGATGTCCTCGACCGTCTGAATAGATGGAATCAGACGAGATCGATACTTCAAAAAAGGATGGGGAGAGAGATGATGGATATGGATGAGATGATGAAAGGAAGAAGAAGCGATGGCGGCAGCACCTGGGGTAGATAAGCAAAGCACGAGCAGCGTGCGACAGCTCCAGTGTTGCCTCAGCGGGCCTGGGGGACCCGGCAGGAGGGTGTGACGCATCCATCGCTAGGATGGGCGATAACATAGTGGCTGAGGACCGAATATGGTTTAGCGCACGTGCTAGAGGACCAATGGCCGTCACCGAGGCAATGCGATAACGGCACCTGTTTGAGCCAGGTACCTCTTAGCTCTCATGACGGACCGTGTGAGAGGTTGGCCATGCACTGAGTTCAGAAGGCCGAGGCGGGCTACAGTTCAGCCGTCTTGACCCGAGGAATGGTCATGATGAAGATGAGGAGCCTGTTATGGGCGTTTTTACTGAGAGTCAAGGAGATACAGCGATTATGCGAGTGTCCATTCACCGCTTCTGATCGTTTGAGAGTCAACTGATGGCGAGTGATTGCCTCATGTTGACGAAGGCTGACAACCCGGTCAAGTTTGTCCGCCTCGTTTCGAGTCATGGCTCATGGATAGGCTCTCGGTAACGGGAGCGAACACGACATCACTGTACTGAAGGTTGAGAGCAAGATTTACTTCTCATGCCTGCTTATTCATTGACGATTCAACCTTTTCATCAAACTTCACAAGTTACAATGTGTCCACCATTATATTCCCGGAGTATCTTCATCTCAACGGAGTATTCGCTCCTCAAGGCTGATCCATTATAGTTACTCAGCCATAAACAGATACAGTTCATCATGAATACGCAAGCTCTCTCACACTGTGCTTCCTCAGGCAGATCAAAGTATCCTGCTCGCGCCAAAACCAAGATCCACCCAGACAGGGTGAGCTTCAACAAGTCAGGTACCTTCCAGTTTGCGGTGTTTGCAGCCAAAAGCAGGTGTCTCTCTACCCAGTGCAAAAACGCAGAATGCGGGGGGCGCCTTGGCTCCGATTGGCCCCCACTGACCTAATCCGCCTGATCCATCGAGTCAGACGACGTCCCTGGCACGTGCCCGGTGTAGCATGCCCATGTCTCAATTCGACTCTCAAGCGCTGTTCGCTCCAAGCCAACGCCTCACCATCCCAGTCCGTTCCCAGGGTTAAAAGTGACCTTTTGTCTTGGGGAGATTCGATTCCTTGGAAAGACAACACGGCAGAGCAGACGTCATGATTCACTATGCGAAATTGATAAGCTATTTCACGATTCTCACCAGGCACCCAGAACATCCGGGGCTTAACGTTGGCCAGAGCTTTGCTCTCTGTCAATGCACGCCAGGCACCTTGAGCTCCAAGCTCGGGTGAGGTACATACGCATGCGTAGCGCGTCTGCATCTGGTACAGAGCTCTCGGGGAGCTCTCCACTCTCACGTATCGGCAGCGATTTGTTATCTCGCCGGCTCAGATAACGCCATTAAGCAGCACTTGTAGCTCATTCTAGGCGTCGGACGACCGAGCTGCTCAACAAATTGTCTGTTTATCAACTCTTATCCAGTAGATAAGCTGATTCCTGCCTGTTTAAGATAAGGATGAACGGATCTCGGAACATCTTTGGTTTCAATTATCCCATGATCGACAAAGCTCCTGATCTATTTATGATGAGGTTTAGCTAAAATTGTAAATAACAGTATAAGTTTTGGTGAATTAAGTTAATGATTAGGCGAAAGCAACACCGAAGTCAGATACCTTATTTATTTAAGTCGACAATGTTTTCCTAAGTGTCCATGGTTCTATAGCCCACCATGCTTATAGATGCATGCACCTTGGAGCTGAACAGCAAGACCCTGATTTGAGGCCAATGTCGCATTTGAAGCATGTTGCCCAGCCTATCTCAGAAAGCCGCATGAATTGGCCATGAACATTCATACAGGGAATCTGCTGCTGCGCGGTATCTTATTCTAAACTTCCTGATGTTGACTGTGTTTACTGTGGTCTCGATTTCGGAGCATCTTCCATTTGACAAAGCATTCTGCTAGATAAGTACGTAGGATATGTTTACGCAAGACCGATCATCAAAGTGACACGAAAGACCATGATTACACCAAAGCTCCAAAGATACATAGTTCCATCTATCAATTTTTCAGGTAACAAAAAGAACAGGACCAGTGGTTACACAGTTCGTGGCATCTGCATGACATCTTACATGTTCGTACAAGTTACCCTGAACCAAATATCGACGTCACCGAGACATGGCGTTTCGAACAAGACAATGTCTCGAGTATCAACACCATTATGAATCCATAAACCGCGATGAGTGAACCGATGTAGTTGATCTTCTGCCAAACCTCACATTCAAACCCTCCTCCTTACGTAGGTGTGGAGGGCTTCCATCAGGTGCACGCGTTCATGTCACTCCAACACCGTGACTCGAGCTTCGTCAGCTCAGGCGATCCGCCCAAAAGTAGTGGCACTTCACTGAGAGTGAGGGGCCGCCTTCGCCACAGCCAAGCCACACCTCCAAGGCTGACCCGAGTTACAGTATTGAGCACAGGTAAGTCCAGGCTCCAGTCGTGACCGTTTGTTTCAAGACACCCTCGCTAATTTTCAGCTTCAGAGTCCGTTTGACGAGTTCGAGCCCCGGTACCTCTCGCCGATCTTCCTCACAAACCGCCGAGCCCCGTGGTGTTGTGTGCGCTGTCCTTCCCCCTGCTAGAGAGCTTCATGCGCCCCGCGCCGGTAGCTCCAACAAGTTCTAAATCTTACTCTTCGATGCCTACGACGACTGATAACGGCCTGGACCCTTGAAGGGCTCGGGGGGAAAAGGTTGCTTCTGGAATGAACTCGTGATTAAACAATCCACACAATGGCCTCAATACCAAGAAGATACCGGTCGTCCACCTCGGCCTCGAACCCTCCGAACAGCAAGTCCTTCGAGATAATAAAGGGCTTGCTCGAAGCTCTGAACCTCGATACGACTTTACACAAGCAAGACGGATACCCTCAAATACCGCCATTGTTACGGAAACTCCGACATATTATACAGCATATTTCTGCGACGCACTCGCCCGTCCTTCAAGATGACTTTCGACATGCCGACGGCTTCCAAACCATCCTTAATCTGCTGCGAGCCTTCTCAGGCTACTACGACCCCGATAAGAGAAGCGATGCGGACATGCTTGCTCTGTTTAAGCTGCTAGGAGACTGTCTCAACCTGCTCTCGGGGGCGCTGCGTGGACACTCGGGGAACCGGCGGTTTTTTCGATATCGAGTCGAGGGAGGCGGTTGGGAGGCCTTGGAGCAAGTTATCGCAAGCATAGGACTCGGCGGGGCTGAACCTGATGCTTGGATAAGTTGTCATGTCTTTGGCAAGCTGCTCGCCTTTTCCCTCGACGACGAAGCACTCGATCTTCTGTGTCAATCCATCGCAAAATCACTACGACCCGACGACGAAAATTCCCCCAAAGAAGAAGAGGATGATAGCGCTGAAGAACAATGGGATCTTGTGCTGGCCAAGTCTGCCGAGAATATTACGCCTGGTGTGAAGGAGGTTGTCAATGCCAAGACCATAATACGGCATCCTGAAATTCTGAGAGCAGTCGTCAGCTTCTGGATGGCCATTCCCCGGATGAAAGATGGCCTCGCAAACCCCGCCTCTCTACTCGTATTGGAGACACTTCACAATATTATCGCGGTATCTATATACAATCGGGCTGCCGTTCATTCGACGGGTGCCTTATCACAGTTCCTACGTGTTGCCTTCAATGCCGATTCAGCACTGAGCCCGCCCGAACGAGAGAAGGTTTTGGGGATTTGCAGAATGCTCATGTTTCTGGGTGTGAATGAACCTGCCGATACACAATTCCTCTTATCAAGGCCTGGGTCTGAAGCGTCCGAGTTCTGCTTACAGATGACATCGAAACATTCCGGCCCCCCATTCTTCCAATTCGACCTCTCATTGCACGGTCATTCGTCCCTTGAGCTGTCAAGTCTTGGTCGATCGTTCCCACCGCAGTCTAGCGCAGGTTACACATTTACAGCGTGGATTCGAGTAGACAGCTTCGATCCTACTGCACACACAACAATATTTGGTGTCTTTGATTCCACGCAAGCATGTTTTCTGCTGATGTATCTCGAGAGAGATACTCACAACTTTATCCTTCAAACATCTGTTACCTCGAACAAACCTAGTGTTAGGTTCAAATCTGTTTCCTTCAAGGAGAAGAAATGGTACCACATTGCTATTGTGCATCGCCGACCAAAGGCATTAGTTACCAGCAAGGCGTCACTCTATGTGAATGGTGAATTCTCAGAACAAATTCGCTGCAACTATCCCCATCTTCCACCCTTGTCAAATGGTGCCCATGATAGCTTTGCCTCGTTCAACTCAAACCAGAACAAGACGAACCCAGTGCAGGCGTTCATTGGTACGCCGAAAGACCTCTCGAACCAAGTAGGACCTGGCCTTGTGTTCTCGCGCTGGTCACTTGCTTCGGCGCATCTGTTTGAGGATGCTTTAAGTGATGACTTTTTGGCAGTTCATTATGGCCTCGGTCCGCGATATCAAGGCAACTTTCAGGACAGCTTGGGAGGCTTTCAGACCTATGAGGCATCAGCCACCTTGGGACTCAGAAACGAGATCGCACATCCTGGGAAGGGTAAGACTTCGGACATCATAAGGGCTGTCCGCGAGAAAGCTGGGTCTTTGTTGCCAGAATCCAAGATTCTCCTTAGCATTCTTCCTTCAGCCACGTTCCCAGAAAATGTGCAATTCTATGACACAGGACTTCTGAGGTCACTTCCACGAAACTGCGCTCGCAATCTCTTCCGTGCATCAAACCAAGAGGGTGCACCTCTAGCCATCAACTGCGCGGTGCCAAGTCTTCCAGACTCCTTGTTCAGAGTTCAAGGTCTTCTCCAATTCCGAGGCAGTCCCATCGTCGCTGTGCCATCGTACTTGGACGAGAACCTGTGGCGGCTTGCTGGTTTCACCCCACTGGCCCTGAAGCTGTTTGAGCGAGCCTCATCGATAGAAGAGACAGTGAGATCGGCAGAAATGCTGTTTTACTGCATTCGACAAAGCTGGAGGAACAGTGAAGCAATCGAGAAAGACAATGGGTACGGCATTTTGGCGATGCTTCTCCGCGTCAAGCTGGGCTATGACCGCAGCAGTGGCGACTCAACTGTTACACGACTCCAGGTTTCTAACGAGGACCGCGATCGACTGGCATTTCAACTACTGAGTCTCATCCTTGGCTTCGTTGGGTACAACCATACCGAGCCAATGGAGTCCTTCATCATCAACCCTCTTGCTTATCGTATCTTGCTCATCGACTTGGACATCTGGCGAAAGTCGGCGCCTCGAATCCAAGAGCTTTACTATAAACAATTCGTGACATTCGCAGTTAAGAGCAAATATCACGAGTTCAATAGTCGAAGGTTGATAAGGATGAGTATGTTACATCATGCCTACAAATTGCAAATCGTGCTAATTATTCCCAGGAATTGTCAAGAGGCTGCTCGATGCCATGAAAGGAGAGGTCGTGTCAGAAGACACGATATCTCACTTCATGGGTGCTTTCGAAGTACTCGTAGCCTCCAACTTTAGCCAGGAGGTCATGCGATCGCTGTCGCTTTTCATCACATACGCCTTCCACTCACAACCTTCATCTTTACCACGGACTCCACGACCTCTTTCGGCCATATCTCGATCAAGCACTCCGGTTCCACGACGGCGAGGCACACCGACTGATCCCACTGCAGCTGCGATTGCCTCTGGTTTGAAGTTCTTGACGAAGAAGCAGCTTGGTGTCAAGGTCCTCAGCATGTACTCGCGCATTCTGTGCGAGAAGGGTAACACGACGCACATCAAGAAGTTTGCCCGAACTGTGACAAATAAGGTGAGAGCGAGTATATCTTGTGTGTTTCTTTGCTAATGTTTGTAGTGGCTCCTGTACTTGTTGGCTGAAGATGATCCGGAAGTCGTTGTCCACGGTTGCAAGATCCTGGCGCGTCTCCTCGTTACCCATGGCTCGAACTATACCTCGAAATTTGCTGGAAAGTCGGGAGGCTTCATCATCATGTCAAACAGATTGAAGCGATTCTGGGACATGCCAACTCTATGGCCCATTTGCTTCAGTATCCTGTTTGGCTACGATGTGGCCGAGATCAACTTTGACAGAAATTTCGACTTTTTCAGTCTTTTGGAGACATTCGGCAAGCGAAAAGTCGTTTATCCCGACTCACTGTCCGTCATTACTGCCATGCTACAGCATGGTCTGAAGGATGTGATGAGACACCAGGATGATCCAGACTCGCCGGCAACACATATAGACCCAGCTTTCGCGCTTAAGAAGCACGCATCGTCTACTGAGATACGCCCACGAGCAAGCTCCATGAACTTGGCCACTGCCCTCGAGACGCGCTCCAACTTCTCACGAGATAGCGAGCGAGTTGCGAGCTATGCTAGCGTTCTACATACCGTTATTCGCTTCCTTTCGGATCTCCATGCGCGCTCAACGGAATTCAGGGACTTTGCTCTGAACTCGGAATGGGTGAGGTTGTTGCTCTCAGCACTCTACCCAGTAATCGTTAGCGCCGATGCGGTGACACCCGAAACCGAGTTGAACTCTGGCGATACGGCGCTGACGTTTGAGGGGACTGATGTTATCATCCGTCCGATTAGTGGTAGTGCTTCAAATGCCACGCCTATTGTACGAACGACAAGCGTGGATCCAGTGCCATCGCCTCAGTCAACACCACCAAAGGGCACACCATTGCGAAGAGCCTCGTCGTTTATCCTACTCACCCAACAAAAATCACCAGTTGGACCCAGCCCAGCTCGCTTGAACCCAGCACTGCCTTCATTGAGATCAGTACCGAGCAAGAATCCTAGCAGCGATATCTTGGATGGACTCTTAGAGCTCGTGGTGAATGTCTTTATGGACCAGCTTCTCGCACGGAAAGATTTCCCAGGGTTCGGTCTGTTTACCAAAGTCCCTCCTGGCTTCCGTGAACATCAAGCGTACTTTGAGTCTTACATATTGAAGCATGTGATTGCTCAATTGACGAATAATGTTCAGCTCAATCAGAAAGCAATCTGCGAGCCTCGTGTACTGACCAACCTTTCTCGATTCTGCACACATATGTCCGAAGCCATCTTCGAGGGATGGTTCATGAATGGCGCTGAGGCAATGATCGACTTTGTTGGCATGCTTCTCGAATTTCTGCAGCGACCGGATATCTCGAACCTCAAGAGTGTCCGACTTTGCAGCCAAGCTGTCGCCACAATCCGAAGCTGTTTACTGAGGATCATTCTTCTGAGGTTATCGGATCTTGACAACCAGGAAACCACTTTGGTGGAGGCCAAGCAGTTTATGGACAAGATGGTGTACTGGCAGATGTCAATTCTCGGTTGCTTTACGAGCGAGGACGAGTTTCTTAAACTCTTCTGGTACCAGCTCTACACGAAACTCATTGGCGACAAGATGCCCCTTCGTGTTGCGGCAGCTAACTTCTTACGCATTATCTTGGTGCAGAAGCCAGAGGAATCTGCTACGCTGATCCGCTCTTGCATGTCGCCAGACCAAAAGCAGCTTTCAAAGGACTTCCAGAAATTGACAGGCGTGGATGATGAATCATTCGTTGACTGGGTTGATAAGCACCGCCCATCACTGGATGTCCTCTTCTTTGGCGGCATGTCTAAGACTTGGGAGGATTTCGTCAGTTCAGAAAACGTGCGAACTTCGGAGACGGCCAAAGTTCGTCTCACCAAGCGCAAAGATAAACTCAGACTATTGCACGCGGAGAGCATCAGCACAGAGAAGATCCTCATCAGTCACGATATTGGTAACAGCGCTTGGATGAAGAGCATCTACAACTCTGAGTACTTCAAGTATCAGCGACTCATGCAGGACCAACAAGATGACCTAGTATTCCTCAGTGCGGCTTACACCAAGATGGAGCGGGATCTTATGAGGCCTGGAGCGGTGTTTAGTGAGGCAGCTACACCCAAGTGGAAGCTTGATCGCACAGAAGGACGAAATCGAATGAGGCTCAGGGTTCTTCCGGATTTTACGATCAGCAAGGATGAGTATCAGCCGAAGAGGAAGGCGAGCGAGGTGCTACAGACTCTCCGGATCAATACGTCGGCCAGTCCAGCTCCTTCGATTCAGGCTTCGGCTGTGACACCAACGAAACCAAGTGCTGCATCGGCTTTGGATGGCAACGCTGAACAGCCTCAATTCACAGAAGAGCCAGAATCAACCGAGCCAGCGGAGCAACCCAGCTCTGGTGTCGCGCCCGAGGATGACTTTGAGCTCGTGGACGATCCCAATGATCCCAACGAAGGAGACGAAGGGTTCGAGGACAAGAACCGCAAGGTGATGCGACGATTGGAGCGTGGAGACCAGGTTCAGTCTGCCTACAACATTTCGCGCATCATTGGACTGGAAGCATGCGAGGGAATCCTCATAATAGGCAAGGATGCCCTTTACATAATGGACAACGTATTCCAGTGTGCCAACGGCGACATCGTCAATGTCTGGCAGGCACCTCCTGAAGAGCGCGACCCTTTCTCTCAGATCGTCACGGACGCTAAGACTTCTGAGAAGCGACAGAACAACAAGGAGCAGGAATCGAGGCATTGGCGATGGCAGGATGTTATCAGCATTTCGAAGCGTCGGTTCCTGTTTCGAGACGTTGCGATTGAGGTGTTTTTCACTGACGGTCGAAGCTATCTCTTGACTACGATCAACCCTGTGGTGCGAGATAACCTGTTTGTGAAAATGCTCAATAAGGCACCTCACACAAGCGGCGCGAATACGCTTCCGAACCCTGAAGATGCTTGGCGCCTGGAGTCTCTCAAGGTTTTTGACGAGTCGCCTCAAGGATTTGGGTCCAAGTTCGGTACATTCTTCAACTCGTCGCCATGGAACCCTCTCCTTAAGAAATGGCAGAAGGGCGAGATCTCCAACTTTCACTATCTGATGATGGTCAACACCATGGCTGGAAGGACGTTCAATGATTTGACCCAGTACCCAGTCTTCCCCTGGGTTCTGGCAGATTATACAAGCGAAGACTTGGACCTTGATGATCCCAACACATTTCGCGATCTGTCAATGCCAATGGGTGCCCAGACACCGAACAGAGTGGGAGGCTTTGTTGAGAGCTACAACGCGTTGGCAGAGATTGGAGAGATTCCATTCCACTATGGTACTCACTACTCTTCTGCCATGATCGTCTCATCATACCTGATCCGTCTACCGCCATTTGTCCAATCGTATATCCTGCTGCAAGGTGGAAGCTTCGACCACGCCGACCGTCTGTTCCAGTCAATTCCAGAAGCCTGGAAATCAGCTTCTTGCAAGAACAAGGCCGATGTGAGAGAACTCATCCCCGAATTCTACTGTCTTCCCGAATTCTTGACCAACGTCAACGGCTACAACTTTGGCAATCGTGAGAGCAACGGTGTTAAGGTCGACCACGTTGAGCTTCCGCCATGGGCCAAGGGTGACCCGAGGATCTTCATTGCCAAGCACAGAGAGGCGCTCGAAAGTCCGTATGTGAGCGAGAACCTACACCAGTGGATTGATCTGGTCTTTGGCTATAAGCAACGAGGTGAAGCAGCTGTGGAAAACCTCAATGTGTTTCATCATCTCTCGTATCGTGGTGCTACAGATCTGGACAGCATCACGGATGCAAAGGAGAGAGCTATCCTTGCAGGTGTGATTCATAACTTTGGACAGACCCCTCATCAAGTGTTTATGAAGTCGCATCCTGCTCGTGAACACGTCAAAAGTCCAGTCAGACGATTAGACAGCAGTGTGTTCTCGTTGGGTTGTCTGCCACATCCACTCCTTGGTAACAACTCTGCTTACTTTGAACCCCAGACATCACTAACCGATTCAACAGAAAGTCACGAACGAGTAGCCTCACTCATCCACGCCTCCAAACTCGACCGCTTACTGTGCGCTTCTCCATTCCGCCTCAACTTCCCGCCATACGACAAGTTCCTCGAATGGGGATACGCAGACAGCAGCATTCGCTTCTTCTTCAGCGACAACCGAAAGGTAATGCAGAACCTTGTTTCTCGGCCTGGCCACGTCGCTAACTCAACAAAGCCTGCTGGACTCTTCGAGAACCTTCACATCGGCCAAATCTCATGTGCTTGCTTTGCCGACTCCAAAACCTTGATCACCGCTGGAGAGGACTGTGTTGTTTCGGTGTATGCACTACAGACTTTACCTGGAAAGCCAGTTGAGTTACTGCCGAGGTCAAGTCTTTTTGGACACAAGTCGCCTGTCACGACGATTGCAGTCAGCAAAGCGTTCAGCACGCTTTTGACTGTTTCTGCAGATGGACAAGCATTCTTGTGGGATCTGAACAGACTGTCGTTCATCCGGAAGCTGCCGTTGGTACGACCTGTCGAATGTGCACGCATCAACGACATTTCGGGCGAGATTCTTCTCTGCTCTGGGCCCAATGTCATACTGTACACACTCAACGGCACACTTCTTCTGGAACAGAACGTCTGTTTCGAGCAGGATGACTATATCCATTCATGTGCCTTTTACGAAGGTGCTGGAAACGAGTGGCTTGACAATTACTTGATCTTTACAGGCCACAAGCGCGGCAGAGTCAACGTCTGGCGCCGCAGTATCGTGGGCAGCAGATGGACACTTGAGCTCCTCAGAAAGCTTGATCATGTTGACTATAAGAACGACAAGGGCGCCAACACAGAGGCAGGCATAACGTGCATAAGTCCAATGCCAACATGCGTCTACACCGGAGATGATGACGGTCGAGTTGTAAGTGTCTCCTCCTCTCAAGAATGTTTCCCAAACTAACGGTTCTAGTACGAATGGAATCTACTAAGCAGGGAGAGATAGAGTCTTTCCCTACCGAATCGGACATCAGTTCGATATGACCACCGACAAAGCCTCGTATGATTGAAGAGAAGGAGGATATTCTGTTTTCTTGGCTTCTTGCACATCGCTGTGGCGTTTCCTGCTTCATGTTTATATGCATGTTTAGAAAATCAACGACTCGCGCACATCCTCACACAACACACAACACGCAACACACACATATAGGTATCGAAATGTAGACAGCCGGTGGATGGATTGATTGTAGAAAAATCGAATTGAAGCGTCAATTGCTGCTGGATCTTCTCGTCCCTTTCTTCCTCTATGATATCCTTTCTCCCTCTCGTATCGGGGAACGCCGTAGTTTGTACAAAGATATGCTCCTCAAAGCCGTGATATTTCCTTCGTTTTCCAATTCGAGATGTTTAGTCGTCGTACCCGGTGAGCTGTTTCCTGGGACCGGAGGGAACTGTGCATGTTAGTCTCACATTGGGGGATTGAGGTCGAGGAGGGGGGGAACGCACTGGGATAGGTGACGGGAACGGGGGGAGCATCGATATCGCCAAAGTAGTGTCGGATCGGAGGAACAATTGGCATGGCGACGGGGCCTGCTGCGCCGATGATGACGGACCAGAAGAGGGCGGGACGCTCGCGGGCTGCCCAGCGGCAGTACTTGAGGGGAGTTTGCCAGAAGAGAGGAGCGGCAGACATGATGGCCTATACAAATTAGCAAAACTAACAATAACAAGAGCGTATCGGGAGTGAGGCCATACTCAATTGACGAGGTGGTGTTTGTCGTTTCAATCTTGGTAGTGATGATGGTCTCAAGCAACGGTCCAATCGTATCCTCGGAAAAACCAAGCCGCGGGCATCGGATTATTTCCTCACTTTACAGAGCTCTCAGTGTCGCTGCCATAAAAGGTTTAGCGCATCCGCAGTTTCACATCCCGTTTCCCCCACTGAAGGCTACGTATCCCTAAGACGCCAACGCAAGCTACCACGCTCCACTGAGAGCTTCTACACGCAAGCTGTCCAAACTTGCACCAAACACTACAACCCACGCAACTCAGAACCACACAATGCGGTCACTCTTGAGCATCGTGGTCTTTTTCTTCGCGGCGCTGGTTTCGGCCGTGAGCATAACTGGTAATCGATTACTGGTTATTCTTGATACACCCAAGGACAAGGAGGCGTATACTACGTTTTTCCGCGACTTGTCTGGTATGAACCTCCTCTGCGAAATATTGGGGAGATGATGAAAGCTTACAATTGATAGAACGGGGTTATGATATCACGTATGAGACACCAAAGAGCGATGATCTGAAGTTGTTCAAGTATGGTGAGAGGAGTTATGATCATCTTGTCTTCCTCCCCACCAAGATCAAGGGTTCGCCATGTCTTGTTCCTCGAGAATACAGCTTTACTGACTTGCGCAGGTCTGGGACCCAATCTGACCCCCAATGCCATCGTCGACTTCATCAACGCCGGCGGAAACATCCTCCTGACAATGTCCGCTACCCACAAGGTCCCTGTTACTCTCGTCTCCGTCCTAGACCAACTCGACGTTACCATTCCCGCTGAGCGCAACGGCAAGGTCGTCGACCACTTCACCTACGATGCGGTTTCCGCCGCCGAGACACACGACACCCTCGTCCTCGACGCCCCCCGCAACGTTCGTCCCGGTCTGAAGGACTACTTCGAGATTCCTGGCGCATTCATCTCCGTTCCTCACGCCATTGGTCACACTCTCGGTTCAGGACCTCTTCTTACACCCGTTCTTCGAGCGCCCCCTACCGCTTATAGCTACAACCCCAAGGAGCAGGGCGATACTGTCGAGCCTGATGAGTTGTTCGCTGCTGGAAAGCAACTTGCTCTTGTTTCTGTCTTCCAGGCTCGCAACTCTGCGCGCGTTACTGTCGTTGGTGCTGCTGAGATGCTGCAGGACAAGGCTTTTGACACAAAGGTTACTCGACAGGGTGGAAAGGCTATCTTCCCTGCCAACAAGGAGTTTGTCACCAACTTGGCTGGTTGGACTTTCCAGGAGCTTGGTGTTTTGCGAGTGAACAAGATTGAGCACCACCTCAAGGGCGATAATGAGACAAACCCTGAGCTGTACCGCATCAAGAACGATGTTGTATGTAGAGACCTCCCCTGACATGATTGACCTCACTAACGATTCACAGACCTACAGCATCTCCGTCTCCGAGTATGCCTGGAACGACTGGCAACCCTTCCACCTCCCCGAGGGCGACCACCTCCAGCTCGAGTTCTCCATGCTGTCCCCTTTCCACCGCATCTCCCTGAAGCCCGTTCATGTCGGCGAGGACGAGACTGTCTACGGCACCGACTTCGTTCTTCCCGACCAACACGGCATCTTCAACTTCATGGTCAACTACAAGCGCCCCTTCCTGACCAACCTTGAGGAGAAGCGAACTGTCAGCGTTCGACACATGGCTCACGACGAGTACCCCCGAAGTTACGTGATCAACGGCGCTTGGCCCGGTCTGACAGGCATCTCAGCTACTATCGTTGGATTCCTGTCGTTCTGCATCGTGTGGATGTACAGCCAGCCTGTCAAGTCAGCTGCTGGCGCTAAGAAGACACAATAGAGGATGGAGCAATGTACGAGTATTTTTTGCTGCAACGGCACGATTAAGAGTTCGTGGATCTGTTGTATTGTAGAGTGGGACCAAAAGTGAAATATAGAATGCGCATTTGTTTTCCTACAGCTATTGAAGTGTTTACTACTACCTGACGTATGTGACTTGAGATACGAAGATGTGATGGCTCCCTCAGATTAGCTCTCTTGGGTTCTCACTGACAACTCGCAGCAGTGGACAAATGCCCTGCAAACATCCTAGATGATGCCCGCCGCTGTTGCCTGCAAATTTGGCTTTTTGGTCGATTGAATCATCACCGGGCAACAAATTCGTATCTCAAAGCATTCCCTCCATCCCATACATCTCACAAAAGCCAAGCCTGCTCCGATTGAAAACTATATCATGCGAATCACAAGTGTCTCTGTATTCCCAGCAAACACCTCCGAAGAGGGTTCGCAAAGGAAGAGAACAACTTCACGCAAGGGAAATTATCGTCATTGCGGCTACTCTAGGCACTTGCGAAGAATACATAAGAAACAAAGGAAATAACTTCAAGGTCTGCTCAGATTTCTGTTCTCGAGTGAGGTACATGTTCGCAACACTTGTCAGTTTCCCCAAAGGGCATACCGAGCAAGTGAAGTGAATCGCCAACTTTGGTGTGTGAAACAGTTGTCATCACCGCAGACCAGCCCCCAGGAGCCAAGTACAGGACGAGAGAAAATGCAAAAACGCCAACTCCGACGCCAACGCCCGCAAGAAAAACAACCCCAAAAAGCCCCCTTCCCAGGCCAAATGGCCTGGGACCAAAAAACAGGACGAAAAGCAAAGACAAAGGAAATAAAAAGCAAACCCCAAAACCCCGTGGTCAAATGACCACCCAAAAAAGCGCGAAAGCAAGAGCAGGAAAGCAAAAGCGGAAATGCAAGTTAGTACATACATACCGAGTCACTTGACTGGGAGAGGCGGGCGAGGGTGAGGGCGAGTTCGGGGTCGGGGAGGAGGGAGGTGAGGTGCAGGCATGGTGTTGAAGGTTGGGCAAGGCGAAGAAGGGTCGGAAAGGTGAAGTGTAAAGAAAGGAAAAGACAAAGACAAAGACAAAAGAAAGGTCACGTCGCGAAGAGAAAGAAGCTGTCGAGTCAAGCAGTAAGTGTCGATAGCAACAAGTGTATAGCAAGTTCAGACCAAATCGCAAGCCGAGAATGCGAAAGGTTGACGAGGAGAAGAAACAGCCGGAGGAACTGGGAGAAAAGCCCTCTATTTATACCCGTTCAGAGTGAAGAGTGATTGCGCATTCGGTCTGCGAGGGTTTACGCTGAAATTGAGCGTTGGGTGTGGTGTTAACGGTCGTCGCCAAGTCGCGCTGCACTTCGCGTTGGAGAATGGCAAGGCTGTGGGGACGTGCACAAGCTCGACCTGTGGCGCTGTGGCATAAGTGGGGATTGGGAGCAAGGCTGGTGTGGCTGCGAAAACTTCCGCCGTTGCTGGGTCGTGATCGCCAACTCAGCTTCTACAATTACGCTGCTATCCTCACCTCAATCCCGCTGACGCCGCGCATCCGTCAAAATGGTAAGTCCCTGTCTCATTTTTGCTGCTAGTAGCTTTAGCTAATGATTTCAGGCACGTAACTCAGAAAAAGCTCAGTCTATGCTGTTTCGCTTCCGCGAAGCCCAAGCAGCAGACCTAGGCATCATCGACGCCGGCCGCACACGTCGACCCAAGCTCATCACCGAAGTTTCAGCCATTCCCGCCTGTGAAAAATGGCGCGGTCAAGTGCTCAAAGAAATCTCGCGCAAGATGTCACGGATCCAAGATCCTATTCTTAGCGACTACCAGATCCGCGATCTCAACGACGAAATCAACAAGCTTGTGCGCGAGAAGCACATGTGGGAGATCCAGATACGCAATCTCGGAGGACCAAACTACATGCGCGGCGGGGGCAAGATTTATGATGAGCAAGGACGCGAAATACCCGGCAGCGGAAAAGGCTACAAATACTTCGGCAGAGCGAGAGAACTACCCGGTGTGAAGGAGCTGTTCGAGGCAGCGAAGAACCAGGGTGATGAGAAGCCGCTTGAGGAGAGGCATGATATGAGGAGGAATGTTGACGCGGCGTATTATGGGTATGCGCCTGATGAGGAGGATGAGGAGATGCTGGCGTATGAGGCGGAGAAGGAGAGGCAGGCGGTTGAGCATCTACTCAAGACGGGGAGTAAGGATGTGCCGGAGGGGTGGGAGCCGCTGCCGGGGGATAGTGGTGATGGGATTACGTGGGATTTACCGACGTTGGAGGAGGTGCAGGAGGAGTTGATTGATCGGAGGAGAAGGAGGCTTTTGGAGCAGTTGTGATGTTGTTCTCCGTGTATCATCGGAGAGGGACGGGAAGTTGTATTGTATTGTTGGTTGGATCAGTTGAGGCTACCTATAGGTGATGGTTCACATTCACGGCGTTCAGGATGGTCACTTATTTACAGGCGTATGTGGTTTACGATGATACTTGTCAAAAAAGAACATCTTCTCAATCTTGCATCTCACCCCTCTTAAGCGACATCACCAACCCGCAACTGAAGCTATACCCCGAAGCTGTGGATAGGCGGTTATACCGAGCTGTCAGTTATAGCTGTCACCCGGATATCACAGATTCCGGGTATAACACGGACGAAATATACATCCACCAAACAAAAACAGCTCGAGTTACAGAGTGCATGAACCGCCAAGGGTGTTTTAAACCCGTCAGCATTACCTGTTTCGTTTCATACGCCAATAAGCTCTAATAATATGTCATCCACAATCCCAAGCGAGATATTCGCCATTTGAAAGTGAAGAGAAAAAGGATTTTGTAAAGAGTGACGATCTTCATTGGTGATACCCCCTTGTAACCCCTGTTGTGAAGGAGAGACCCCTGAAGGTCCTGAAGCTGACGGTGAAGCGCCACGCAGGTGAGTGGCAGATGACGCCTTTAGATCCTTTCGTCCAGGGGTTAGAGAGGCAGATGAGTGCAGTATGGCAGTGGATGGATGGTTATTGGATCTGATTAAAAAATTGGCATTTCGAGGTTATCTGAGTTATTCAATGAAGCGAAATCTTTAAAATTGATCCATAGAATTCGCATTGCATGGATGGGGCGTGAGTGTGTGACGCTGTTTCATTTCGTATCAAAGTGATCGACAGTCTTGTCTTGTCTGTCAAACAGCGCCTCCCAAGCTCCCCTCTTGTCTCGGGAATCTTCATGTACAGTACTTCTGTATCTCACTCTTTGCTTACAATCATGCCTGTACCTCTCGTGTAATACCGATGATCAATTCTCTGTGTAGTACAATCTTTGATGATCAAACCCATTCTCTGATGTAAATCACTAGTTTCCCTTTTCTATTCTTGGCTCTCCCCTTTTCTCGTCCATTCACAATTCGAAAAAATGACCCCGCGGCTGAACGGCGCCAAAAACGCCCAGAGAAAGAAAAAACCGTCGAGCCCCTGAGCTTGTTGTGTACCTGCAGCGCCCTGACTAGCAAGCACCCTACCCGTCTAAATCCTCTGCATCCACTCCAGTGATGAAAAGAGTAACGCTGGGCCCCTATTTCGATTCAATTCATTCACTTGCAGAGAATTTGATCAGCAGCAGACTTTCTCTTGAAATATATGCTTATTCTTTTTTCCATTCTCTCTTGTTCTGTACTACACAGTTTGTTCTGTCTAAAATTGGATAATCCTTCAGTTAGTGGCTGTCTTGTTAAATTAATCCACTCTGGTCCCTTTGCGCCTCATGCCCCCCCTGGACCTGGGCCCTTTTTAGCACTTTACCCCCCTAGGTTGTGGGCTGTGGGGACCCTTTAGGTACTTTACGGTAAGTGCTGCAGCCCAGGCTTCTTCTTCCCGTTCTTCTCGGCAACGGTCTCGTTCTTCTAGAAATATGCACAGAAGAGACAGACCAGGCCAATGTCTCTGTCTCTGACTCTGTCTTTGCATCATCGTCATTCCTAACTATTTACGTTCCAATTCAGTCCTTACCGTCACATGCTCATGATATAATTCCTCTGTTCTCTTTTTTCTTCTTCTTCTCTCTTCGAGATGGTTTCCTTCTTTGGCCTCAAGCTTGGAGGCGATAGGAAAAAGTCACAGTAAGCCTCCTTTCTCTAGACTCAACTGCGTACAATTTGACCGACAATTTATCAGGGACAAGAAGCTAGCTTCGAAACAAATACAGCATTTACATCGCAATGAAGAACCTGTCTCGTCAACGCCCAAAGACCTCCGCCGACAGAGTAACTTCTCCCGTCCAAATCTCGCTCGCCCTGGTACTGCCAGCTCTCATCTTGACCCACCAACACAATGGAAAGCCCCTTATATGAACGGCGCAGGAGGTGCCTCCTCCATGGTTGATCTTGGAGCACCGCGCGCACCAGGAATGGGAAACCCGCGGTTTCACTCGTCGGACATAATGCTCAACACACGCTTTGGCAATGGTAGTTCCACGAGCCTCGTTGCGCCGGGCGCAAGACCTGGCTCACCTACACGTCCTGGTACAGCCATCTCGACAAAGGAGCCTGAGAATCCCTTCAACATTCACTTCGGTCAAGACTCTGTCAGCAGTATACCGCCGACGCCCCAGGATGAACCAAGGGGTCATGCGGAACCCTTCGAGTTCAATCTCGGAAACGAGATTAAGGAAATCAGAAACAAAAGCCCTATTCCTACGGCTAACAATGGATATCCATCTCCTCCACCCTCGATCGTCAACGCTGAGCGACCTTTCTCTCCGGACCCGCGCCCTTCGAGCAGTCGCCAGAACGTGCCCACCGCGCCTAGTCTTCGGAACCCCAGCACTGCAGGTCCAATGTCTCTCCCAAGCCCAGCTGTATCGGTTGCTAGAAGCGACGATGTCTGGGAGCCGCAGCCTCCCGTTATTCGCAATGTGACGGCCAAGCGCGACACTTTTACCTTTCATACGCCTAGACGGCAGAGCTTTACCATGGACATGGAGACGCGTGAGAATCACAAGCCGATGGTCGAGGGGCTTGCTGGGAATTTTGCGGGATTCGACTTTGGAGAGACTGTTAGGAAGGGTAGTATTGGGAGTAAGAGCTTGGATAATTCGACTGAGGGTGGAGTGAGCCCTACGGACACGAATGTGAAACCCAGGGTGCTCGGAACGGCGAGAACGGCTAGTCCTTTGAGGACCATGCAATCGAGTCCAAGTCTGAGCATGATTGATACGGCGTTGACACGAGCTCGAACTGCAAGTGATGCCATGTCTCCCCTTTCGTTGGTATCGTCATTGGCATCCGCGGCAGCAGAGGAGACGCCGCGTATACAAACACCTCAGCCTTCTCAGCAGGCAAAGCCAACTCAACAGCCTCCCAAGATTCTTCAGCCCGGCCAGCTCTCAGAACCTCTTCAATCCATTCGACCTGTCTCGCCCTCGCGCTCTCCTCAACCTTCGCCTCTTTCTCAACCTTCTCAGCAGAACTCTCCAGGACCATCTCCGATTCTCTCCAACTTCCCTGGTCGATCACCATCTCCGCCAACGGTAGAGCCTCATTTCCCTCGATCTCCTCCTCGACCACTTATGCAAACCCTCCAACCATCTCCTCAATACCCGGCAAAGCAGTACAAGGCCTATCAACCCCCGGACTCTTCTCCACCAACGAAACCACTCCCTTCGCCGTACCGGTCACCTACCGCTCCCCTCCCGCCTGTACCACCACCTCGCTTGAACCCTGGTAGCAGGAGTAGAAGCAACACTCCTGATACAGCGACGAGTGCGAGCCCAGGTTACATGAACCGACCTCTCGAACCTCCGCCTCGTGGCCTCCGTGCCCGAACTGACTCGGAACCACGCCTTGGTCGACCTCTCCGCGTTCCAGCTCCTCTTGTCGATCGCTCGGCTACCATTCCCATGGTTGGACCCGGACCTCGAAGTGCAGTCGGTCCAGGCTTTGATGAGAGCGGTTTCGTCCGTGCTGAGCGTCTTCCTGAGCCACCACGAACAGCCAGTCCTTTCTCTCAACAAAGCCCCATGGAAGGCGAGTTTCCCGTTCAAAAGGGTCTTCCTAGAGGTCGCAGGCCTCAACCTCCCGAGATGCAAAGCCCCGAAAGGCCCTTTGGCCTGGAGCCAAGAAAACAGCGCCGCCAACCTCCCATGTATCCTCCGCCCAGAAGCACAGAGTCACCCGTGGCCGACTCCCAACTGGACGAAGTCTTGAACCAACCTGGCACACCAAACTGGAACGACTTTGACCGCGCTGAAGCGCATAAGTCCGCTATCCCAGCTGCTCTCTCACCTTTCCGCACACAATTCGCTCGATCTCCCACACAAGCCACCGACGATTCTCTAAGCCCACGTCTCGCACAATACGCTTCATCGCCCATCTCAGACACACCACCAAGTCTACCCTCACCATCCTTCCCATCGCTACAAAAGTCAATCTCCAGCTCGAGTGAAAATCTCGCACGGACTTTTGACATGTCTGATGGAAACTACGAGCGACATGAGCAGAATCAAGCTCGTCCGCTCATCTCACCTGTGATGGCAGACTTTGTGCCCCCGAGGGACAGAGACCGCAGCAGGACTCGCGTCGAGGCAAAGAGAGCGCCTCCTCGTCCTTCTCCAATCACTGTTCCTCCATCGCTGGCCGCGGGAGCAGAGCCCACGAGGGTCAGAACTCCTAATCCTGTGGTAGATGCGTTCAACCCTGGCTTTATATAAATGGATTTATATCAAAGCGAATCATCTTTATATCTCAGCGAGTTGCATTTTTAAAAAAGAGGCAAAAGACCCTCATGACTTTTTCTTTTCTTTAACTATCGCTTATTCCCCTATTTTCTTCAATCACCTCTTTTCTTGGATATGGCGTCTTTCGCTTATAGATCTATCACATACCCCCGTCCCTCGCTGCGTTCTTTGTACTTTCGTTTCTTTTCTTTGTATATAGTCATCATCATTATCATCGGGACATGATTAGTGGATAATGTCTAAGGAATACAACATCCAGTGCCTTGAGCCTGGATCTTACATGACTACCCGAAGTGCTCCAAACGTGATTGCATTGCATAATACATTGTAAACCCAAGACTGGCGCCGTTTTTACATTGCTATAGAATACATATACTAGCCGAGGAACATGCGGAGGTTGTTGCCGATGTACTTGAGATCCAGGAGGAATGTGTCATGGCCAAACATGCTCATCTCCTCGCTCAACTCGACGTGCGTAACGTTTCTGTTTCCAGCTAGACGGACTGCCTCGGCTACTTCGCGCTGTTGCCATGCTGGGAAGAGGATGTCACTTGCGACGCCCATGACCAGTGTGGGAGTATCGCGCAGCGGTGCGAGGCCGTGGATCAGATCCTCAGGGGGTCGTGAGCCTGGCACGACAGTTGCGTCCGAGGGATCGGGATGGGAGCCAGGCTGTTCCTCATAAGGCTTGTTGGGCAGGGTAAGACTGCATGCATCGGAAGAAAGGGGCAAAGCTTCTCCTGACGCAAGATTCTTCTCGCGCTCTTGACGACGAGCACGAGTTGCGCGCTGATGCTCAATACCCAGATCAAAAAGATCCATAGCCTTGCTGACATACAAAAGACTGTTGGGATCATAGTTCAAGCACCACTTCTCACCCGCATGGTCAAGATACGTCTCAATGAGGAAATCAGGACATAGTGCAGGCGGTTTACTCGAGTCTGCCCGACGACGACCAAAGCGCTGCTCCCACTCCGGTCCAGAACGGTACGTAACCGTCGCAATCTCACGCGCAAGCTTCATACCCGCATGAGGAGGAACTTTTCCATAATAGAACCCACGATTCCAGTTTGGATCCATCATGAGGACTTGGCGTTGCGTATGGCGCATGGCGATACTGTACGGGTGAGAGCGTGCGCAGCCGCTGATGGAGACGATGCGGCCTACGCGCGAGGGGAAGAGAACACCTGCGGCGAGGGATTGCATTCCGCCCATTGATGAACCGACGGAGGCGTAGAGTTTGTCGATGCCGAGATGGTCGAGAAGACGGAATTGGGCGCGGACCATATCGTCCATCGTCAAGATGGGGAAATGCGTTGCATAGCGCTCTCCATTGCCTGGGTCGACACTACTCGGCCCCGTAGAACCGTTGCAGCCGCCGATGACATTCGTGCAAATAACATGGTATTTATTCGTATCAAGAGGTCCTCCAGGCCCAATGAACTTCTCCCACCAGCCAGGCTTTGTATTCGCCTCTGTAGAGTGCGCATGCGACGAAGCGGATAACCCAGTGTGCAGAAGAATAGCGTTCGATTTATCAGCATTGAGCTCACCCCACGTCTCGTACGCAATGTTGAACTCGGGAAGCACGCCGCCCCAGTCTAGCATAAAGGGTTCTTTGCAGAGATAATTCTGCGTAGCGCCTGAAGTGTACGAGGGCTCGGTATCGTCGTCGGTTAAGCGGGCAGAACGAGATTCTAGAGCGTCGAGGCAGGGGAAGGACATTGCTGGGTTAGATGCGACGCCCGACTTCCGGGGTGCAGCGGAGTGAAGATCTCGGACCCTCGGGGCGAGACATGTTGGGCGGACAAGTCTGAGTGATGTTTGGAGCTGGCGGGTTGAGCGCACGAGAGATCTTGAGGACCTCATGGTGGGATGTGAGTGTGAGGAAGGAAGATTGTCGTCGTTTGGGGGGAGTTGAGCTTCATGTTTGTAATCGAGGATTCTAAGACGGCGAAATTGATGGAGCTCCGATGCGCGGGGGACGGGATTGGAGGCCGGGTCGGGATGATGCCATTGCACGTGCGATAAGATATGGGAATGTGATAAGATAGAAGAGCCCAGTGTAAGTAAAGAGGGAACTATCTCCAGCTATCACCTACAACTTGCGTAGCAGAGTAGAAATAGCTTATACATGGTAAATATTCTCTAATGCCATTGTTAAGATCGTCGTCATAAGGCTTAGCCTGTGTTTAAACTCAAACTCATCATATGTTCAAGTGTAGACAGATCATGATTTTTCTGTAACCCCCGAGGCACGTGTACCATCTTCTGACGTCAATTCAACGCCGCAGCTGTAGGTGATAAGCTGTTGCCTCTCTAGAACAAGCCCCAAACGCGTCACCTTTCGCCGTGTATACATTTACAAAAAACCTGTCTTTTCTTTCACCAAAACACTACAACTTTTATTTCTCCTCTCCTAGATTTTATGCTGATCTACATTTTCTATTTCATCATCGCCTATCTCATCATGGCGCAGAGCATTCCCCAGAACGTAATCGACGGCCTGCGAACTATTTCTTCTTCTGGGGGGTTGACGCCAGTTGATGTGGTTATTACGAGAATCATGCTCACGAAGGGGAGGAAGCTTCCGCCGGGTGTTGTTGATGTTATTTTTGACTTTGCGGAGTATTGGGCGCATTCGAGTAATGAGATTGATTACATCGCTGACGAGCACTCGAGTCCTCCTCTCCGCGTCAACGGCCAAAGCCCCTCTGAGAACAAATTCCTTGTAAGCCAGCCCCTCTGAATATAGTATGAGACTAACAATTGTAGCTTCGATCGTTTCCTGTGGGTCTGACGGGTATCCAAGGCAAGAAAGCGCTTGCTGAAGTGTTGGCGTATAATCTGAACGAGGCGAAGCCGGCGCCTTTAAAGACGGAGCATGATGCTTCGTATTTTGCAAAACTGGCTGATTATCCTACCCCGAAACTACTCCATCCTGTGAGAAAGGTGGTCTTTACGATACGGAGTAAGGATCAAGGATGGGGTGGTGAGCCGGATAATCGACATACGTACAACGGGGCCTGGACGTGGTTTGAAGCTGGTCTAGAGAAGTTCGACGCCGAACAAACCTGTAAGTCCCAAGACTCCTCTATGAAACACAATGCTGAGTTTCTAGGCGATCCAAACTGCACATACGACGTCCGCTTCAAATCAGCATCGTCCGTCGCATCACCCCTCCCCGTCTGCGCCCTCCGCCCACTCTACCCCTCCATCGTCCCCAAAGGCAGCGACAAGTTCGCATACTCGCACCCCCTCGTCCACCAAGAGAAATGGACCATCGTTCGCAACAAGACAGCGCACCGCGCCTGGCAAGACCACGTGATTACGTGGGCGTGGGACGACGATGCCAAGCCTGACTCTGAAGCTGCTGTCAAGATGAAGGCTGAGGAAGGCAGGGGCGAGGAGACGGGTGATGGGTGGTTTGTGAGGGATTTGAAGATGGGGGATGTTGTTACGGTTTGGGCGAAGGCGAGGTTTGGAGGGTGGGTTAATCATATTGAGAAGGTCAAGATTGATGTTTACTGGGCTGTTTGAGGGATGGTCTATGGGGATGCCTATGAATGAGGGATGGAGTATGATTAGTCGCTTCACTTATAGCCTTACGAATGGGAAATGAATCATGAGTATACCTACTGCGTGATAACTGGCCTTTGTGAAGTGACAAGCTGCTAATTTGTATGTGAATGTACTCAGCTCACTTGTCTTTAGTATTTCAGCCTCATGTCATGATCGCGGGGCAGCACTCTACGTCATTCACTGAACCCTCCCACAAACAAACACCATCTCAACCTAATCTTCCATAGACTTCCGCCAATCCCAAGCTACCTCCAGAAATATTTCAGGAAATGCGATTCATCGCCAACGTCTGCAGAAATCCTAGACTTTTACTCTCAGCAACCTGTCTCGTTCACCAAACCCCATCTCTTCACCACTTCACGCGCACAATGTCTACCACGCTCAAGAGTCATAACATCCCCCTCAGTCTTCCTGATGGACTTTCAGAAGAGCAACTCACCACATTCAAGCCATTCACGGTACATTGTTCTTTCACACATCTTCACTTCAGCTTGCTAATGCTTTTAGAAATGGGTCGACACACTCACGAACTCACTCCGTCTTCAATCCGATGAATCTCACCCCTTCCACAAAGACCCATACGCTCTGCGCTCAGTCACCATTCAATCTTACGATCTCTTCGGCGCCAAACGCATCGGTTTCATAAAACTCACAGCTACCGTCTCCAATGACTCGGGCGGAACACTCCCAGCTGCCGCACTCCTCCGCGGTCCCAGCGTAGCAATGCTCTTCATGCTCATCCCCTCCGACGTCCCCCCCTCATCCTCAGAGCGCTACGTCGTCCTCACAGTGCAACCCCGCGTTCCCGCCGGCAGTCTCAGCTTCACCGAACTACCGGCAGGCATGGTCGACGACGCAGGCAGTTTCGCCGGCGCAGCAGCGCAGGAGATCAAGGAAGAACTCGGTGTCACGATAAAAGAAGAAGAGCTTACGAATTTAAGTGAACTTGCTACTGCTGAGGATAGTGAGGACATTGCAAGGGGTATGTTTCCTAGCGCGGGGGGTTGTGATGAGTATATTACGATATTCAGCTATGAGATGAGGATTGAGAGGGAGAAGATTAAGGAGTGGAGTGGAAGGTTGACGGGGTTGAGGGAGCATGGGGAGAAGATTACGTTGAAGATTGTGCCGATGAAGGATGCTTGGAGGGAGGGGGCGAGAGATGCAAAGTGTTTGGCTGCTTTGGCTCTTTGGAGGGGGCTGAAGGAGGAGGGGAAGCTGTAGAGATCTTGCGATGTCTTGGTTGTTGGTGGTAGTACTGTGAGTGAAGCTGTCACCCCACTCTGAAGCATGAGTTGAGGCTGTCGCCAACGACTTCAACAGGCCCAATTATAGGCTAGATAAGGATTAATACCCAATAAACTCCTGGAAGAAGCATTGAGTCGAACTGAGACATGCATCCAAAGAGACAACAGTGCATGAAGCTGAAAACCAGGTCGCGGGGTGCAAGAGAGAGTTAGATGTGAGACGCGTTCAAGTGATGATGAGTTCACCTTTCCTCGACCAAAACCCATTTGGAAGCACTACAATAGTAGCAGTAAATTTACATGCATAATTCAATTTATTATTTAAAGTTAATTCACAGCGATAGACACGTAATTGGTGACTTAGTCGCATGATTTGAGTAGCTTCAGGGTAGCTTGTGTGACGTTGCACATCTTCTCACCGACTTCGGCGGGGCGGTAGCCAACTCATCATGACTTCTCAAAAAACAACAAAACAAACAAACAAACTTTTCTCATTCAACTCACTCAAAATGTCTGTTTTCGATGCCAAAGTGACTGCAACTGAACCTCTCGTAAGTTTCCTTTCACCTTCTATCAACAATTGCTAACAAACTCAGTCTAAAGAGGAAGCTCGCTGGATCAAACTCTCCAAGTACGCTCACTCACCTCCTTTCTCACCTCACACCTCTAATATAAACATTTAGAATCACATACCGTGATCCAACAGGAACATCCAGAACCTGGGAATCAGCCGAACGTCTCACACGTCCCAAAACCGCCGACATCGACGGCGTAGGAATCGTAGCAATCCTCCCCCTGCCCACAGGCCCCGAACTCATCCTCCAAAAACAATACCGCCCTCCCATCGACGCTGTCACAATCGAAGTACCAGCCGGGCTAATCGACGAGGGCGAAACACCCGAAGGATGCGCCATACGCGAACTCCGCGAGGAGACAGGCTACGTCGGCGTCGCCACTGAGACGTCGCCCATGATGTTTAATGATCCGGGGTTTTGCAACACGAACTTGAAGATGGTGCATGTCAGTGTTGATATGGACTTACCCGCGAATAAAGACTTGAAGCCTGAGTTGGAGGAGGGCGAGTTTATTGAAGTTTTTACGGTCAAGTTAACGGATTTGTGGGGGATGTGTGCGACGTGGGAGAAGGAGGGCTGTGCGATTGATGCGAGGGTTGGGACTTTGGCGGAGGGGATCTTGTTGGCGCAGAGGTTTAAGTTGTAGATGGTCAATGGCTGATAGACTATAGAACGATAAGTTATGATTCGAATATGCTTGTCGAAGGACTGATAAGACGAACTCTCTATTATACTCAACTATGTACAGGAAAGATTGATGTATGATCACCAGAAAACATGCTGTCTTCTAGACAGGCACAGCCTTTCCAGCCTCACCCTCATCAACACTACAAACCCTGTTACAAGCACCCTCCTCCGTGCGTCCATGCAAAACCTCAATCCACTGAATCTGCTGATACGCCGCACCACCCTCCGGAATCGTACCCGTCCACGTATCCCCATTACTCCAGGCATTAAAGCTCAACTGCGCCGGATCTCTAGGAACCTGGAACGCATTACGCCAGGTCTCTTTATCGTTGACCTTCCAGATCGTAGCATCAGGGGTCCAGTCGATAGTGTGCTTTGCCCAGTCCGTCCACTTGAGACCGTCGGGGAGTGTGGCTGCTAGGTGAGCACCTTCGACTTCGCCGCCCTCGTCGGTGTAGGAGGGTTGGTTTGTGTAGTGGATGATTGTGGGATCGTCTTTGGTGAGGACTTCAATGTCTGCTTCTTGGACGAGGGCGAGGGAGCCGCCGTTGAGATAGGTGAACATTGCTGTGCAGGCACCGGGTGAACCCTTTGTGCGGGCGTACATTCTCAACGAGACGTATTGATGCTTCTCTAGAGACTCAAACTCGGAAGCAGTTTGGAAGCCATTGTGACGGGCGGTTCTCATAGTCAACCACGTATCACTCGCAGGAGACACATCGTTATTCTCTTCAATGTACAGATTGTTGTAAGTGTTCTGCATGGGGAATTCTTCGTTTCCATTGTTCCATTTCTGAGGACCCCAAGTTTGAGCAAATTCAGACTCCCAGTTGAAGAAATCTGAAGAAAAGTCTGCGTCGGCATTGCCTTGGATTGTGTCGATGAGAGAAGGAACACCAGCGTATTGGGAGAGGGAACGGAAGTCAAAGAAGGAATGGCTTGTGTAGTACTGGGGACTATCGCCCTTGGTAACGTAGCAATCGCATGATGGATCTTGAGCCAGAGCCAAGGGAGCGATGGCGAGGATAGAGGCGAGGAGGGACTTGGTGGAAGACATGATGAGTGATGATATCTGGATGAAGATACTATCCCAAGCTGATCTACCGACCTTATATATCCTCTATTCCAACTACTTTTGCATTTCCAATTCCCCTGCAAGAGTATAGGATCAAACACGATCATCTCCCAACATGTGATTGAACCATATACGTCGTCCCATAAAATGCTAAGATGAGGAGCTGCGTGTGATAGGCTCGATGGCCTCGAGGATCAGATTCCTTGTCGAGGAAATTAAGCTCAGGAGCGGGAAGACCCACGAGCTTGTCATAGGGCGAAAAATACTCCTGAGATTGGGGGATGTAACGGTGACGATGAGCTTGCTCGCTGTGAGGTTTGTGTGATTGGTAGATCGTGATGGTGATCATGAATGGGTTTGGGGGCGGGATAGTCCGAAGTCCCGCTTGTTGTTGCTATTTACATTGAGGTGAAGAATCCATCGTTGGAAGCTTAAAAGACTGAAACAAAAGGTTATTGGATAAAGATAAAGATAGCACTAATGTTTCAGGAACGGTGATCCAATAATCAGCCCTGTGAGGCATTCTCACTTAGAGTCAATTGTTGAAATGTCGTGGCTTTGTCCAAGACAAAGCTAAAGAAATCCTTGAAACTCAAGATTTCTTCATAGATCAAACAAGGCTGCTCCGGAGGATTCGCATAAGCCGATCGCAGTTAATCCATGGAAAACGGACCATGAAAAGGCAGCGCATCTCAATCCTTCGAGGCTGTGTTGACGATATGAAACAAGGATAAAGGAAAACCTTTTCCAGGAAGATCTCGATGTCCTACGGACACGGAGAGAGCCCCCGTAGAGCAAGAAAACTTCCTGTTGATTAGACTAAGTTTTAGGAATCCCTAATCTAAGAGTTACTAACTTTACCTGAGTCTTAGGATAGTTGTCTTGCCTCACCATGAACTTGGAGTTGCCCACGGCTCGCTTCCCACCGCTGGACTCTGCTTAACAGGACTTGCTTCTCTCTCCGACGAACTGAACAAATTCCTCACTTTCCGTCCCTGTTTCTTCATCCAAGAACCTGCCTGGCTGAACATGGAGTATATGAAGAAGTATAAAATATACCACTCCGATGGTTCAACCTCCATCCTCTCAGGTCTATAGCTATCAAAAGCCGTCGCTCTCTTAACCCATTTCTCATCCTCACTCCCACGCATCCGTCTCACAATCCGTCTTTTAACACCGCGATATGCAACAGCACATACAGAAGCCATGTTCCTCATGTTAGCTACGACGATGAACGTCACAGCTGCGACAAGAACTGATGTCAACGCTAGCATTGGTCGGGGATAGTCTTCGTTTATACTCCAGAGAGCGACGCAGAAACTTAGTGGGAGGTAGAAGATGCTGACGTATGTGAGGAGTTTGACGTTTTCGCCTAGACGAGTAGAGACACGACTTTCGATTACTCCACTCGCGCTGAAGAGCTGTGCGAGATATGTTAGTTTGTATAGTGTAGCAGTTGAGGGATACGTACGCCTTCTCTGAGAGCTTTCGTCTTGTCTCGACTTGCTTCGAAACGCGCAGATATGATCCTCAGTCTATCAACCTGTGCCTCAATCTCCCCCAAAACTCTTCGCGTCAAAGCCTCTGGTGTTTCTTCCGTTCGTGACTCTTCCGCTGGATCAATCTCCATGATCATATGAGGCCAATCTACACGAAACCTCCTCCACTCCTCTATAGCATCGTCGATAAGAATAAGAAAAGACTCAAGACAACTGACGATCCAAAAGTATTGCCGTGATCTTGAGAACGTGTCGTCGTCGAATAAAAGATTGTCGTGCTGAACGGGGTCGAGAAATAGAGGATCGTGGTCGACGATTGCGTCAAGGGCTACTTGCATTCGACTCCATGCATTCGCTGCTTTTTGTAAATTCGTCCGAATAGCATCGAGAATCACATCTTCTGAGCGATATTGGCGCCCGTCGCTTTGAGGCGGGTATGTCCGACGTGGGACCTTGTGGACATCATATGGATCAAAATCAGCAGCAGATGGCTTCATGACCAAGACTGTCCAGAAAGGGTCACGCTTAGCATCAGACCGGTGAAGCTCTTGATAAGCACAGCCCAGAGTAAAAGCCTGCTGTTTGATATACGGCCCTTTATCTCCGTACAGACGTCCGTAGTTCCACGTAGATTGCTTGACAGCCGCATCAGTAGGCTGTGTACACAACTGATACCACGAAATGTGGAAGGACCTCCATGGAACATTTTCGGAGCCGTGTAGGTCCTTTGCAGACGGTCTGCAGAGTAGATGCTGATTCATCGTGGCACGAAAGGCACGGCCTTTGCTTGAGTTGAGCTGGTTATCTTGGAAGAGAAGCTTCCAGACCGTCATCGAGTTGTACCGTGTGCATTTCTCTTCCATCAGACCAGCGGTGATATTTGCGAGGCCGTCAAGCTGAATAACGCGACACCATCGTCCTTCGCGATGGATCGGCTGTGTTGGATGGTCTTGTATGACTGAAGGGTATGATACGAACCCATTGCCTTCTCTTTGAAGCGCTGGTTGGATCATCTCCCAGCAAGGCGGGCCCTCAGCACGAGATGGCAGAGAGTCGTGCTGGAAGGGAGTTGATTTGGTTCGCAGACTGTAAACGGCGTTTTGAGAACCCCCAGGTGCCGTGAGGTCAATGATAGTAAACCAATGAAGCTTGCTAAGCAGCTCTCGCGTAGGCTCGAGATATTTATTAAGACTGCGATCGATATCATTCCGCGTTCGTCGATGGCGGACCTGCATACGCAGTTCACTCGTATGAAACGACAGAGGAAGACGACCATCCTGAGGCACAGCGTAAAACTCCCCGAGTGACTGGCGGATCTTGTACCGATGTGCTTCGGTAAGTGCAGTCTCGATCAAGTAGTCGCCCGAACCACCGTACGTGATCCCTTGACGCCGCGTATAAGCCATATTCAGATTCCGTAGTCCCGGAAAGAAAGAGTAGGGAACTTCGAAGTATGTCCCGACAACTGGTGATAGTGTATCTGGCGCAGTTAGGGGAAATTCCAAGTCTATGTCGTCGATGTGATACCACTTTTCGTTTTCTCCGAGGGTAAGTTGCCATGGCGGCATGAAGTCTGGTACTGGGCTGATGGGTTTATTTCTGGAGGAGTGTGTTTCCCAATCGCGTGGATACCCTTTTCAGTCGAATTGTTAATTGGGATGTTGGTGATGAATGAGGTCACATACAGTAGTTCCAGGATTGAGTGGCATTGACAGCGACGTCTCCATCTTCTGGGGGTTGGGGGGCGTACTCTAGCTGCTGGGGTAGTGTGTACGAAGATTGTGAGGGCGGTAGTTGAGAACTGAGGACGAATGGCTGTGGACCATCTTGACCAGTCTCAAAAAGCTGAAGCCTCTTCTTGTAAGAATGAGAAGCGAAGCGAAGGATGTTGCCCAAGTTGGTATCCTGTTGTGCTGCAACGCTGAGATCATCTGATGACACTACTTCATCAAGCTTGACATTATCCCTTTGTGCAAGAGCTTCATCAATTTCTTCATGGCATTTCTCTTCGCGTTGCTGGGCTGTCTTGAGTTCAACTGGTGCAGCCATAAGCGTCACCAATTTCTCAAGAAGATCATTCTGCTTCTCATGAGCGGCCTTGATCCCGCGAATGAGATCAAGACATTGAGCCTGGAACTCTGGATCTTTGGCAGCCATCGAATCGAGGCTAATAGGCGGGCTAAAAAACTTGCCTGAGGTTCGGTGAGGTCGAGGAAGCAGTAGTTTCATCCAGCGCCTGGCGGTGGATATTGTAGGTGGTTAGCGCCCTGACCAGGATCATTTCTGCGACGTAGGAGAGCAATGCGACCTCCTGCTTCAGCACGATCAAGACACAGTATCTTGAAATTGCCTGCCATTGTGCAGACTGAATTTCTCGCCATCGCTGTCTTGTTGAGAGCGCGGCTCACGTCGAATTCTGAGGTTTCCAGCCAGTATGCCGATTTACACCTACCGATCAAGATCTAGGCACGCATGCATGGACAGACAAAACCTGGAGTATCCCTCACGTCACAGAACTGCCCCAAGGACTAACTAGATCTCAACGGCGCCTTACCAGGCTGAACCAAGTGGGCTACCGGCCGCATCGGGCCCGTCCACGGTGTCCACGGGATCCGCTCCGGACCGAGACCCATTGATGCCATCAGATCGCCGCAAGCCCCCCGGACACCCTCGGCCGAGTCTCCCCGCATTTGATGTCAACTTGACGCAGAGTAAGCAATCGTAGGACATACGTCTACACTCGACAAGACGTGGCCATAATCACTACGAATTGAGTTCAGACCTTCCTATCCCTTTAAAGACGAGGAGGCAGCTTTGATGTACCAAGCCGGAAGAGTTAATCCGGTGGCCTTCTCTTACACCGTTTTGATGACTAAGAGGCTTTCGCTTGATCTAATTGGATACAGGTATCTTATGATCTCATCGGTACGCTGAAGCTGCCTCCTCGTCTTTAAAGGGATCAAAGGAGCTTAACCCCAAACTAATCTATGCTTGCAAAGGACAGTCGTAAGCGTCGCTTGCATGTCCGCCTCAATCAAGCCAACCCGTTTCAGGGCCAGACATCTCATTGGCCAGCGCCACGATAAGGCGGAGTAATCTATCCAGGTCAGCGACGACGTCACCGCGCTCCAGACCAATTAGCTCCCAACGATTTGTCGCAAAAGTTCCAGGGACGACCTAAACTTGAATCCTATGATGGCGCGTTTCCTCTTCCCTTATCGTCATTCCTTTTTTAATATGTTATAACACTCTGGTCTGGCCTGCGATTTGAGCGTCGCGATATTCACTCCTTAAGCACTCTAAGCGCGTCGTGAAACATGGCGGCGCAAGCGAAACTTACGGACGATAACGTCTATGATACGGATGTTGAGAGCAATCATGGGATTGAGAGGGATGAAGGACCGACGGAGCAGTCACCTTTGCTGCCAAGTGGCACGCAGGAAGATGATGAGCCGTCCAAGTCGTTGAGGCGACGCGCTTTGGCTATGGGCATGCTGGCTCTTCTCATGGTCGAAGTGAGCCAGTTCATTATGAATCCTCCGACCAAGAAGATCACCGAGGATATCATTTGTCGACAGCATTATCCCGATCATTTAATCGGCGCTTTTGATACAGACGACTATCGCTGTAAGGATAGTCCTGTTCAGAAGACGTTGGCTATGGTCCAGGGATGGGGCCAGGCCTTTGAGATGGGAGTTCGTAAGTGATTGAAGTGATATTGAAGGGTATTCACTTACATGTGCTAGCGATCCTGACGCAGTTCCCGTATGGTATCGTTGCTGATAAATATGGAAGACGGCTTGTTTTGTTTCTGGCGATGCTCGGATGCTGCCTGTCAACGGCTTGGCTTTTATTAGTCTGTAAGTGCACCTTGTCTCAATTAGTAACTCATACTCACAATCTCAGTATCATTCCCAAATATCTTTTCAGTCTGGGCTATCCTCGGTGGAAGTGTCTTCTTCCTCATCGGTGGCGGAGGTCAAATGGCCGTTGCAATGGTTTACACCATCGTCACCGACGTAGTCCCTGTGTCCGAACGAACAGACATGTTCTTCCGTCTCGTCGCTCTCGTCTTAATCTTCAACGTCATCTTCAACCCAATTTCCGCATGGCTACTCCAATTCGACCCTTGGTTGTCCATGTGGATTGGCTTTGGCTTCATGGTCTTTGGAACGATGTGCATTCTCCTCATTCCCGAGACGATGCATCTTCGACGCAAGGATGATAAGAGACACAATGAAGAGCATGAGAATGAACAGCTTCATGGTGTTTCTTTGAGCAAACACAATGTGTTGAAACAAGCTTGGTTCAGTATCCAGAATGATATGCAGCATGTTTGGCGGTTTATTTTCGCGTCCAAGAGCATTATGATGCTCATGCTAGCTATTGCATTATTCTTCCCTGTCAGAACTGTACTTACGGGAGTGTTGTTGCAGTACATGAGCAAACGCTTCGAATGGTCATGGTCCAAGGTCAGTCTCTTCATCAACACTGCGTTTCGCACTAACATTTCGACAGGCAACATATATCTCGACAATTGGAATCGTAGCGACAGTGGTGTGCTACCTCATAATTCTCCCCATGACATCCGAATTCCTCAACAAGACTCGTCGTTACAAATCACGCCCCGTGGCAAGAGACTTACTCCTTACGCGCATTACCATCACAATCATGGCAGCTGGATGTTTGCTGATGGGTCTTACTTCAGTCCCATGGCTGTTTGTCATTTCCCTCATCACCGTCAACATTGGCAACTCTTTCGTGGCGCTCAGTAGAGCATTGATCAATGCTCTGGTTGAACCGCATACCATCGCTACCTTGAACACCACCATCTCTCTTGTTGAAGTCATCATGGGGTTGACTGCGCCCGCAATGAGCTGGCTCTTGGGTCGCGGTTTTGAGTTGGGCGGTCAGTGGATGGGGTTGCCGTTCTTGGTGACCAGTCTCATGGCCATGGCGACAGCTGTAATGCTGTTTATAGTGAAGCTACCAGCTTCTGGTATTGCGCAAGCTCACGAGGGTTGAGCTCAGCGCTTGGTGGGATACATATGATAACAAAGGAGTCAGGAGTTTTGCGATCTAGTGATGTTTCTTTTGTTATTTAGAATACTTTAGATATTGCAATATATGAGCAAGTAATTGTTAAGTAACTTATCTAGTAATTGCACATGCATCTCACTGCAAGGCAAGGCTTGGTGTTGCACTGAAGCTCCACCTTATCGATAAGCGGCCCCGCGGTTGCCTGCTCCACCCCAGCTTCTGGAAGTCAACCTTCAATCAACATTCATCATTCATCATCTCAATAATTACTCTGTCCGACATCCCTGAAGCTTCCGACCCGACCAAGCCCTTTTGTGTCTCAATTTTTAACAGATAATATTGTTTGATCGCTTTAACCACACCTCCGTCACCATGTCGGACGACGAGGATTTCATGCAGGAGTCGGATGAGGAGCAGTACGCAAGATCAGCCGCGCATACGCAGTGCATCACTAATTACGCCCAGGTACGACTTCGAGTACGAAGAAGACGATGACGAGGAGACCGCCGACGTCGATATCGAAAACAAATACTACAACGCCAAACAGCTCAAGCTTTCAGACCCCGAAGATGCGATCGCAGAATTCCTAGGCATTCCGCCACTCGAAGAAGAGAAAGGAGAATGGGGTTTCAAAGGTGTGAAGCAGGCAATAAAGCTCGAGTTCAAGCTGGGCCAATATGACAAGGTAGGGACTGTTCCTGGAAGAAAAAGGACGTAATTGACAACAATAGGCTGCTGAACATTACGCCGAACTCCTCACCTACGTCAAGTCCGCCGTCACGCGCAACTACTCCGAGAAGTCCATCAACAACATGCTCGACTACATCGAAAAGGGAGCGGATGGCCCAGAGGCGGTGAAGTGTATGGAACAATTCTACTCTCTCACGCTTCAGAGCTTCCAGAGCACCAACAACGAGCGCCTATGGCTCAAGACCAACATCAAGCTGGCAAAGTTACTTCTCGACCGAAAGGAGTACGGCGCTGTAGCAAAGAAGCTCCGAGAGCTCCACAAGACCTGTCAGCAAGAAGATGGAACCGACGACCCTAGCAAGGGCACATATTCACTAGAGATTTACGCACTTGAGATCCAGATGTTTGCAGAGACCAAGAACAATAAGCAACTCAAGGCCCTGTATCAGAGAGCTCTCAAAGTCAAATCCGCGGTACCACATCCCAGAATCATGGGCATCATCAGAGAGTGTGGTGGAAAGATGCACATGAGCGAAGAGAACTGGAAGGAAGCGCAGAGCGACTTTTTCGAATCGTTCCGCAACTACGACGAAGCAGGTTCTCTCCAGCGAATCCAGGTTCTCAAGTATCTTCTATTGACGACCATGTTGATGAAGTCCGACATCAACCCTTTCGATTCGCAGGAGACCAAGCCGTACAAGACAGATCCGCGAATCTCCGCCATGACAGATCTGGTCGACGCTTACCAACGGGATGATGTACACGCGTACGAGAAAGTTCTGCAGCGTAACCAGGACATCCTAGATGATCCATTCATTGCCGAGAACATCGATGAAGTCACGCGAAACATGCGAACCAAGGGCGTTGTAAAGCTAATCGCACCTTACACACGCATGAAGCTATCCTGGATCGCCAAGCAGCTCAAGATTTCCGAGCCCGAGGTACAAGACATTCTGGGGTTCTTGATCATTGATGGCAAGATCAACGGTCGAGTCAACCAACAAGAGGGTCTCCTGCAGATCACCTCTGACGCAGACACCGAGCGCATTGAAGCTCTCCAGGGACTCACGTCGTCTATTTCGGAGCTGTTTGGTGCTATTTTCAGAGACGGAGATGGGTTCCGCAACAGTGAGCATTCCGCAACGGATGAGCAAATAGATGTGTCGGGCATTCCATTGGGCAAGGGAGGGCATAGGGCGGCTACTCAACATCGCGGGAAGAAGGGGAAGCTGGCAGCAGCGCCATGGGCCTGAGCGAACGGCCATGGAATGGATTTACTGTATGGTCACCAACATAGCCCCGGGGATATCCGCAGACCAGGAAACCTTCTTTACTACCGTTTCCTGTTTCAACCCCCCAGGTCATTTTGCTGGATCGAGAAAAGTAAGATGCTGTTGCAGTTTTCCTGCGGGTGCATCCGCGTTTGGAGATGCTTCGACGGGATCTCGCATAGTACGAGGCCACTGGCAACGGTGATTCCTCGTCGCACCAGACGGGTAGTAGCATCGACTACGGACCAGTTGTTTCAGAGGGAGATGACGAGGAAAAAGTGCAGAAGGGACGAGGGCCGAAGTGACGCCGTATTCGGACTTGATCCCCCCATGTCTCGTGTAGCAAAAGCGAGTGACGAGTAATGTTATTCAATATAACCAACGACCTCATAGTCAGATGCCCGTAGCCTGATGTCTCAGTGGTGATCGCCAGCCTAATGTTCGGCAGTTGTGCAGGCATCCTTCGCCTCACCTGATTTTTAGTCTTGACATATGTAGCCGTGCTTCGCTGATCTAACTTTCAAGGCTACCTAGTCTATGATGCACCAGAGACCGAATTAAAAAAAAAAAAAAAAAACAAGGACCAAGCTAAGATCGCTGACCATCATCAGACAAGCGATGCAACGTCGAGTGGTTACACAAGACGGGACTTGGGGGAGCTGCGAGGGGTAAAGCGGCTTATCATTTCACAGGTTGGCGGCTGATCAATGTCTTGGCCCACAGAGGATTTCACTGTTTTGCTTGAGAAAGAGACTTTTGCCGTTGGGGGGGAGTGTAACACAAGGAAAGTAGAGTGACACACATGGACAGTAAAGGTATGGTCATGATGCTGAATCGTCGCGGATAGCTGCAGAACGGAACGTGTCCAACCTTCCGAATTCAACGGTAGACATATCTAGATTGGGGAGATGCAATACGAGATTAAAAACTCGTACAGAGAGAGAGAGAGCAGAGAGATAGCACGGGAGGTACATCGGGCCGTTGGTGGTTGACCTTGCGAGATGTGCAGAGAGGCATTTACAAGTTGAAAGTGTCTGTATGGTGGAAGTTGTTTTGTTTGCTTAGGTTTGCCGCTGATTCACAGGTGCATTGCTGAGTGTTTGAAGCGGGAGGGAGGCGCGGATACTGGCTGAGGACCGTGGACCCGGTGTTGAATCATAAACACGGGAAGGATTTGAATAATTGCTTTTTCTTTTTTTTATTCAGAGTCTTTTGATTTGATGGAGTGTGATATGTGACTTGGTATGTGATGTGATGTGGATTTAGACTACGGTTTGAGTCCGGTTCTGTCAGATCGTGGCTTATTTGGATCGCGCTGAGCTAGCGTCACGATAGCACGCATCGGAAGCGACACCCGATATTTCATTTTCATATGCTACCGAGATCTATCTCCTCAATAGCATGATTTTATACATGTGTCTTCATCTACGTCTTCAGCTCAATTGCCGTGTTCACATCGAGAAGGTCAAGCCAAAGATCCCAGCACATGCTGCATAATCATCGTCCATTGTTTGGCTCTGACGATTGGTCTCTGGGGTGTGTGTTACACGAACCAATTGATAGCTTCGATTTGCGCTGGGCCCGTGCGCACACCACCATCACCGCTAGAGATTTGGAGATTTTTTGATTACAGTGCTCGGCTGGGATGGATTGACTTTCCTTTGGTTGACTAGAGGCAGATGGTATCTACTGTACTAGACAAAGGGACCTGGCAGTAGTGTCGCTCTTCGGCCCAGATCACTCACGCGCTGTAGCGGTCATTGATATTGCGGCCTTGCTAGTCGACAGTCAACCTCCCCCCCAAGCCACCTCGTCAAAAATAACAGGGGTCCAGGCACTCGCAGCTCGTCCCATCGCCACTTTGACAAAGACAGTGACATTCTTCTTAAGTTAAGCCGTCAAGAGAAAACTCTGTGGCAAGTTCCATGCATGAGATGTTCCTTCACTCATTTGTGAACACATAAAAATTGACTTTTGTCGTCGTAAACACGGAGAGTTTTGTCGCCCATTCGTTAAGCTTCCCGTTCCCGTTCCGCGTACGGCCCATCTTCCGCGACCAATCTACGCAAGCGATGTGTGCTGTTTTCTATCCGCTGGCGTTTGAGATGTACAGTAAAATACTACAGTACAGTAATTCATAACCGAACACATGCTTGTTTGACAGCTCAAAAAGCAAAGAGAAAGATCGTATCATATTTCTCCGGGGAGAAGCGGGATCGTGTTCCAGGGCTTGGCTTTTCCTTAGCTACTTGGTCTGCTCGTTTGCTCCCCACACGATTTAGATCGAGGGGGGAGAGGAGTTAGGGGGAAAACGGTCATTGATGTGAAGATCGTAAAAGTTAAAATGTCGCAGAGATGAATGTGATTAGATGCTGGGTGAGTGTGTTTCCATAAATGAAGGTTCCATAGATTGAGGCACAGACAGGTACGCCAAGTGATGCGGCACATTCTCATCGTCTGGGCATTGTATCTTTCGTACCTGGCCGTATGATACACACTCTCATCAAGGCAGACATAATATAATTCTACAGTATAACGCCTTTCATACAGGATTCATTATCTGCTTCTTACATTGGTTGCTCTACGATTACTCTCTGCCCGGCTGAAACTAAAGCAAATCACCCGACCACGAATCGATCTTGATTCTCTACCTCCACTACGCTATATCTCACCCATCGTTCTATTTTATTTTTACACCGCAAGCGCTCTAGCCGTCATGGTTATAGCCAGACCAGTGGGAAATTTCACTCGCATGCCGTGCCGCACAACGGCGCATCGATTCTCAATTCATTTTTCAGCTTTCCATCGTAAAAAACTTGCTTGTGAACGATGTTGACAGGGCCATCGTCAGCGGGAGATCGTTATGGAGTTTTGTTGAAGAGCACGAATCCCTGCTGGCGGTGGAGACTGTAACGTACTAATCTTTTATAGCAGCCAGGCCCTGGTTCAGGTGCAGCGTGTTGATGTATGCCACGAGGGTCTCTCGTCTAGCAAAGAAGGACCTTTGATACCGCTTGTTCTGTCTGTCGGATAATGAGAAGCTGACGTACCATGGATGGATTAGGCTCCTCAGGTGAAAGGATCATACAGACACTCACAAGCTTGAGCTTGAGCTTACCTTGCCTAGGTTGACATTTGCTACCCTCTTGTATCACATTGATCGTGCTTACAACAAGAGTCTTGGCTCAAGTCAAGCTTAGCTTCTTGCTGTGTCCAACCCTCCCATAGACAAGAGCCTCTGTATCACCCACCCTAAAAACTTGGCTTGGCACCCTCGCTGCAACTCCATTCCCGTCACTACACTCTGCTAGCCGGCCTCACCTCACCTCACTTGTCAACAAACCTAACCTCTGATACTTTTTGACTGCGTCGTGCATTATCCAGGTCCATGTTGCATCGAAGCCAAATAGACTCCCGGGGAATTTAATCCCTTAGCGCTATCTTTTCTTTTTCCCCCTCTCAAACGACTTTTCAACCTCCCTGTTAATTCATCAAACCGTTGCTCTCTTCCGTGCCGCAAACCCCGCCGTACAAACAAGCCCCTCTGGTCAGAAAAGACTCAATAACTTAGTGTTAAGCTAGGGGTACAGTTCCCGTTAGAACGTGCCGCTCTCTCTCTCACTCAATGCTCACGCTAGGCTAATCGAACCCGCCCGCGCGTGGATTATCCCTAAATCCCTAGCCCTGGCCTGGCCTTGAACCCTTGTCTCAATCCCTGCAGTGACCCCACCAGGCATCTCTTCGAAGCGTGCTGTAACCTACGGCTACCGAGGAAGGGAAGGGGAAAAAACGTACGTACGTCGGTGGCCGTCTTCTGATCCACAGGGCGTTTGACAGCGCGAGATGGTACCCGGGGGGCATGGCACGCACTCTGAATGGAACAGACCACTTCGTTAGGTTTTTTATGTACTATCAGTATCCGACGGGTGGCTTGTCCGTCTGCTAAGGTACGGATACTGTACTGTACCTTGCTCTAGGTATTCCCTGTCCTGGTCCTGGGGCCTGGCCTGGTAGACGCTTCTGCTCTGGTGCTCTCCATTAGCTTTTAGCACTACCTAAAAACGCCATCCTTCTCCTCCCGTTCCCATCTCCCCCATCCAGTTCCTCTCTTTTGATTGAGTGTGATGAGTTGAGTTGATTAACTGTCTGTCTGTCTTTCATATGAGTGAGAGAGTGTGTGTGAGAGTGTGCCTTTTGAATGACAAGCAAGTCCAGTAAGAGAGGTTCAATTTTCTAGCTGAAAGTGCACCTCTTTTCTCTCGTTCGTTCGTTCATCTACCTACCAACACCGTTTATCACCTCGCATTGAATCACTCACTCTCTGCCTTGATTTTTTTTTAACTTGGTTGCTCACTCACCCTCTATTTCTATCGTTTCCCTCTCTTCTCCTCTCTCTCTCTCTTTCCCTCCCTCCCTCTCTCTCTTTCCCTCCCTCCCTCTCTTTCCTCAGAGGCATGTTCCAGCCTCAACCCACACCTTTCGCCTCCTCCAGCTTCGCGTCCTATGGCCTAGCTTCAGACCTGGACTTTGGCTTTCCCGTGTCTGCTGGAGGTGGAGGTGCTGGCTTCTACAACAACCCGCCTGCACCACCATCATCACAACTTCCCCAGTCGCATGCACTCCAATCGCAAACACAGCAACAGCAGCAGCAACCGCGTCTTGTTCAGCAACAACAAATTCCTCGACAGCAGCAACTCTCTTCTTCCCCCACTGCAACCGCGCCATCCGTATCCTCGCCCTATTCCTCTTCACAAAACTCCACCTCCAAAGCTTCTTCCTCGCCAACTCTAGCGCAACCGCCGCAAAGTCACCATCATCAACAGCAGCAGCTTGACATTCTACAGCAGACGCAGTACGCTGCACAACCTCCTGTCGTGCTCAAGATGGAGGATCAAGGCCAACACGATATGGCCGCGCAGCAGGCTGCTGCAGAGGATTATCAGCCTGTTCTTGAGGTATATCGCACCCATTTCACCCGGCGCTTCTAGCTCGCGCGTCATTTGCTTGCTTGCTTCACGGTGTCTGCCCGTCGCTAACCTCCGGTCTCGCAGGGTCTCGCAGTAGGGAACAAAGTCTCGAGCGATATCATCACCCACGAGTATGCCAAAGCCGATCCTGTCTATGTCGAAAAGACAATCGTACGTTTTTATTTATTCTTGTTGGTGTCGCTTGGTGCTAACATGGCATGATTCTAGTCTCTCCCCCAAACCTACTCACACTTTCGCCCCATTCAAGGCGATGGCAACTGTGGATGGCGAGGTATGTCTACAAACTCCCCGCTTCTCATCCCACGACTCTCTCCGCCTATTATGAAACATGTTTGGCATGCCTGACGTTACCTTGCTTGCTTACTGCCCATGTCTCGGCAACTCTTGTGACATGTCGAACTTGCGCTAACTTTCTCACCAATAGCAATTGGCTTCAGCTACTTCGAGAAACTCGTTGAGTTGGGGGACCAGGCCAAGATCGAGGGCGAGGTGGCACGTCTTATGAGCATGAACCATTTGCTGGGCTCTGTTGGTGGCTATCCATTCTACGACGACTGGTCAGATGAGATGTTTGACTTTTTGCGCGAAGTCGCTCAGAATGTCGCCAACCCTCAGTATGCGCACTCATTGATCCAAGCCAAGTGGAACGACCCTGTTGTGTCGAGTAACATCATTTACTACCTTCGCCTACTTACAGGGACTTACCTCAAGCTCAATGCTGCCAAGTTCAACCCTTTCGTGTCGGATGCAGGTGGTGTTGATGCTCACTGCCGGCAAGTCGTCGAGATTCCCAACCGCGAGATCGAACACCTTGGCATGTCCGCCTTGGCCGAAGTCCTCCTCAGGCCCGCCAACTTTGTACTTGAGATTGCCTACCTCGACCGCAGTGCAGGTACTCAGGTCAACCAATACCGTGTGCCCGATGAGCTCAACACCCAAGACCCCAGCACACTCGGCCCCATCATCTATCTGCTCTACCGACCCGACCACTACGACATCCTGTACAAAGCACCCACCATGCAGGTGCTTCGTGTCAGCGGCTTCACCCACTACACCAACATCACGAGCGACCAAGCGGATCTCGGACAGTATTCGACCATGAACTTTGATGCGTTGTCTATCATCCCGGGCTTCAGTAACACAATGGGAGGGCTTGCGCAGCTCGCACCACCTCCAGCCAGTTCGGCGCCAGAACAATTCTCGCCTGTGCAACAGAGCCCGTGGATGTCATCTTTCCCCGAACCTTTGCCTGCTACGACACCGAGAGTAGCGCCACCGCAGCCACCACCCATCATGGCATCTCCTCAACCCCCAACCCCGCCGGCCTCGATATCGGGAAGTTCTGCGATTGCGCCAAGTCCCGCGATGCTACCTGCGCCTGGCCCAGGACCTCAGAATTCGCTCCCCATGCGAGGCGCTTCAAGCTACCATATCCGATTCAGTCCTGTTCAGCTCGACTACGACGAGGGCAAGAACAATTTTCCGGAATCGACGTATCAGGTGACGACCAACACGTTTAAGAACAGTATTTGGAACCGAGCTCACTACTGCAACCCCAACTTTCACCCCGAGGAGTGGAATCCCGACGACGAGCACACGGATGGGAGAGTTGGGAATAAACGCAAGCCGAAGAAGGAAGCCGCCTAGTGCGACGACTTTGACACGAACACGGCCAGGGCATTGTCGGTTTTACTAGAAGCCGACGGCCATGATATTACTAGATGGCGATATTTGAGAACGACGATAAGTCTGGTTTGCAATCAGAACTGAACGAGGAACGACCGCAATCAGCATTTGGAACGGAAAGACAACGATCAGAATCGAGCTAAGGATATGGGGATGTACACGACGCTGGGCCCGGAGTGAGGGGGATTATTCATATGAATGGTTGGGCAGGCTAGCGATGCTTAGTGAGAATCCTTTTTTATTTCTGCATTGTTTAATGGACTAGGACAAGGACAAGGCGGCAAGTCTGTTTGGTGTGCATGATTATGTTGGTGGATAGTGAGTACGCGAGGATTGCCTGCATCATCATTGATGGTGTCCAGGTCTGAATATGGATTATCACGAAGCGACACGAGAGAAGCCCCATTTCTGACGATGGGCATCACGAGCAAGGCCTACGATTTGACATGGAAACACGAGGGAGCCTACGTCGAGCATGGCTGCATGGATATCACGAGGTTAACGCAAGAGAAGAATCCTTGAAAGTAATGGGGACCGGACCGGGCCAAGCATTAGGATACTGGGGATGGGCGGCAATTTGTGGGCTCTTTTCTCGAGCCAGTTTCAAGACAGGCAACAAAAGGAAATAAAGGCATACATCCGAAGGAAACTGGGTCTCGGACGACGATGGTCTTGGCTATCAGGCCAATTGGAATGTCTCGCAGCACGCCTTGCTACAGCGTATCATTGCAGCATATTCTGTTCATTACAGCAATGTGTTGTTGCAGTCTGTCTGTGGCATTTCCTATTTACAAGTCTACCATCGTGGATGTCTGGTCGAGCCCTCATTTGTTGCGCCTTGTCAGTTGCGTCATAGCATCGGCGTTCTTCTCTATCAGGTCACACTTCCACTTTTCTACTTCTGCTTCATCTTTGAGGCCTTTTTCTACTTTTATTTTTTATTTGGGACATTGTTCTTTAGTGTGGAACAGCATCAATACTTGGGACTTTATCGAGTGTGTTTGGGCTCGAGTTATTGTGGCGAGATGAGTCTTGGGAGTGAGATGCAATTACTTGTTGCCAAGTACTTCCGGGTTGTATTGAATAGCAGATACCTCTCTATCTCGGCGAGATAGATGTATTTGGGAATAGCTTAATGCAAGGGACTGTCTCGTCCATTTGACTCAGAAGTACATCACATCACATCACAGACATGCCTTATCGGACACGAACATGACATGAGATGCAATGGTTCGTTCCCTCGAGCCGTTCCGCATCCGCATCCGCTGTGCCGCACCATGACATGTGATCCACTGAATCACGAATGCATGACAATTTTCACAACTTCAATGTCTCAGCTTTTTAATTATCATGATCTCCAAACGAGGCGAGATGCGAACCTGGATGACCCTTGTATACAAGAACCTCTCTCATGATGATCGATATTTGGAATAAGATAGCCACGTTTTTGAGCCTTGACGTGGTCTAGAACACTGACAAGACAAGGGGGCCACGAGGTGTTGGTCCACCCGGGGAACGGCAAACAGGGTCCGGTGACGTGACGTGCGAAAAGAAAATGATATTCTTCAAGGGGGGAACAGACCATGTCGGGGTTACATGAGCGTAAAAGAGAGTTCAAGGCGAAGAGGAGATTGAACTACCGGGCAAGGTAACCTCGTGGGAGACAGGCCAAGGCTGCCAGAATAAACTCATCGCAGAGCTTATCCTAATTTACTTGGGCATTTATGTCACGGTTTTGTTGCAGGGCGGAAAAGAGAGGCCGTACAGGGTCAGGGGGCAAGATGGTGGGAATGAGACAGACATCGCTTAGAGAAGATCAAGAGATTAGCACAAGGGATAGAGTTGAGAAAGTTTGTTGGTTCATTCACTCACTCACAGTAGAAGGTCATATCATATCATCAGGATGCGTCATCTCATGCATACCGTGATTATACCCTTCACACTAAGCGCCCAGCAACCATCCAATCCCGCTGCTGAGATACCGCATCTCAATCTTGTCAGTGAAAAGGGTCTGGGCCAATGGGGAGCTAGGGTAGCTTAGCTTTTGAGAACGGGCTGCGTCTTTTTTTTTTTTTTTTTTTGGTGGTGGATGGTGAAATTGGCCGATAATGTATCGGGTAACTTTAGTTTTTCCCCAGACTTGCCGATGTTTCTAACAGAGAGAGGGGTTTAACAAAGAGGGGGCGAAGAAGATGAGTTGTTTGTTAGGGTCAGTGGAATGATGATGTTTCTATTGTTAAATTGAGGCTTACGGGGACGGCGAAGGCGATGGCTTGGGTATTTGGAAGGTTGGAAAGCTTCTAGTTTCATTCTGTTCCTAGTTTGAGTCGATATGGCTTGTGTTATGGTGTAGCAGCTGGCGTAGAGCATCGAGGCTAGGCTAGCTGTGCTATAGCGGGCATTGTTATAGCTGGGTTTGGTATGCAAATTGCCCTGACTTGGGCTGCAATCCCGGACCCTACCTACCTAGAGCCTTACCTTGTTGAAGCTCCTCCACTTTGCAAGGTAGAGGTAACCACTCTTTTTTCTCCTCAGACTCCAACCAACACAACACAACCCAACTGAGTGAGGAGTTGTGCTGTGCTGTGACTTCTTGACTGTACTGTCTGTACCTATCCGTGCCTATTCGAGCTGATTTAATTCCGTCTCCTTCGTCCTTTTCTCTTTTCTCCTCCTCATCCCCTCCTTTAATCCCCCCCTCTCTCTTCCTCTTCTTCTCTTCTCTTTCTTCTTTTCCCACTCTCTTTTTGGCCATGGATGTTCGTAAAAGACATATTTCCTTGCGCGTTCTCGATACCTTTTCTATACTCCAATCTTAATTCACGATACCATCTTCTTTCCTTCTCTTCAGAGTACATAAAACAGCCGACGGCCCCCAACTTGATCTCGCTTTAATATCCCCTTGTCGATCCCTCATCAAATGTCCCGCTACGATCCGGATCGTTCTTCCATCACTGCTTCTTCTGCGACTTCAAAGAGCGATATGGCACAGTCAAACGATGGGTTGCAAAGGATGAATCGCCTTACCGTGGAGGATGTGAGTCCTGCTGAGGACGATGACGATTATAGCGATACGACGTCCAATTACTCGACTATTTCCGAAGACACGCTTCCCCTGATTCGCGAATACGGACATACCTACCACGGGTCAGGCCAGCTCCTCACGCCGAATGATGCTTCTGAGGCGCATCGCTTGACGGTCCAGCATGAGCTGTACCAATTGTGCCTTGACGGTAATCTTGCCGATTCGAAACTACCGCTTGATCAATATACTGCCGAGGATCCGATGGAGATACTGGATGTTGGCGCTGGTACGGGAATATGGGCTTGCGAGATGGCGAAGCGGTATCCCCAGACCAACATACTCGGTATCGACTTGAGCAGCGCATTACTACCCGAAGATGTCCCTCCGAATGTCACCTTCGAAATTGCCGATGCTACAGAAACTTGGCCGAACCGTACATACGATTTTATACACATGCGCAGTCTAGCTGGTGGCGGTGTTCGCGACTGGAACGCTTTGTTGGCCGAAGCCTACGAGCACCTCAACCCGGGTGGACAGATCGAAATAGCAGAGATCCGACCGCATTTCTTCGACGCGGATCCCGAGCACGTCGATTCCGAATCAGGAGAAAAAGGCGAGGTCGGCGCAGCCTGCAGAGAGTACGAGAAGATATTCGAGGAGATGTGTATCAAGCTCGGCATGGACTGCGACCCCATACCCCGAGTCCCTGAAATCTTAAACACCCTGGGGGCTGATCTCGTCCGCGTCCGGGTAGATTGGCTACCGATTCAGAATTGGGGAAGTGACCCGGTCACCCAGCAGAAGCGCAAGGCTCTGGCGGAGATGGTCGAGTGCGGTAGGTGCCCATTTTTGGCGATTTTCTGAAACGTCAAGTCACACACGCTAATCTGAGTCGGACCAGGTATAGAGAATTGGACGTTGAGGTTATTTGGACTTGGAGGGTGGGAGGAGAAAGCGACGCGGGCTTTACTCGATCGTGTTAGAGCAGAGATCAACGATCCCATGCTGCGCAGTTTGGGGAAAGTGTAAGTTTTGTTGTATTGGTGCGTGTGTGTCTGCGGCTAATTTTGGTAGGACGTTTGTCACGGCTCGAAAGGAAGTCAGCGGCAAATAGGTTTCGTAAGAAATAGGCATAGCGATCTATGTGCATATATTGGAGTTTTTGGATCATCACGGCGTCAAAGGCATTGTGTCTCGGACGGATGTCAGGAAGAATAGGGAAAGGTGCAAACCAATGAGCTCGGGGAGAATATCCCGCGATGGGAAATGGATATCATATGGAACATACAGGGCATGGATCGGATTAGGGAAGGGTTTGCCGAGGTGATTGAAGTCATAAATGGGCGGGTGGAGTTGGATACCACAAGCCTTGGATACAGTACAAGGCATCTATCTACACGGGGCAGAGGTCTACGAGCTGAACTACCGTTTCAGCGGTTACAAGCCGGGATGAGTCGACCGGAAGACGTGGGAGATGCAAGGTGTCAAAGGTATATTCGTCTATCAGGATGACTCCCGACACTTGATCATCTCACGTCGTATGCACACTTCACGCATATCTCATGCTACAGAGATGCCCACAGTACGCCCCATGTACCCGTACAAAACAGACCAAAAGAGAACAGAACAGGACAGAACAACTCCAGATATCCAAATCAAACAGTCTCGATATATCGCTTCATTTCCCTGTGATTTGTTAGTCAAGCCAAAAGTAGTCATGAGAAGAGTGGGAACGTACCAATCAGTTACTGCTTCGTCATATAGACGGACCTCATGCTCTCTTGTACCGCCAAAGTGCTCCACGAAATCATCGCCAAATACTTCCCGTGCAATACTGCCCTTCTCCATGAAGCGCGCCGTAGCCTCCTTAAGACTCTTGGCCAACCTCTCACCCGGATCAGCGTCACCACCGACATCCTGACCCATTGCAAGCGGAGGCGTAGGAATCTCGAGTTTCTTCTCAACACCGCGCCATCCACAGCCGAGAATAGCGGCGAGGACGAAATGCGGGTTTGTGTCGGCGCCGGGAACTCGGACTTCAAAGCGTGTTGCTGAAGGTTTGGGTGTGATTAGACGGATTGACGCGGCGCGGTGCTCAAGGCCCCATGATACTGTGACTGGCGCCCAGAAGTTCTCGACGAGGCGCTTGTAGGAGTTGATGGTAGGTGCGAGAAGAGGCATGATGTCAGGAAGACCGACGAGGAGACCAGCGAGGAAATGACGTCCCATATCAGAAAGGTTCTCAATATCACTCCACTTGGCATTCTCATCCTTAGTCTCCCTCGCAAACAAATTCTTGCCATCCTTATCAACGATCGAAACATGCATATGCCCACTATTTCCAGGCAGGCCTTGTTTCGGCTTGGCCATGAAGCACGGGGTGATGCCGTACTTTGTGCTCACGCTCTTAACAACGTATTTGAACAGCGCCGCACGGTCAGCCATCTGCGCGATCTCGCCGAACTCGAGCGCGGCCTCGAAGACGCCCGGGCCGGACTCGGTGTGCCAGCCCTCGATGTCGCAGGAGAACTTGGCGCATGTGTTAAAGACGTCGTAGTAGTATTCTTGGTTGTGGACGGGGCGGGTGAGGGAGTAGCCGAACATTCCTTCTGTGAGGGCGGGGAGTTGGTGAGGGGGGTTTTGTTGGAGGTATGCGGCTGGGGATGAGGATGAAGGGTCGGGGGATTTGAATTGGTAGAATTCATATTCAGCTGTGATTGTCAGTACAGAAGTTCAAGTTTAGAGGTGAAGAGGGAAACATACCGCCTGCCATAGCACCATAACCATGCTCCTTGAGCTTCTCAAGCTGCGTCTTAACCAGACCTCTGGGACAAGCACAAATAGGCTTCTTGGTATCAGGATCCAAAAAGTCCACCAAAAACAGAGGAACGTCATCCTCCCAAGGAATTCTCCTAAAGGTAGAAAGATCTGGAATGGCGAGGAGATCATGGTATCCATTCTCAGCATTTGAGATCTTGAGCTCGCGGATATATGTACGATCGTGCATATCCCAGCCGAAGATGACGGAGCAGAAGCCAAAGCCGGCTTCGGCGATGGAGAGGAACTTCTTCTTGGATACTAGCTTGCCGCGCAGGATGCCGTCGACGTCTACGCCTGCAAGCTTGACCATGTTGTCATTTTGGAGGAGTTGGGGGAGGGAGTCGACGGTGATGGATTTAGGGTCTGGAGAAGCCATGACGAGGAAATTTGGGGGAGTGAGAAGAAGGGTATAGAGGGAGGAAGTGATGAAGCTGTAAAGATAGAAGAATGCGCTCTATGTTATAACCAAAAGATATTCCTAGGGATTATACAGTTCAACGATGGTGGAGGTTGAGGTCAAGCCGTTGAAAAAGATGCGCGCGGTTCAAGGGGGATCAACAATGATGAATGCGGGGAGAAGACGACCCAGGATAGATACTGTAGTATTTGAGAGATTGGCTATGGAAAGAGGGGGAGTGAGACAAGTAAGTTAAACAGGTTTGTATCAAACAGAGACTGAACTGGGAATAATGGGCAGCGCGGCTACGATAAGACCGAACGAATGCGACGATAAGGCCAATGCTTCAGTGACGTAGACTGAGCGGGAAAAAGAGTGGGGAGCTGTGATGTTCGGTGCGCGATGCAGGGCTAGTGCTAATTGAGCCGGAGCAAGCGGGGGGCTTATCTGTAGTGGGAGCAGGGTTTGGAATAGCTTCATTGCCGCGCTGAGAGGAGAGTGTCATGAACCAACCCCGCGATCTAGATTAAAGCTTTGGCCAAGGGACATGAACATAACATGGGGGTAAGATTAGTTTCACGATATGATACAGGCGGTTCGCCAACTGCCGCGTTCCGATGTTCAATTGTCTTTTAAACCGCTTCAATTGCCATTTTTAATCCAGAGGTGTAACCGCGCCTTGTGCGCCCTGTTGTACAATTGGTAACCGCGTGTTGTTCTGTTGAGAAAGTGAGATAGGGAACCGCTGCGTTTTTGACTCGGAGTTTGATGTTCTCGTGACCTGACTTGGAGAGAGCCGACATCGCTAGTGGCAGGGGTGTTGCGTGGCACAGCTGCAAGCTTGAGATCTGACATCCAATACCGAGAAAGGTCCCTGGATCTGACGTTTGTTGATAATGTGATGATGTTTTATAAAAGTCGGGAGTTTCGGTTGTGATATTGAGGTTAGGATTAAAGCTATGGCTGTATCTAATTGTCTTGATCAGATGAACAATATCTGACGGAACTATACTTAATGCAAGACGGCATTGACCTCATCACATTGTTATCATCTTTAATCTCATGCATCTCTATCAACATCACATCCTCACTGATAAGCTCACCTCACCTCAGCCATCACTCCCCCATACAGTTAACCAAAGCACTAATACTGTACCCATCAACTGTACCTCAATCTTTAATAATAGCCGCGATGACAAGCCTCCACTAACCAAAAACCCACTGCAACCGCCAACCGCCCTCGTCCGTTCTCGGAATTAATGCCCATCTCCACGATCTTTCTCATGACTGGCCCACGAGTAATCAGACGACCTGACGTTAGCTCTACCGCCCTTTTTGTCCCATTCCAGCTTATCGGAGCTTCCAGACGCTTTCGATAAGACGGAAGCTTAAAGAATAAGGACCCCTCTGCCCCTCATTGTTGTGTCACCGTCCATCCAGCAAATCTTATATATTTTTCACGAGATACCCACCACTTTACTTGCCTTTCCTTCTTCATGCAACGATTCTTCTCTCATAACACTCTTCATCTTTTCTTCGAAACTTAACTTTACATATTCACAATGGGTCGTCTTGCTGGAAAGAACGCTGTCATCACTGGCGCTGGAGGGTATGTTTCTTTGTTTGTCTTGTTGCGCTGCATGATACGATACTGATGATCGACAGTGGCATTGGTCTTGAGACCTCTATTCTCTTCGCAAAGGAGGGCGCTTCCATCCTCATGTCCGACATCTCCCAGCCTGCTCTCGAAAAGGCCGCCGCAAAGGTCAAGCAGCTCGTCCCCGATGCTCCCCGCGTTGAGATCCTCGTACGTCCCCAACACCCTCCCCCACCACACCAAACAGCAGTAACTGACTCGTGTAACAGAAAGTCGACGTCTCCAAGGAATCAGAGGTCCAGGCCATGATCGAATCCCTCGACGCCTGGGGCGGCATCGACGTCCTCTTCAACAACGCCGGCATCATGCACGCCCAGGACGATGACGCCGTCAACACCCCCGAGAACATCTGGGACCTGACTCAAAACATCAACGTCAAGGGCGTCTGGTTCGGCTGCAAGCACGCCGTCCTCTCGCTGCGCCGCAACAAGAAATCCAAAGCCTCCATCATCAACACCGCCTCCGTCGTCGCCCTCGTCGGCGCCGCGACACCCCAGCTCGCATACACCGCTAGCAAGGGCGCTGTCCTTGCGCTCACACGTGAACTCGCCATGGTGCACGCCCGCGAGGGATTCAGGTTCAACAACCTTTGCCCTGCGCCGCTCAACACACCGCTTTTGCAGGACTGGCTTGGTGATGATAAGGAGGAGCGTCATAGACGGGAGGTTCACTTCCCTATGGGAAGGTTTGGTGAGGCTGTTGAGCAGGCGCAGGCTGTTTTGTTCTTGGCGAGTGATGAGTCGAGCTTCGTCAATGGGCATGATTTTGCGGTTGATGGTGGTATGACCAAGTGCTATGTTACTGCTGAGGGACCTGCGCATCCCCCTCCTGAGAACAATGCTACCAAGGACTCGTTGTAAGGATGAATAGAGTGAAGGATTTAGAAGGATATCTGTTAACGATTAGTATGATTCAATAATGAAATAAATTGTCACATCACAAACAGTAATCGTGCCAACAGTCACTTGCGAGGATGAACCTGGCTGATCATATACAATATCATTTGTAAAGTATTCATCAATATACAAAAAGATCCCCAAACTCCGGTTCATGCTTTTCCTTCTCTTAGCCTCCCTTTAATGGAACTGTCCCTCGGTGTTTCCCTCTCCCATACTCTTGCTGCTCGAGCTTCCACTCTGGATAGCACCCAGAATACCATCAATGTAGCTTGCGCCACTCCATTTCTGATGCGTCAAGACATCACACTTAAGATCCTTCTCACGGCGTTGCACGATATCAACATATGCCTTCATACCATCCTTCTTGAACTCGCGCGACAGCTCAGTTGTGATTGTGGCGTTGGAGTGTAGACCAGCAAGGGAAATGAGCTGAAGAACGAAGCCCTCACGAGCAATGTCCCAGATGAATGACTTGAGTGTCTCATCAGTGAAACCGTGAGCCATCCAGTTGAATGAGGGGGAAAGGTTGTACACGAGGCCCTTGCCGGGGTTGACCTCGCGAACAGCGCGGCCTAGCTTAGTAGCTACCTCAACGTTGGGATCTCCTGTCTCAACCCAGAGAAGGTCCGCGTAGGGACTGAATGCAAGAGCGCGCTTGGTAGCCGCTTGCATACCAGCGCGGTAGTGGTAGAAACCTTCGCGGGTACGGGGGACGTCCCAGTTGAAGTACACAGGCTCTTTGGTGTACTTGTTTGCAAGGCCGCGACGGCGGGAGATACCCATGTCGTGTTCCTTCTCAGTCTCGGCGAGATACTCGTTGATCTTGGCTTGTGAAACGCCCTCCTTCTTCATGTGTGCGACAGCAGCTTCGTCAAAGGTGACGAGCTTGGTGCTCTTAACCCACTGAGCTTCAAAGGCATCAATCTCAGCGCCAACAGCACCCTTGGCCTCCATAGCCTGGATGGTTTCAGCGAGAGGTTCAATGGAAGGATCCGAAACACCAAGGATGAACTCGTGGTCGCGAACATCAATAGCTGACGAGAGAAGCTTGCCAGACTCAGAGTCTGTTCGAGCAATGACGAGGTTCTCACAGCCCATGACATCCCACTGAAAGCGCGTAGCAACAAGACGGTTGATATGCTCTCCAATAGGAACAAGAACCTTGCCCGCCAAATGGCCACACTTCTTTCCACCATGGAGCTGATCCTCAAAGTGAACAGCCGCAGCACCATTCTCAGCGAACAGCTTAGCGAGCTTGAGGACAGCAGACAGACCACCATGGCCAGTATCACCGTCTGCAATGATAGGGCGGAGGTAGTCAACGTATGGTGTCTTTGTGCGCTCCTCGGCTGTCATCTTGCGCCGAAGATCCCATTGCTTGCGATCGTGCATGCTCTGCGCCTTGGCTAGACGCTGGACTTGGTTGGGAACGGTGTTGTAGGGGTAATCGCCGAAGTCGGGGGATACCTCGTTGGTAGAGGTCAAGAGGGAGGAACAGGCCCAGCCTGAGATGTAGAGGACTTCTTGGTGAGGAGCTTGTTGGGTCATTTGAACGGGGTCAATTGCGCCCACTACAAACTGTTAGCTGTGTACTTCTCGAATGTCCTGGGAGACTTACTGGTATGAATAGGCTCGCCCTTAGCCACGCGCTCTTTGATCAGATTAAACAGCTTCTGCGCCATAACAGAGCTAGGATACTGAACCTTCTGCGTGCCCCTCTTGGTCGCAACATCCTCCGCGCTATACGGCCTCTTGATACCCTGATATCTCGGCGACGCCCACCACGCCTCAATCTCCTTCACCGTAGCTTCGTACAGGCGGTCCTCCGCCTCGCCGGCCTTTTGAGATTCTGGCAGAAGCTGGAATGCATCGGCGGGTTGTGTAGCGTGGGTGCTGAGCTGCGACATCTTTGTGATGGGGGTGCTGGACATGGCGCGGATGGCGAGGAGGGGTGCTACGCTTCGGGGCTTGGAAGCGGAGAGGAGGCGCTGGGGAGCTCGGGTTGATAGTCTGCGCAACATTTTGGGTGTTGTTGTGAGGATGTGAGAGGGAGGAGGGGAGGTTGTGAAGAAGAAAGAGATGGTGGTGGTGGTGGATAGATCGGGAATAACGGAGTGGATGAATAATAAAGTCGAGCACTTGCGGATGATGATTTGAAGCCCGTGATAGCTACAAGACCAGCCACGCCCACGACAAAAGATGAAAAGACTAAGACCAGTTAATACTAATCTCTTCTAAATAAAAGAACACTTCTTCTGATATCTTTAATTTATTTATCGATCCCACTGCTGAGCCATCATGACAAGAAATAAAACCCCAACTCGATGACCGACCGGTTACCGACCAACAGCTCTAGTAACCGAGCAGACCAAAATTACAAGACCCTTATAAATGCTTGACAAAAAAAGCAACTTACAAGTTGGAGACTGATCGCATGTCAGCAAAGCCTTGGTTAAGAAGAAGCATTGCCGACGAATTGGCCAATGAGTGAGCTTGTACGGCAAACAGTCGTGAAGCTGATTGGTTGAGATGCATGTTTGAGCCGTGGCATTCAGGTCGGTTCATGGCGGATTTCCTCGGTTGGAGTCGCCATGATAACCGTGGGATTGGCTGCTGTCCCTTGGAAGTGGAAGAGAATTCAGGTCATTGAATGCTGAATGGGGGATTTACTAAACTTACTAGACTCTTAACATACTGAGTGTATTAATCTATATTTATATATACTGCTATGTCTGTAGACGCTGTCGTCTTCTCCGCACTCACTGCGTCATAACAGTTCAACTCAACCCCGCATGACAAAATAAACGTGCAAACCATCCTTCAACAGCTCTCGTTGGATGCCCCCGCTCCCCCGGCTGTTACCCCAGATTCAACCAAAGGCACCCCCCACCTACCGCTTCAGCTCGTCTACCACTGGGAACCCTCGGCCCAACTCCCTCCTCATACTTGATCTCTTCTACTCCTCTATTTGATCTCCTTCTTCTTCTTTTTCCTTTCCTTACTCCAATCCTCTCTGTATCACATCACAATGGCTCTCAACTTGACATCCTCCCGCAGGGCTCTGGGCTCCCTCAAGGTAAGCTACCCCCAACTTACATGTGATAAAAATCACCAAAAGCTCACACACTTGACAGCCCCTCACCCGTGCCGCTTTCTCAGGTGTCCGCGGCTATGCCACCGCAGAGCCTGATCTCAAGGCCACTCTGCGCGAGGCCATCCCCGCCAAGCGCGAGCTCCTCAAGAAGGTCAAGGCGCACTCCAACAAGGTCCTCGGCGAGGTCAAGGTCGAGAACACCCTCGGCGGCATGCGCGGTCTCAAGGCCATGGTCTGGGAGGGTTCGGTCCTCGATGCCAACGAGGGCATTCGCTTCCACGGCCGCACCATCAAGGATTGCCAAAAGGAGCTCCCCAAGGGAAAGACGGGAACTGAGATGCTCCCCGAAGCTATGTTCTGGCTCCTCCTCACCGGCCAGGTTCCCTCCGTGAACCAGGTCCGCACATTCTCTCGCGAACTCGCAGAGAAGGCGCAGATTCCAGAGTTTATCTCAAAGATGCTGGATGATTTCCCCAAGGACCTTCATCCCATGACACAGTTCGCCATGGCTGTTTCTGCGCTCAACTACGAGTCCAAGTTCGCCAAGGCTTATGAGCAGGGTCTTAACAAGGCTGATTACTGGGAGCCTACCTTTGACGATTGTATTTCGTTGTTGGCTAAGCTTCCTACCATTGCTGCCAAGATCTACCAGAATGCTTACCGTGGTGGTGGTGCTCTGCCAGCTGAGGTTGATCTTGAGCAGGATTGGTCGTACAACTTTGCTGCTATGCTTGGAAAGGGTGGAAAGGAGAATGAGAACTTTCAGGATCTTCTGAGACTTTACCTTGCTCTTCACGGTGATCACGAGGGTGGCAATGTCTCTGCTCATGCCACTCACTTGGTTGGAAGTGCTCTGTCGGATCCTTTCCTGTCTTACAGTGCTGGTCTCCAGGGTCTCGCTGGACCTCTTCACGGGTAAGCTTCTCTCTCCCCGAACATGAATCTGTACTGACATGTCATAGTCTCGCTGCCCAGGAAGTTCTCCGATGGATCATCCAGATGAAGGAAGCTATCCCCGCCAACTACACCGAGCAAGACGTCAACGACTATCTCTGGTCCACCCTCAACTCCGGCCGCGTCGTCCCCGGCTACGGCCACGCCGTCCTCCGCAAGCCCGACCCCCGCTTCGAAGCCCTCATGGACTACGCCGCCGCGCGTCCCGAGATCGCCAACGATCCCGTCTTCCAGCTCGTCGAGAAGAACAGCCGCATCGCACCCGAGGTCCTCAAGAAGCACGGCAAGACCAAGAACCCCTACCCCAACGTCGACAGCTCTTCTGGAGTTCTGTTCCACCACTATGGCTTCCACGAGACGCTGTACTACACTGCTACCTTTGGTGTCTCTCGTGGTCTCGGACCTCTGGCTCAATTGATCTGGGACCGAGCTCTGGGTCTGCCTATTGAGAGACCTAAGAGCATTAACCTTGAGGGCATTCTTAAGCAGGTTGAGGGTCAATAAAAGGAGAGATACCCAAAGAAAAAGGTGGAATGATCATACAAGGTCTTTGAATGTATATAGCGTCGTGACAGAGTAGCCTATGATTGACGATTTGTTTGACAGCTCTTTTCTTCATGATTGTATGTTTGTGTGAATCGCATGTCTCATTAGTCTAATTCTACCCTCTTCACTCTTCCAGTCTATGGTCCTCCGATATCTGTCTAAGCCAACACCTTCTCCAAATGATCAAAGTACAAATCGTCCCTCAATGCCTTACCATTAACAAGTCCCTCATACGGAAACGGACTCTTCTCCCCCGTCTTTACATATCCCCTTCTAACATACCAGTCAATCAACTCTTTCCTCGTCCAAATAACCCACATCGTCATGATCTTTGTTCCCCAATTCCTAGCCGCATAATTCTCCGCATGGGCAAGCACCTGCTTTCCAATGCCTCCAGCCTGAAGTTTCGGCGACACGGCGAAGAGGCCAAAGTAAGCGCGCTCAGAGTCCTTTGGAACAACTTCACAGCATCCGACGAGACGGGGATCGCTGTCGCCTTCTGGCGTTGATGTTCCAGATGATGAGGGGGAAGAAGTGAATGCGAGGATGACTGCGCCGTTGGGGTCGGTGATTTTGGCGAGGAGATCTGTGGGGGATATGCGCTCGTCGGCGAGGAGGTCGGCTTCTGTTGTCCAGCCTGCGCGGGAGTCGTCGCCGCGGTAGGCGGACATTATGAGGGCGCGGAGAGGGGTGACATCTTGTGGTGTTGCGGGGCGGAATGTGAGAGACATTGTGAGTGAGTGAGAGTGTGAATAGCTTCAGTTGGTGTAAGACGAGATGCTGTTGCGCGCTCGCGGCTTTGAAGGAAAACGTCAATTCAGTTGAAATGAAGAAGAGTATGCTAATGAGGCGACAATTGGCGAGGGCTGGTTGCTTCAATTGAGAGTTGTATGAGTTTGAGAGAAGAGGTTGTTCGAGATCAACTGGACTTCTCGAATATTTAAAATATTTAGCTCCGATACAGGAGAACCCTTTTCTGTCACAATCTTTAAGCTGCATCGGCAGTTTGCGACGGTCTCTGTCGCATACGCCCTAGAAACGACTCAGTTGACATTTTTGCCGTCCAACGTCAAGCCATGCATCGTTTAACTTGAACAAAACGGGAGTTCATGTGGATCAATTCCCACCATTCATGGTCCCATGGACTATCCCGTTTTGTTAATTCTATACGACAGCCCTATGGCACCAGTCTTGGTGATGAACTTGTATGGATCGTCCGTTCAATACCACGTCGACCATGATTATCAATCAGAACCGATCGCGGAGATTTAAATAATAAAGTTGAGTCAGTTTACAATGCATCTCCATTGATCAACGCCAAACCTGCTATAAATATCCCTGTTCCTGTGTAGGTTTTCTACAGTATATATAAAACTTGAACCAAAACAAAAGTGTGTATATGCCATTACAAAAAAAGAGAAAATAAGAAATATCTGGAAAAAAGAAAACACAACTCTATGTTTTTAACCCCGGTCTAGTCTAAGCAGCGTCCTGAGCTGGAACCTTGGAGTACTTGGCAGCGCTGTACTCGAAACCCTGGTTCGTCGTATCCTCACCGGCACGGTACGACATGAGATCGTGGTTCTCGGCAGCGGCCTTGTCGTCGGCCATCTTGGCCTCGCTGGCACCCGCGGCGCGTTGACGCCAGAAGTAGAAGCCTAGAGCTCCGAGGCCGATGGCTGCGGCGCCGATGCCGCCGGCGTAGATTCCTGTCTTTGTGCCGGCGGGGAGGGCTTCCCATTTCTCGGAGGTGGTCTTCTCGGGTTCCTTGTAGAGAGCTTCGTAGGCGGTTGAGTTGCCCCTGGTAGTGGTTAGTATGAGATTAAAGATGGTAGATTGAGGGGATCGGGAGTGGCTTACTTGACGATTTCGATGCTCTCCCAGCTGCCAGTCTTGTCGCCGTAGACGTACTCCTTTCCGGTGCTGGCATCTTCGACGTAGACACTCTTGACGTGCATGGTGTAAGGGCCCTTTCCGTAGTCGGTATCTGTGAATTGTCAGCACAACTCCAAGTTCTCAGAGTCACTCGAACGTACCACCGCCAGCCCATTGACGAGTTCCCTCGGGCATTGTAGGATCACCAGCAGCCCAGATTCCAATGCTCAGTCTCATGGGTGTCTGAGGATAACTATCCATATCATCCTTGGCAACAACCGTTCGCACATTCTCTCCATCAATGTACCACTTCAACTCATCCTTCGTCCACGTCGTCGTATAGTTATGGTAATCCTCCTGCATACCGCCCTTGACATAGTGACACCCCGCCTTGGTAAAGTCCTCAACACCCTTTCCGTAGTAGTTCGTCGAAGCATGGGTGTCATTCGCGCCCAGAATCTCCCAGTCGACCTCATCCAGATCGTCGCTCAGCCACATCATGGAGCTGATGATTCCAATACCGGGAGAGGCCTTCATGACGAGTTCGGTGCGGCCAAAGAAAAAGTAGAACGCGGTGCGCAGAGTAGGCGAGTCGCCCTGCTTGGCGACGGTGAAGGTGGCGCCGTCTTTCTCATCGTAGGTGACGCGTCCGACGTGGTTGTCCCAGTGGTCACTGGAGGGCGTGTCGTTGAAGTGCCAGAGATAGCTTGTTCCGAAAGCCGGGTTGGGTTTGCAGTCTGTTTCGTTGAGAGGGTTGCAGTCCGAGGTTGTCTGAGCAGCCGCGAGGCCAAAGATGGCGGCCGCGGGGAGAATGTATCGCGAAAGCATGGTGAGTTTCAGTGTCTATCAAATGAAAAAGAGATGAATAAATGAATGAGATTGAAGAGGTGAGTCGAGTCTGTCGAGATCAAAGGAGTGAATGGGTGATGAAACGAATGAAACACCCAAGGATCAAGCAATATGAGATAGACAGACAGACAAGGAAAGAAGAACAAACTCAAAAGGAAAAGAGGAACTTGTTGATCTACCTACTCAAAGAGCATGCATGAAATAATGGGAGAGAAAAAAGGAAATGGAGAGCGAGAGAATAAAAGCGGCAAACGGCAGAAAAGGAGACAAAAGAGCACCAGTCAGTACCGAGGACCCATTCTCGCAGGCCAGGCCAAGCATGACAGGGCTCTCAGGAGGCCATCACCAAAACCTCTAGATCGAATGGGCCTTGATTAATTTCAGACCACTCACAAGGCCTGTATCTAAACTGCGCCGGCGTGTCACTGTCGCCTACTAGGGGACATGCGACGCGCCAAGACCTGGGCGGGAAGGGCTTTTTTTACAAGGGTTCTATCAGTGTCTTCGCTGAAATTAGAACCAGGATATAGGACGGGCTAACGAATTGGCATATCCACTCGAGATATCTTGGCTGAATTGAAATTTGAAGAGAAGCTGTTGCTAAATATGAACATTGAATGGCAAATGGACGTAGATCGACAGGGGGAAAGGGGGGCGGGAAGTGGGATTCTTTTTATTGGCGCTTGGTGAACATGCAAGATCTGGAAATTGGGACTAGACTGATGTTGAGCTGTAAACAGCAAAACGCTCTCTGATTGGTCAGATTGAACCCACTGCGCGATTTCCGTAGCTTGATAAGGTCAAACCGACCGCCACCTTCAATTGAAGAAAACAAGGCTCTTTCAATCAAAGCTGGAATGCTCGTTGTGACTAATCTACGCTTTGTACAACAACTGACTAAAGGTAACTAATGCAGCGGGAGGCTCTGCATATTCGGGTTTAAACTTTTTGAATTCATGATAACCATAACGTAAAGGGTAACTCAATTTGCACTCATTCTCGCAACGTTCTCTCCGAATATCAGACAATGTTTCTCAAGTTTCAGATACATTAATCTTTGATCCTTGCATTTACCCCATTGCAAAGGCAAGGGTCGTGCGGTCAGTCATTTATCTTGAGCTATACATAGCCCACCCAACCTTGATCTTAAGTCTTAGGCCTTGCTGGCCAACCTGGCTTTCACTCTCTTGCTTGACTCGAGAACTAGGTCCTCGTCGTAGATCTTGAGAACGCTGGGGTTCTTGCTGATGGTTTGCGCCCACTTGTAGAAGTTGGGGGTCTCTTTCTCGAGGCGGGAGGGGAGATTGGCTGGTAGGAGGCCGTGTTTGGCGGAGGATAGCAGTCGAATGACGAATGGAGCTATAAGGACCTGTTTCTCGTTAGCAACTTATATCATTCCGGGGTCTTTGGTTTGTACCTCTGCAAAGGTGAGCTTATCGCTCCCGTTGAAATAGGGCGCCGCATTCTTGAGGAGAGGCTCAACCTCCTTCACAATACCAGCAACGGCATCGTCCACAGCCTGGTTAACCTCATCCTCCGTCTGAGCCCTGTAAATAGCCTTGCCGATATGCGCCTGGACCTTGCTCGAGTACGCATCAGCGAAGAAAGCGATCCTCGCTCTGGTCAACGGGCCGTTCTTGTCCGTCGACGCGGGGAGGAGATGGCTAGGATACGCATCGGCAAGGAACTGAGCTACGATGGCGGACTCGGTGATGGTCTCGCCGTTGTAGATGATGGTTGGGACGAGGCCGCGCGGGTTGATCTGCAGGTATTCTGGGGTTCGGGGTGTGCTGAGATCAATGATTTCCTCTTTGACGGGGAGACCAAGTTCGGCGAGGGTGATGTGTGCCCTGTGCGCGACTGCGGGGGGAGGTCAGCGGAGAACAATATGATGAGCGTGATATGATATGCATACAAGGGCACGCGTGGTTGGTGTAGAGGGTGATGTCTGCTTGAGGTTGAGAGCCCATCTTGACAGCTGTGTTGATACGTCGAGTAGTAATTTGTTTGGTCAAGTTGTATGAAAAGAACAAATTCTTAGCAGGACCTGTTGCAAGTCTTGTAGTAAACAACCCCGCCATTTCTCTCTCTGCACGGAAATTCGGAAGGAGGTAGCAAACAGTGCATTATTAATTCAAATCGGTATTTCGCAATATTGCACCATCGGCTTTGAGTTACGTCCGAAGCGCGAGGAGTGGTTGCGTCATTTCGGGTGAATTGATTGATAAGGCGCGCGCGCGAGAGGGGGTGACGCATCTTGTGTAACTTTCCTTTTCGTGATTGGGATGAGTGAGGCTTGAGGATTTGGTGTTTTTGGTACTGTGGTTATTTCCTGATGGAGTAATTGCTCATGGGATTGATCGTCGTTAAGATTCTGACGTGAGACGGGAGATGGCGCCGCACTAAGAGGTGTAGGGTGAGGCTGGATTTGGACGACAGGTCCAAGGGGAGGAAAGAAACTCGGGACCTTGACCCCAAGCAAGTAATGAAGATATTTAGGTAAATTTAGCCCAAGTCTAGGGGACTCTTTACTAAGTTTATTTTGACACGAACAGCTTGACGGCAAGGTAAACACGTTCCAATTATATCTAGAAATGATATCCCGGATGGGAGACTAGAAAGACTAAGTTCTTTTCTTCCTTGAAAGGGTGAATGCTGTGATCTGAAGTAATCCATTGAAAGGCAGGATATCCGGCTGCTTGCAGTTCTTCACAGTCATAAGGGAATTAACAGATCTAAAGAACTTCCATGTCATTTACTCATTTACCTCATCTTTCCAAGCTTCCCATACCATTGCATTTACGCATTTGTCTCAAGGATCTGTGAAAAATGTTCAGAGTGAAAGGGTATTTGCGTCGTGCTCAAAGGATTATGAGACTGGTCAGACGGGATGTGTTAGTGAAAAGCCATCAATTTCAACGTCACAATAGGCTCAAGGTTCCTGACCGAGAAACTATCGTATTTATAGGTTTAAGAGCATCATACCGGCACACTGGATTCAGCCATCAAAGTCCCATAGCCTCCAGTATTATCAGGATAACAGAATTATCAATAACAAACGAATAACAAAGAAACAATTCTGATGAAGACGAATTGCCTTTCATAATACATCGTTATATGCAGTTGGATTGCCGATGTTGCCTGGTATTAACGTCTTGCCTCACTACCAAGAAGTTCTTCTACACACAATGATGATAACTCCTCAGTTGCAAACACTCACAGTGACTCAAAAGATACAGTGATATCCCCTATCAAGTTAAGTACTGTAGATGCTTGTCCCTATAAACAATGAATTGACGCGTCTGTACTGTCACCTTTGACAGTGCTCCGCTTCTGGCACTGCAAGTGGCCGGCAACTAAGCAAACACTGCCAAACCACGTCTGTCACTGGCAAGATACTATGGCAATCTAAGCCCAGGAAGCCAAGTGAATCACCGTGGAAAAACTCTGCCACCTCTGAAGCACGCGATCTCCATCTTCTCTCCATCCTCACTCCTCCTCTTCACAACATCATCCCCTTTCTTTGACACAGAAGTGCGTGTTGCATACCCAAGAGACTATCACGAACACCGAACTTCGCAAGCAAAATTCCTCAATACTCTCTGAGCGGACGCTCATCTTTCTTCATCCCTACTTGCCATGGCGTCGCGAGGTTGGGGTGATGGAGCCTCTGGCTCAGGCCAAAACTTCCGACCCCAAGTTTGCCATCACTTCAAACGAGGGCATTGCAACTTTGGCAAGAACTGCAAGTTTCTTCACGATACATCACTCCTTTCTGGAAGCTATGTGCCACAGACTCCTGCTGCTAGCGCAAACAATGATATCAAGAAGCGACAGCTGGCATGGAAAACTCTTCTCCGCAAGGACCCCTCAAACTTTCGAGGATCATCCAGCATGAAAGAACTCCAAAAGTTCTGGCAGAGGTCACTGGATGTTCTGAATGATGATGACCATGAGTTTCACCAGAAGCTTGCTCAAGAACTCGTCAACGACAATGGTAACGGCCCACGATACGTTCTCCAAACAGCGGAGAATGGGTCTTCATCGGACATTGAAGTCATGAAACCATCTTTCCTGTTTCTTCAGGTCATCTCTCACTCAAGCCTCACCGATCAGTTGTCTATTAGTACCCAGATTGGAACCATCTATACGCTCTTTGCTGGTACCAATGGAGATCGAAGCATTGGTCTGTTGAGCTCCTTGTGCGAGCAAGCTCTGGAGAGCACTGAACTTATTGCCGACATTCTCGGGTCAAAACTTCCAGACATTGTCCGAGTCATTCTCACGGCGTTCTATCAACTTCTCAACCGAGTTACACGAACACGTTTGTGCGAGGAACTACCTGAGCTCATGGAGTCCGTGGACAAGCTTATTGTAAAGATGGCTGAGGATGACCCCGATGCCAACTTCGATCAGTTCTTGGAACGCGCTGCCGTCTTGAAGAGAATGGTGGTTTCTGCCAAAGAGTTTTTCGATTCAGTTGAGTCTTCTGATAAGCGGCGAGGCAAGCAGCCTATTACCTCGACCTTTCCCAAGAACATCGAGTATCCTGGAGGTCGACACGACAACGACTTTGCCGATATCACCAAGATTGCCATTCTTCCAACGTATGAAGAAGTCGTTAGTGAGAACGACGAGTATCTACCGTCTACCAACTTCACGGATCCCCATGTTCTTGATGATCACTTGCAGCGACACATTGACTCCATGTTTCGGCTTGTCCGACATGACATCCTTGGCCCGGTCAAGACCATTCTTGCGGACCTTTTGCGCTCCGACGATATCATGGCTGGCCGGCTCTCGAGCGGAAATCCACAGGCGCAAGTTTACCTGGCAACATGCGTTGAGAAACTCGTCAGCAGCAAGAAGCGTGGCACAGAGGCTGTCTTGACTTTTAGGCCTCCCCAGCATATCCTCGAAAAGTCACCTGAGAAACAACAAACATGGTGGAATGCTTCTTCCCGCCTGGGTTATGGCACTTTGGTGTGTTTCTTAGCTCCTGGCGTCGAGGGCGTGAGCATGCTGTTCTTTCAGGTCACCAACAAGAGCACCGGCCGCGCGGGAAAAGATGACGCCGACTCCAACAGCAACATTGCTCCTTTGCATGGTGCACCTAGCATCACCGTCAAGCTTGCAAATCATTCGCGAGATGATCTACTCCTCCTGACAAAGCTGTACAATACCAAAGCTATTGGTATACTCGTTGACTTCAATGGTGTCATTCCGGACACGTTTGTTCCCATCCTCAAGAACCTACAGAAGATAAAAGGTGAGAATCAAATCGCCTTCCAACAATGGATCCTTCCCAGCCCACCTGAGGACCAGAGTGTCTCGATACCGGGCTATGCTCGAAGACTGGATTTTAGTTTTTCGTTGAGGTGCATCACTAAAGACAAAGCGGTTGATATGTCTCTTGACCCTGAGGAGCCTGACAACTTGAGTATTGAGGAACTTGAGGAAGCGACTGGGCTCGACGCAGGTCAATGCCGAGGCTTGGTTGGCGCTCTTACTCGAGAGTACGCACTCATTCAAGGCCCTCCTGGAACAGGAAAGTCGTACCTCGGTGTTCAACTTTTGAGAGTTCTTCTGGCGGCAAAGCAGAAGGCCCACTTGGGACCGATCCTGATCATGTAAGTTGCTCATTCATTCATTCTTATTTTTTCTTTCGCACTAACAAAGGACTTAGTTGTTACACAAACCATGCCCTGGATCAATTTCTCAAACATCTCCTCGATGTCGGCATCAACCGCATCATTCGAATTGGTGGCCGCAGCGTAACACCAGAACTCGAAGGCCTAAATCTTCGCGTAGTCAGCAAAGAAACACAAAAGACAGTCGGCGAGCGCATGACCCTTGCCAGCGCGTTTACTCAGAAGGACTCGAGCGCGTATACCGCCGCGGAGGCAATGAACTCTTTACGCCTTCGACGAAATGGTCCGAGCTGGGAGTTGCTTGGTGATTTCTTACTGGAAGACAATTCTGAAATCTACGAGCAGTTCGCAGATACAGCGAATGAGCTGACGGGTGAGGATGGTGATCCTCTGTTGATGTGGCTTGCTGCAGGAGACGCAGACATTCAAGAGCCAGCTAGATGGAATATGGTTGAAACAACTCTCGCAGCTGAGAAAGATATCGACATGCTCTCTCGTTGGGAGCGTCATACTCTCGTTAAAGACTGGATGAAACGACATGAGGAAGAGCAGACAGATGTTCTTTTCGAAGCGATGGACGACGTCGAAGAGCAGTGGAAGAATATCAACAGGGTGCACGACGGTGTCAATCAGCGAACTCTGGTCCAGGCTGAGGTGATTGGCTTAACTACCACATCCCTGGCGGGCCGAATCGACATGCTCCGAAGTCTGAAATGCAAGGTCGTCATCTGCGAGGAGGCAGGTGAAGTCAAAGAGGCTGACATCATATCTGCTTTGATGCCTGGAGTTGAGCACTTGATCCAGATTGGAGACCACAAACAACTCCGTCCTCAGATCAACAACTTTGACTTGTCGCTTGAGTCGACCTCTGGACAGAAATGGCAACTTGATCGAAGCCAGTTTGAGCGACGCGCTGAGGGCGAGCCTGGTCTTTCACCAGCGCCATTCGCACAGCTCGACGTCCAGAGACGAATGCGACCTGAAGTCTCGCGCCTGATCCGAGGAGTGTATCCCGATCTGAAGGACCATCAGAATGTTCAAAACCTCCCAGATGTGGTTGGTATGCTAGACAATGTGTTCTGGCTTGACCACTCTCACGAGGAGGATAACGGAGGAGATGGCACTCGTGTTCGATCTCACAGCAACCGATGGGAGACTGACATGGCTACGGCTCTCATCCGTCACTTGGTTCGACAAGGAAAGTACCGAGCCGAAGACATCGCTCTCTTGACACCCTACATGGGCCAGCTTCAGCAACTCAAAGCCGCTCTTAGTAGCGACTTTGAGATCTGTCTTGGCGATCGTGATCGCGATCAGCTGGCGCAAGAAGACTTTACAGATGAGCTGAGTTCCAACAAGACTGTCGAGAAAAAGAAGTTGTTGCAGACCATTCGACTTGCAACTGTCGACAACTTCCAAGGAGAGGAGGCCAAGGTCATTGTTGTGTCTCTGGTTCGTAGTAATCCTAAGCGAAAGGTTGGTTTCCTTCGGACTGAGAATCGTATCAACGTTCTTCTCAGTCGTGCCAAACATGGAATGTATCTGATTGGCAATGCCGAGACTTACCTCAATGTTCCGATGTGGGCAGACGTCCATGAGATACTTACGGATGCCAATGCTGTTGGTAGGGAGCTCAAGCTTTGTTGTCCTCGCCATCCCGCGACCCCCATCACCTGTTCTGAGCCAGAGCATTTCCTCACTCGAAGTCCCGAGGGTGGATGCACACTTCCCTGCTCCCGGCGATTGGAACCTTGTGGCCATAAGTGCCAGGCGACTTGCCATTCGGATGCCATGCACGATGCATTCTCATGTACACGACCTTGTCCTCGCCTCCGAACTACATGCGACCACCTCTGTCCTCAACTTTGCGGCCAACCCTGTGGTCCTTGCTTGATCAAGGTTCACAATGTTGAACTTCCTTGTGGTCATATCATCGAAACACTGTCGTGCTACCAGACACAGGACTTGGCATCGGTCCAGTGCCCTTATCCAGTTGAGAGAGAACTACCTCACTGTGGCCATACCGTGACTATGAAGTGTCATCAACTGGGTAACACGGTTACGCCCCATTGCATGCAGCCTTGCGGTGATATCCTTGAGTGTGGTCATCCATGTTCTGGAACTTGCTCAACTTGTCAATCAGGCGAGCACAAGAACTGCACCAAGCTTTGTGGTCGCGCATACAGTAGTTGTAACCATCGATGCACTCAGAAGTGCCATACTGGAGAAGACTGCGGGAGCTGTCAGGAACCTTGCGAGGTAAGTCCATACATTCTACTCGTGCTCTGGCTCAAATTACTTACCACGATTTACTATAGGTTCAATGCCCTCACTCGGCCTGCCACTCTGTCTGCAACAAGCCATGCGCCCCTTGTATCGAGCCCTGTACTTGGTCGTGTCCTCACGAGGGCTCTTGTTCGATGCCGTGCTCAGCACCCTGCGATCGACTTCCTTGCGACAAACGATGCGACAAGATGCTGCCCTGTGGTCATCGATGCCCAAGTTTCTGTGGAGAAGTTTGCCCTGTCGACTATTGTCAGGAATGCAGCAACAAGAAGATGGCGATTGTCGATCTTTTGGAGTTTCGATCGTACTCCAAGATCAACTTGTACGAGACTCCGATCGTCGTTCTTGGATGTGGCCATTTCTTCACCAGCGAAACTCTGGATGGTCTTGTTGGCCTCAATGATGTTTACACTACCGACATGTTTGGAAGCTACACGGGATTGAAAGACATCTCTTCTACTCTCACTGAGAAGACCCCTTGTTGTCCAAGCTGCAAGCGATCAATTCGACAGTTCGCTACCAAGAGATACAACCGCGTCATCAATCGAGCCGTCATGGATGACATCTGCAAGCGCTTCCTCATCAAGGGACGCGAATCACTTCAGAAACTTAACCACAAGCTTCTCAAGGCCGAAACCTCGCTTGGGTCGTCGCGTCGGTCAACAGCACCAGGGCATCACCATACTGCTACCACTTTCTTCAGAGAGCGACATATGGTGATCAAGCAAGTTGAGGACAACGCCATGGCTCTCCAGAAAATGATGGGAGAAGAAAACCAGCCCATCAAGAAGCTATCCGACGCAATCGCGACATCTCGACCCCAGGATTCTGGTGGTTCGCAGTCCGTCACTCAACTGATGGACGCTATGAAACTCTCTCAGCCTTCACCTGACAACCAAATTCTCCTGGGTGCTCGACTGCTTGCTCTGGAAGCTCAACAGGTGCAGCTCATGGATGCATATGCAGTTTCCAAGATGAACGGATGGAAACTCCACGAGAATGCGCTTGGTCTTCCTGTTGTGAACAAATGGTTCAAGGCATGCAAGGAGCTGATGGAGGAGGCCAATGAGGAAAAACTTCCTCGAATCTTCATCGCCGCTGTTCTGGCATTCGCCAAGGTTGCCAGAGCTTCAACTTGGACCAGAAAGCAGCCCAAGGGTGAGGGTGACTCGTTTTATGGTAAAGTCGATGAGAAACATGTCGCAACAGCCCGTGGGCTTCTCTCCACTGCTCTTGAGTCTTGTTCCAAGTTCGTCGATGGTGAGACTCTCAAGAAGAGAGTCCAGGATATGATGGAGTTGTATGATCCCAAGTACGAAAAGACTACACCCGAGGAACTGGCAGCGATTCGGTCTGCCATGGTCAGTGGACCCCAGGGCATGGCGACAAACTCTGGCCATTGGTACAACTGTGTCAACGGTCATCCGGTAAGTTTCCACCCTTGATCAATATACTGAGTAGACTCTAACTTTGCTTGTTTATTTAGTTTGCGGTCGGAGATTGTGGAATGCCCATGGAAGAAGCACGCTGCCCCGAGTGCGGCGAACCAATCGGTGGCTCTAGACATCGACCTGTGGAAGGTGTAACTCGGGCTGAGGAGATGGAAGCTCCTGCGCGTCAAGCTGAGGAACCTGTTGGTGGACGAGTGCCAGAGTTGATTTGAGTTTCATCACTGTCTGAGGTGACAATTGGAGGAGAAACTTGAGACAGATTGGAACATTAATGCCTGGATAAATGTTCCAACCATAGACTAGTAGTCACTGTGGTATCATGGGACAATATGGCGTGTCTGGGAAAGGACAGGTACAGGATGGGCATGGAATGTATGAGAACTAGTGTAAGAATATAAATGTATAGGGTCAATGGGCATCACGATCATGCGAATGGCTCCTTGTGAATGTTTTCAAACGCGAAATGGTATTGAAAGACGAACTGCTTAAACTAGAACGCTGCGTCGTAACTCCTTGATAGCTCCATCGTATACTTGTGCTTTTCTTCTCATACAGTCGTAATACAGAACAAGATTACTCATACACTCTAATAACTCCAGTGCTCTGTTGCTTTGGTGGATGTTTAGTATCCATGACCTGTCACTCTGTTAGCGTCAAGTTCAACTTCACATCATTAAGAAGACTTACGTCCAAGAGATCGTCCCATCTTAGACATTTCCTTAGCCTGCGTCTGCTTAACCTTAGCCCTCCTCGAATCCTCCTTCGCCTCAACCTCCAATCTCTTAACATGCTCCCTGGCCTCCCTGACACTCAACCTCGCCTCCTCCAGCGCACGATCAGCCTCACGCTCCGCCCTCTCAGCATCCTGAACTCGCTCCCTGGCTTCAAGAACAGCAGGGTCGTGCTCGTTGCGGTTTCCACCTAGACGAGACAAGAGCCCGCCGCCGCTGGAGGTACGACGAGATGGGGAGCGCGATGAGGAGCGGGAGTGTCGACGGTCGTAGGAGGAGGCTGAGCCGCGGGAGTGGCGGTGGTGGGAGGATGTGGATGTTCGTGTGGAGGTGGGCTCGTGGCGGGATGAGGAGGAGAAGAGGCCGTGCTTGCGGGGGGGTTCCTCGCGGATTGGCTCTGGGGAGGGTTCACGACGACCAAAGAGACCCATGATGATGATTTATGTGATAATTTATAAGTGTAGTGTAGTGTAGTGTAAGTCACAGCGTAGTGTTAGCCGTGTAAGTGGTAGTGGGTATCGTGTAAGTGAGGGGTGGATAATCTGGAGAATAGAAAGAAGCTTTTCACAAGAATCTAGGCGTCTCTTGGCCTCTATTTCTACTCTCTCCCATCCCTACCAGTGATGCCATTCCCAACTATGATCGCCCAAACTTCAAACCTGCTTTATACCGTGACGTCAATGCATGCGCGCAGGGTAACAAGGGTCCAACCAATCACGAAGCAGAGATGACGGTATCAGTGGCGTAGACGGTGATGACATTCAAAGCATCAAGAGATGAAATTATTGGTGTAAGAAAGATGATCATAACGCCTCTGATATCATACCAGCTCAAGGTGAGGGGTGCTGAGAGGAATGTAACACGGTTTGCCAAGATGTGAAGAATTCCAAGTGTAAACGTTGCAGGTTTAGAGTTTATCAACGGTTACACTCCGCAACTTAATTGAACTTTCATCATCAATCTCATACAGTAGCCTACGATCTCCGTGGATCAAAAGATCTACAGTCCTATCATCTTCTCAATGCTTGGCCTTGCTCTCTGTTGATATCTCATCGTGATACCTCATCAGCGTGGCTGTGCACTTTTGCCCCTCAAAGTCTCGGCACATTGGTCTCACCAAAAGACAAAGTCACAATCATCTTATAAAGAAACGCGCTAAATAGACAATTGAAGAGACAAAACAATTGCCGTGAGGTAGACATAAAATAAAATAAAGTAGTTGTAGCTAGAGCGTGACAAAATGACTTCCTTGAGTAGTCTACTCCTCCCGCTAATTTACCTCGCATTCCCGAGCGCAAATAGCCTGTAAGTAGTAAATAGCAGAAAAACAACGCAGAACTCCAGATTTCCCTATGTGCTTTATGCCGCACGGTATGTACACTGAAATAACCCATAGCGGGCCAAAAATAAACCATGGGAGCCGAATACAGCCCAACATCCCTGCTTTCATTCGATCACATTCGATGGGGATGTCCTCGTATTCGATATTAATAAACGCTCGTATCGTATCATGTTCACATAACCGTGCATCCGCCCTCCTCGCGATCCTTCTTGACGCTGAGCGCAACGCGCGCCGCCTCGGTGAAGGCCTCGTTGACACCTCTGTTCTTCATGGCGGAGCACTCGAGGTATCGGAGGGCGTTTATGCGGCGCGCCACCTCGAGGCCCTGGTCGTAGTTGATCGTGGGGCGCTTCTCGCGGGGTTCGCCCGATTTGTTCTCCTCTTCCTCGCCTTGCTCGCGGAGGTCGCACTTTAGTGCTACGAGGACGAGTTTGGTGCCGGGGCAGTTGTCGGCGATCTCGCCTACCCACTTGGATTCGACGTTCTCGAGCGAGTCTTTGCTGTCGACGGAATAGCAGAGCATGATGAGATCTGTGTCATCTGCAAAGTGTTAGTTTAGTTGGAGTTAGTAGGTATCGGGAGGTGTATACCGTAGGATAGGGAGCGTAGTCGGTCGAATTCTTCCTGGCCTGCTGTGTCCCAAAGGGATAGCTCGATGTGCACATTATCGACAAAGATGTCTGCGTTCGTTAGCGTTGCGTATACGCAGAAGAATCGAGCATCGTACCGTGGACGTAGTTCTCAAAGACAGTGGGTTCGTAGACAGTAGGGAAGTAGCTATAATCAATGAGCCTCTCTCTTCACACGCATTCCCCTTCAAAACATACCCTCTCGTAAAGACGTTCAACAGCGATGTTTTTCCACAAGCACCATCACCCCTAAATCAGATCAGCGCAATGCCCTCCCACTCCTCATCGTATGTTACGCACAGCAACACCAGCTTTCGCTGCACAGTTTTGGATCCTCCACAAAGAGCAGGCATTCTGACAAGATGTGATATCAAATCGTAGTTTGCAGAAGAAAAAAGGGAAAAAGACCGTTGTGGTTTTTCGCGTCGTTTGGAAATAAGTTGAATCTCGGTTCCCGTGCAGGGCCCTGGCGTGCGCAGAACGATAGTTCGCGGGCGAGAAAGAAATGGTTGGTAGATGTCGATTGACGGCAAGGCGAATTGATCCCGTTGAATGTAGTGGTTAAGGAAATGAATTGTTGTTTTTTCTCCAGGTTCGCGAGAGAGGAATAGAAGATGCAAGGTTGTGAAATGGAATGGAAGTTGAGGTCAGAGAGAGGCCAGCGCAAGGGAAAATGGGGGGCACTGGAACTCTAGGCCTTGGGCAGTGGAGTCGACAGTGAGGAAAGCGGGCAGGGATTACCTATCTTCGGCGCCTCTTGAGGGGGGACATGCACCCACATGACAGAATAGCCACTTTGATAATCAGTTTAAGTTAGGGGGCTTATTTCTGTCGCTCTTTAAATGTGTCCCCTTTTTTTCTGCACATCCTGTGGAACCACTTTCTCTTTTTCTTGCAGTAGCGTCGACCTGTTACGTTAATTGGCTCTTTCACCCGTCGCTACCAAGATTGCCTCTTTTAAGTCCCGGTTCAATTGAATGCGCCAAAGAGGGTTAAGGCTAAGCTCCGAGTCTTAATTCGATAGTGTTAGTTCGATGACAACGATGCTACGTCGTGAATAACTAATCATGACGAGAATATCCTGTGCATGAGAGAGAAGCGGTACCTGAAACTTGTACCTGAATTTGAGTTGAGTGACGATTCATGGTGGCTTTGCGACTGAATCGTAACATCAGAGTGGCTTCGTTTATTTTCCGCCCGCAGAGGTTCTACAAGTAGGTATCACGCGGAAGAGGCAATATTGCAACACTGAAAAAGCCAGCTTGTTCAATATTGGACAAGAAGACTTGTTTCTATTAAAACCTTGATTCGGTTTATGCCGATAACTTAACCTGACTGTACCAATCTAACCATGTCGTTCAAAACGTAAATGTGCAACTTAACAGAGGCCGCCCATTGTAGAATCCATTTCTAATCTTCGTCCCTTTGATATCCCCGACGCGATCCGCCCATACGGTCCGCAAGACCCCTGTGACCTGCTTGTTGATGTAGCTTGTTCACGAAGCTGCGATCACCGACGCGCTCTCGAGCCTTGTCATCTGCTTCGCGAAGTGCTGCCTCCTGCTGTTCCAGTGCCGTAAGACGCTTTGAGCGATCTTCATCGAGCTCCGTTGCTGCAGATTGCATGGCTGCTAACTTGCGCTGACGCTCTTCCTCCTTGGCTTTATCGTCTTCTTCGTTGTATCGTGGTCGCCTGTCGCGAGAGTCGGGGTAACTTCTTCGGAAATCTCGTCGACCTTCGCGGGGGCGCTCGTCGCGTGGTCGATCATGGCGGGAGCGGTGCTCACGTCTAGGTTCTCTGTCCTCTGAGTCGTCGCGTCTTCGTCGCGAACGATCTTCTCGACTATCGTCTCTGCGTCGCCTGTGCCGATCCTCTCTTGAATCATCGCGACGTCGTGGACTTCGCGATCGCGAATCAGAGCGTCGTCGTCTGTGATGTCTATCGTCAGGATCCGCGCTGCGATGACGATGCCTCCTTCGGTGCCTGTCATGTCGGTCTTCTCTCCTCCGTGACTTTTCCTTTTTCTTCTCATCGTCAATTCCCATCGAGGAGAGTAGTTGTCGGCGCTTAATCGGGTCGTTCATCATAGCTTCGTACGCAGCTTGTTCTTGTCGTTTGATAGCCAGTAACGGATCATCGCGAATCTTTGCAGCTGTATCCCTCGCAGTATTCGCATTCTGCAGCGCCATGAAACTCTCCGCTCCCGCTTCTTTCTCTAACTTCTTATGCTCAGTGCCCTTGATAAGGTGGTCGATACGCCGCTTGCCCAGCAAGTAGGCTTCTGATTCTTCTGTCGTGCCACCTTCTCCGTCGTTGGGGCCTTGGTACATCCAGTCAACGCGATCAACGCGCTTCTTCCCTCCTGCAGCCTCGAGCTGTCGTTGGACTTCTTCATTCTTGAGTTCCTCCTTGATTTCGTCGATGCGCTGTTGTGTTCGCTTGCGCTCGGCGAGGGCCTTTTGCTCTTCGTCCCAGACGGCCTGTTGATTGCGCCGCAGCGCGGGATGGAAGGACTTCTTCAAGTTGAGATCGCCTCCACCCATTTTGATGGTCCTTTTGTGTGAATGTTGGGGAAGAAGAGGGACAAACTTTGATGATGTAGAGGGAGGAAAGTTGGTTGATTTGATGGATGGAGTCTGGAGTACAGTGGGGTGGCAATTGTAGTAGGCAACCAGGCGCAAAAAAGAGCGAATGCATGGACCCCATACCCGTTGGCTCGAGCCGGGGGGGGGGGGGCCAACTAAGCAAGCTTAGTTGGGCACAAAACCCTGAGACAGCCCCGCACAGCCAGCTGTCACGAATTTCGGGTTTTTTGCAGCTAAAATCAAGGATCTGAAGACATCAGTTAGTGAATATACTGTCATTTTCATCTTACTGCATTATACACTTAGCTGCGAATCTTAGGGCTGCTCAGGCTGTTGTTTCCTTACGCCTGCGGCACTAAAAGGGCCGCTCTCGCGATGCCGCCTGACCTTTAAGCCTTTATCAGGCTGAGGAATGTTTTCTCGGCTCTAAGAGGGCATCTATCGCTCGCATTATAAAGAAGCTTGAAGCTGCGAATAGCCTCAGTGCTGAAGACCTTCCTGATGACCGTGGAGGGCAGCCAAGGCTGCTGATAGAGGCGGAAGAAGAAGCTATCGTGGCCTTCGTTATGTGAATGCAGAGATTAGGTCTGCCTGCCTCTAAATATGAAGTTGAAGATGTAGCAAATACGCTGCAGCGCCGCTGAGATCCTGATGCAAAGCCAGTTAGCAGAATGTAGTATAGGCGCTTCTATAATGATTATCTAAAGCTTAATAAATTAATTCTTAAGGCTAAGGAAGCTTCTTGCATAGAATATAAAGAAGCAGGCATTAAGGAGACTAAGCAGTAGTTTTAATAACTTACTAAAGTTATTACTAACTTTAAAATTAGTACCTCTAAGTATTAAAATGCTAATTAAGCTAGAATAAGAGTAGGAATTCTGCAAGAGTATATAGAATGCCTTGTTATATATATATAAAAGAAGGCATCTATAAAGGTTTTCTCCCCTGCTAATTAAGAAAGCTATATAGTTATTAGTATAGGCAATGCTGCAGGTAATATAACTCCTCTATAGCTGATCTTTAAGAGCTTTCTAATGCTAAAGTAGGCTTAGATTAAAGGCAATTCTTAGATGCAATTTGCATAGTTAGATATAGCCTTTTCTAATGCTAAGATAATGCTATAGTAGGCAAAGCACTTTAATAGATATTCCTAGGAGAAGTTAGCTACTATTTAATACTATAGGCTTAATTTTAAGTAGTATTTTAGCTGTAATAAGCACCTGCAATAACCTAGAAATGCCTTTAGGGAATATAACCTTCCTCTAAATGCTAAAGCTATCTAAGAAGAAGGTCCTATATAGAGGCTGCTTATTATTAATGGCTTTAGCAGTTATAGCTCCTTTACCTTTTAAGAATACTATATGAAATTTAATATCCTTATTACCTTCTTGCTACTACATTTAATATATATCCTTTAGCCTATAGATATAGGTATATTTTAATATCTAAAGAATGCACATTAGAGAAAGCTTTATAAGGCATTAAGGAAGGGAAAGCTAACCTTTAACTGCTATAACTTTGCAGGAGCTTTTCAGGTAGGTGCTTTATAGCCTAACCTTCTTATAAAAGCCTTTCTTTTTATATACTAATATTGATTTTTAGGAGATCTTTAATGAAGGCTTTATATAAGCTTATATTATCTTAGGCTTTAAAAAGTTAAGGATTTTCCTACCTATAGACTAGCTAGCAGTTGAATTCCTTCTTAGGAAGAAGCTAAAGAAGAGGAAGACTGTAAATCCTGCTTTTCTCTTACTTCTGCCATTAGAAATGAGGTTTATAACAGCTTCTATAACTGCATAATGCCTTAGAGACTGATATTATAATATCCTTAGTTCCCTAATGCATTAAGGACTTATATATATTTAGAAAATTATTAATAAAGCTATTTTACTTAAAAAATACATTATAGAAAACGTTAATAATTGCTACATGCATATTAAGAAAAGGTATTATAAGAGAAAGTAAGGAAAATGCACCTAAAGAGCTTCTAATTATATTAATACTATTTCTTTATAAAAGCTTTATAAGTAGTAAGATAAGTATATTACAGAAAGTTAAAAGAAGAGTATTTAATTTAAGATATAGTATTAATAATCTTAGCTTATCTAAGAGCTTAAGGCATTAAAATAAGAGTAGTAAGATAATAAAGAAGTTATAGTTAAAGGCATTATAAAAAAGCTGCAATTTAAGAAGTAGTTAGAAGTTATAGGGAAAAAGAATAACTATTTATTAATAGATATATAGCAGTTAGCTATAACTAAAGCCCTTAATAAATCCACTAATAGATTCATAATAGATATATAATACCCTCCTAACCTTCATAAGTCTATTCACAATGCAGCCTTTGCAGCAAAGCCTCTCAAGGCAATCGATTTTTCCCTCCTCCCTTACAGTAACAATTCCATCGCTTTTCACCTCACAAGGCCTAACAAAACACTATGCCCCAGCGATTTTAGCTCTAACAGCAAAGTCATAATGCCCTCATCGCCGCCCTGCCTGCCTGACTATAAGTCTCTTTCCCAGTTACCTTTGCCTACAGCCCTCTCATCACCCTCCTGCCCCCCACAACACCAAATACAACATCGCGAGTCAATATAAGATCTCATACAAAGGGAAAGGCAAGTAGCAGAGGCTATAGCTACAGGGGAAGAGGAACAGAATGCCTCTCAATTTAGCAGGGAAATCATTCCTCAAATCGGGCTTCATTAGATGCCGCTACAGTCATATCCCCCCTTCAGCTATAGTCAATAGTCAATTCAGTATCACGAGAAGCTTCAAATAAGGCCTTTTCATCATTTTCAGCTAATTGTGACATTATATGAACATCAAGCTATTGAAAATATCGATTTCGCCACCCAAAAACCTACCGTGCTGATGTCTCAGGGTTTTATGCGTGTCTCAGGGTTTTGTGCCCAACTAAGCTTGCTTAGTTGGCCCCCCCCCGGCTCGAGCCAACGGGTATTTATTTTTATCCTCGACACTTAGACCAATGATCATAGACGACAGAAAGAGTTGAGCAAGCTACCGTAGGTTTAGGGGACTCGCTGATGCGTTTATTTTGACGTCCTCTAATACAGCCTCAAGTTACTTGCTCATTGAGGGTACCCAGCCTTTTAGCTTTATATCAGTAAACCAAAAGGCGTGTACCCGGCGGACACATCAGTGGTCCAAATCCAGACAAACTTCATCTACCTGAATGACACAATAGCTGCCTTCGATGGAAGTCACGCAACATGGTGTATGCGCTTCTTCAGACACATGTATAGCCAACTGTGTCCCTTGTTCGCGTCTGGTCTGCTTGCCCATGCTCTTCACAGTCGTGGACTTCCTTCCCCATCGAACTGAGTCCCATGTCATCTTCCTAGTTCTCTCTGCTGCATCGATCGTCAGGCATAAAGCATTTGTTCACTTCATGCAGACCATCATAAAAGCAACGTTCTAGTTCATTTTCTCTTATATTGTACAGTCGTGTCTACGATACCCAACATATCGCAACCTCCTCACCATTGTGTAATCGTACATTTTCCCATATTGCTGGTGTTCGAACTCGTGAACGGCAAAAAGTCGAAGAGCAGCCTAGTGGGTGGAGTATTTTAGGTGCGGAGTGAGAAGGTTTATAGGTTTTAGGATCGGATACCACTAGACCACTCTTCGACACAGGTAATAGAGTGGTTTTGGTATATAAGGGGTGTGTAGTCGTACATTTCCTCTCGTTCGTTTCCGTCCCGGGCTCTTTACCAACTGGCTCGCTTCACACCAGGCAAGTTTCCAGCCATAGCCTCCATTCGGAAATTGTACTACAATCGTCAGTCCAGCCCTCAACCCCTCGTTCTTTATCGGACTTACTCGAGTCATCTTGAAGTCACTCAACACACCACGTCCTTGACCACCCATGATACATCTGTTTCGGATCTGCGTTGGTCGAGTGTAGCAGTGCATCTGTGTCAATTGAAGCTGTGCCTCAGCGCGGACTCGGGGATGGAGTGTTGTGTTGCGGATGATGTATCGGAGAGCTTGTCTATCAGCCTCGAGTTAGCCTTTTCCTTCTCCTAGATATCTATTTCGATTGGTCGTCGTGTTGTGCGGCGGGGAAGAGTTTGCGCACCTCTCGGTCTCGTGGGCCTCAAAGACCTTTCGCTTTGTGTGGTCGCGCAGGGTACGGACGTTGACGAAACAGCCCAGATCGAGCTTCTTGGCGCGGAACATCGACATGGTGGGCGGTTTGGACGGGGATGTCGATGATGAAGCTGTCGGGAGATGTGGAATTGACGACGAGCCAAATTCAAGATGGAATTTGGGATGCCGAAGATTAGCCGACCCTCTCAATTCCGGTCCAGGCTGCCAGGTTGTAAGTCAACTCGATCGGCTGGACTTGTCAGCGCAAGTATTTCGTAAAAATATTAATTAACGGACCAATGGTTGCTTGGGTTAAATTTCTCATCACCATTCACTTATTTTATTTGCTGCTTCGTATAGTGCTTTGGTTGTTCTTGATTGGCTCATTCGTATGGGCGCTGAGCTCAATTCACTCAAACTGCAGTGAGCAGGATCGCAGTGTTGCGCCAGAAAGCAAACCTGTGTGACATTGGCTTGAAAGAAACATATCCTAGCAACGGGAATTAAAAAGCGAATTCTTATAACGCACTTTTAAGCTATTTCCCTCGATCTCGAGTCCATCAGGCTCTGTACCTGATCTAAACCTCATTGATCTAGGGTATCCGATGTGGAGTGATGATCCCCAAACCGTCCAGGGGAAGCTTGGCCTGGAATGCGACGTGACGCAGCCTCTGGTCTTGGTACGATTAGCTAACCCGTGCATCTCCCATAACCCTGAACAATCAGCCTGAATTCCTTCAACAATGGAATTCATGTCTCACATCTAACTAAAATTCTTAGCTGATCCATTTCCATCATGGATCATAGCAGGGAGAATCTCCTCAACGGAGCCGACCGTGCTTCTTTTGACACAAGCGACGATTCTGATGCTTACTCTGACATTGACGCAACTGATTATCTCAACAAGAATAAGGACACTGCGGGTAAACAGCGTCTACGATATCTTCGAAGCTGGCGCGCGAAGAAATGCTGCTTCACCGTCATTGGCACTCTTGTAGTTGTTTGGCTTGTCATCTCAGCGATTGGAGCATTTGCATGGAAAAAGATTAAGGTACCACCTGTCGAGGGAGATTCACCAGCATGGTATCCCAGTCCAAAAGGCGGTTCTTCGCAAAACCGGGCCAAGAGTTATGATCGTGCTGCTGAGCTGGTTGGTAAAATGACCTTGGCTGAGAAAGTCAACATCACTACTGGAACAGGATGGAGCATGGGTTTAGCAGTCGGCACGACTGGGGCCGCGAACAACGTCGGATTTCCAGCGCTGGCATTGCAAGATGGACCTCTTGGAATACGGTTTGCGGATAATGCGACTGCCTGGCCGGCTGGTATCACAGTCGGCGCTACGTTCAACAAGAAATTGATGTATGAGCGTGGCCGAGCTCATGGCAAGGAAGCAAAGGGAAAAGGCGTCAATGTCATTCTCGGTCCAGCTATCGGACCTCTTGGAAGAGCACCTGCCGGCGGCAGAAACTGGGAGGGCTTTGGTCCAGATCCTTATCTGCAGGGCATTGCTGGTGCTGCGACGATCAAGGGAATACAAGATTCTGGAGTCATGGCGACGATCAAGCACTTTATCGGCAATGAGCAGGAACATTTCCGCCAGGCGTGGGAATGGGGTCTTCCGAATGCCATCTCATCCAACATTGATGATCGCACGCTACATGAGATTTACGGATGGCCGTTCCAGGATGCTGTCAAGGCTGGTGTTGCGAGTGTCATGTGCTCTTATAACATGGTCAACAACTCATATGCCTGCCAGAACTCCAAGCTTTTGAATGGAATTCTCAAAGATGAGATGGGATTCCAGGGTTTTGTTATGTCGGATTGGTTGGCGCAGAGATCTGGTGTCGCAAGTGCTCTGGCTGGACTGGATATGAGTATGCCTGGTGATGGACTCAAATGGGCTGATGGAGATTCTCTTTGGGGTCCACGTCTTACACAGGCTGTCCTGAACGGGTCGCTACCTGTGGATCGATTGAATGACATGGCGCTTCGAATTGTCGCGTCTTTCTACCAGCTTGGTCAGGATAAGGATGAGAACAAAGGCCCGAACTTTTCATCGTGGACTTATGACAAGAAGGGCAAGCTGGCACCTGGAAGTTCTTCGCCCCAAGAAGAGCAAGTCGTCAACCAGTACGTAAACGTACAAGAAGATCACGCCGAGTTGGCTCGTCAAATTGCCATCGAAGGCACTGTTCTCCTCAAGAATGACGGCGTACTGCCTCTGAGCCGCGAGGGCAACTTGGCCAATCAACCCGAAAAGAAGAAGGAGAAGATCAAGATTGGTATTTTCGGCGATGATGCTGGTCCTGGAAAGGGACTCAACTACTGTCCCGATCAAGGCTGCAATGAAGGTACCCTCGGATCGGGCTGGGGCAGCGGTGCAGCCGACTTTCCATTCCTCGTCACTCCCGTCGAGGCGCTGCGAAAGAACTTTAAGAAAGACAAAGTTCAAGTCACCGAACATCTCTCCAATAAGATCAAAGACCCGAAGAAGGTCACAGAGCAGGATATTTGCTTGGTCTTCGCCAACTCCGACGCAGGTGAGGGATATTTATCATGGAACAGCGTTCGAGGTGATCGCAACGACCTCAATCTACAGAAAGGAGGTGATGCGCTTATCCAAGAGGTTGCAAACCTTTGTGGTGATGGAACAGGCACGACTATCGTGGTAATCCATGCTGTTGGACCTGTTGTCATGGAGAACTGGATCAACCACCCAAGGATCAAGGCTGTGCTGACAGCTAATCTACCTGGCGAGGAGAGTGGCAACGCCATCGCGAGCATTCTATTCGGGGATGAAAGTCCAAGTGGAAAGCTCCCGTATACAATTGGCAAAGCTCTCCCTGATTACGGTGAAGGCGCTCAGATCCTGTATCTTCCCAACGGAGTCATTCCACAGCAAGACTTCAAGGAGGGACTGTACATCGACTACCGACATTTCGACAAACACAGCAAGGACCTTCGATATGAGTTTGGCTATGGCCTGTCGTACACAACCTTTGAGTTCAAGGATTTGAAGATCTCAGTGAAGGAGGCGGTGGCAGGACTCCCGGCATCGCGTGTATCGCCTACGAGTGCAAAGCCGCCCAAACTGGATGATAAGATCCCCGATGTCGAGGAGGGTCTATGGCCGAAGAACATTCGCAAGCTGAAGAAGTGGATTTATCCCTATATTGATTCAGCTGATGACATCAAGAAGCGCGACTATCCCTACCCCGATGGCTACGATATCGAGCAGCCGCCCTCACAAGCTGGAGGTGAAGAAGGTGGTAATCCAGATCTCTGGAAGACTGTCGTCACTGCCTCCATCACCGTCAAAAACACAGGCTCCATGGATGGCAAGGCTGTTCCCCAACTCTATCTCTCATACCCCACGACATCAAAGGTTGACCATCCTGTCCGTGTTCTCCGTGGTTTTGAGAAAGTTGCTTTGAAGACGGGCGAGAGCAAGAAGGTCGAGTTTGAACTGACGAGGAGGGATTTGAGTTATTGGGATGTGGAGGAGCAGAATTGGAGAGTCACGGATGGAGAGTTTATAATTGCTGTGGGAGAGAGTTCGAGGAATCTAAAGGCGACGGGTACGTTCAAGTCTGATGGTACCCCAGGCAATTTGATCGCAGAGGGTCAGTAAAATTGTACGCTTGGCTAGTCACCTCTTACATGCACATCATGAAACGCAAAAAATGATTCGTTATCGCAATTAATTTCATTACTTTTCAATTGCCGACATCTAATTATACGCCCTCAAGAACTCCACCAAGGCCATCATAGCCATAGCCTGTCCATAAGGCATACTCGTCCTAGGAATATCCTTATAATGCTGCAAATCATGCCCCATACCCGTTCCAAACGAAGTATTTAACAACTCTCCCTCAGGACTAATGTTCTCCAAAACAGCCTTGATCGCCTTGACAGCTACCTCAGAGTACTCCTTTCCAATATATCGCTTGCGTTCCGCCTTGAGGATACCATACGCAAAACCCGCTGTCGCACTGGCTTCCACATAGGAGCCCTCTGATTCAGGGATGTCGAGAAGGGTGCTCCATAGACCATTTGCGCGTTGTGTCTTTGCAAGAGCGGCGCATTGGCTATCGAGGGTGTTGATGAGATGTGAGCCGATGGGGTCGTCTTCCTTGATACCAACGAGTTCGAGGAATTCGGGAATGACGATGGTGACCCAGCTGTTACCGCGCGCCCATCGCGCATCAGCAAAGTTATGACCACCATCCTTGAATGTCCATCCGTGGAAGAACAGTCCAGTCTTTGTATCAAACAGATACTGAACGTGCAGCAAGAACTGCTTCTTGGCTTCAGCGACGTATTCAGGTCGGTTGAGCACAAGACCAATCTTGGCAAGTGGCATGACAGTCATCATGAGTGTATCATCCCAAAGCTGCTGCTCATTGACCTCAAGGTACGTAATATGCTGAAAACCACCGTACTTTGTCCTGGGGAGGTCATGCATCGCCCACTCAGCCCAAGCATCCAGCCAAGGAAGATACGTAGGATTCTGGGTCTTTTCATAGACATATGCGAGTGTGAGGAACACAGCCATGGTGTTGATGTTCTTCCCCTTGTGACCCTCTGCGAAACGGGCTTGGAACCAGTCTTCGATGATCTTGAGCCATTGGTCCTCGCCGGTCATCTCGTAGTACTTCCATATTCCGTAGAGACCGATACCGTGGGTCCACTCCCAGTCGTTCCAGCCTTTTGTGTCGATGATGCGGCCGTCTGCTAGGGTCATGAGGAATTCGCCAGTTGTGTCTTTTATGTTGACGAGTTCGTGGATGAGCTGTTGGATTTGCTTGTGGACGTCTTGCGACGCGATGTCGTGTACGTGAGAGGGCATGACGGCGGTGACTGGGGGTATCTAGGTACTGAAGGGGTATCTCGTTACTACACTGTCAAAGAGATGAGTTCTCTGATGAGGAAACTGAGGGTATTCATAACCCCTCGTTACATCCCAATGATTCTCTTGGCAGTCCACATGCTCGGTCCGAAGTACACCGAGGGCGCCTATCATGAGGTTGAAGCTTCATCTCTCCGCACTTTTTGGTTGTGGGGGTGGGGCATGGAACTGGGGGTTGATGATGGGGGCGGAGTAGTCAACCATTTGTAGTAAAGTACAGAGAGACGAAAAGATTCAGCTGAAGCTTGTGATGTGATTACGTACGTAGTGACAGTTGGGGGAGTGCTACGGTGAATTACGGCTCTGAGCCCGGAGTTCATCATGGCAATTGTCATCTGGCGTGTAAGTGTTGAGTGAAGCCGGCTTCTGAGTGAGGGGAGAAACCGCGGATTTAGTGCACTTCCTCGGATCTTCAGTGGGTCTACTACGGAAGTCTGTAGGGCTCAATGTTTCAAAACCCAGTTTTGAGGCATTTTACACTTCTTTTCTTATTACATCTACACCATACGTCAATCTATCATCTCGTATAACTACATTCGCTATTAATTTTCA